>CAXAMN010022141.1:0-23930 GCA_963970005.1 Durusdinium trenchii
CACTTTTGACGCGACCCATGTCCAATTCACCCGCTACAGGTATCAGATGATCTCGCCCATCCATGGCCTTTTACCTTCGGGATTCAGATGAACCTATCCTCATCTCCACTACCTTCCCTAAGAAAGCTCGTCTGATAGAACCTCCTACCTCATTGCGGACTACTTCTACTTCCTCGCATCCATCGAGTACGAGTACACCCACTGCGACCACATTACTTTCGAGTGACTCTACTCCAAATTCGGCTCGGCCGTTGGTAGGACTACTTGTCAAGCTCAACTGCGAGGAGATACCTTTTCTGATCCCCCGACCGTTATGTTCGTTTCGACTACCTGAGGCAAAGCTTTAATTCACTAATTCAAAATCATCCTATCGACTCGTCGCTTCCTGTGGAAAACAAACCCTTTACCGACTCGTCTTCCTTTTGACGGATCACCATGATCTTTGCCTCGGCTGCAACTATTGCCTCTTTCCGATTCTTCCGCAGCCTTTTGGTTTCACATTGGTACACTCCCCCCCACCTTTTGCTTGACATGGAGAATATGGACCTTTAACTAGAAGATGTTCGCGTTCCTTCGGGAGATTCCTCTCCGACATAAGTTCCTCTTGATGACAGCCTTTCACACCAGGACCACACGGCTGACTCCACGCCTCCCGCGGACCCTGCTCTTTTGCCGAGCATCCCTCGCTCCGAGAACCAATACAATGAGGACTATACGGACTATGCTCGCCAAATGAACAATTCCACCTACGGAGCTTGGCCTGTCGCTGAACCTTTTGAGGAATGGGCTTGTTGCCGATGCCACCAGACACGCTATTGGTTCTATCGCGCTTGGTTCCACCATAAGACCCTTCTCTGGGATCATAATGACATTGAATACTACAAATCTGCAACCGGCTACTTTATCGACGATCACCCCGCTTCCCAATGGCCTTCGATATACTCACGTGTGTGGGGCACCCGGGGTTGGCAACTTGCGCTTTCTGCCACACAAAGCCTCTCCATTTGGACACAATGCGAACGCTATGAAGCCGCCCTTCGTGCTGAAGAAGAAAGTATCGCAGCTGCCTAATAACTCAGCTACACACCTGCTCACCGCAGGGGCCAAAAGCGACAGGCGGTTGACAATTTGGAGCATCTCAGTGTACAGTATTAAATTGAAGCCCTCTTGCAGAATTTCTCTAAGCTTGATGTCTCCCAGGTACCTATGCTTCAGGGCCTACCCGCTCCATAGTAAGAACAAGTTATTAGCGGAGTTGTCCACACTCTCAATACGTATCGTGATGAACTTCACCAAGCTTGCCAACCACATGATCCTCCCCTCCATCCGGGCCGCTCCTCCGCAGCCTCTTCGGCCCCCCCCTGGCCAAACTTCATCCACCGATCCTATCAGCGAAGGCACTGGACCTCCACTTCCCTTACCCGATTCAGGATCTATGTCTTTGAATTCTACCTCGATTGAGTCTTAACATACTTTGGAGCCTCCCTTTCCTACTGACCGACCTCGCGATTGACTTCTATTCTCTCAACTTCAGGTCGAGGCCGTATAAGCTTCCCTGAGCTCAGGATTCTCTTCGCTACGCGTTGAAAAGTTCCACGATACCTTCGTTCTCGCTTTGATGTTTTTTCTTGTCTCTGATTAATTTTTCATCTTACACTTCCTCACATGTCCTTTTGACTCTTCTTTACCGCAGCCACTGGCTCCTATCACTTTCACTGCTCTGTTTTATATTTTCCTATCCTTCACCCTGCTCGATGATTTCTTCCCCGGGTCTTTGCGTACCTGAGCCTTTGACACAACTAATTCCTACATCTCGTACTTCTTGGCGTGAAGTTCGTCAACCCTTTGAAACATTGGACATGATTCCCGACCTCTCTACCGTCCGCTTTGAACTGGACGTGAGCTTGCTCGTCTATCAACCCTTGAACTACATCACAGTGACCCTAGACTGGCAGCAGATCGACACCAAGGAGTACACGGTTGATGATCTCAAAGATGTGATCTACTCCCGCTTAGGCCAGCATCATACGGCCTTTTGGATGGCCCTTCTCTCGACCGGTGATTCACGAGTATGGGAAGTCCCACACACATGCACCCTTGAAGACCTCGTCCTCTACTATGTCAATTTACGACGGGTACGCCTACAGGGACTTGCCACTGAATACCCCCGTGAATCTGTTCCTTTTCCCCATCGACCTCTCCATACAATCGCTCCCCGCCTTCATGATGATGCTATTGGTTAACTCCGACTACCACTGACTGCATATTAGACCTACCGTGAGATTTGTTAATTCACTTAGTCTCACCCCACTTTTGGTGTGGAGCTTAAAATCTTGCCTCCCTTCGGGGAGGCGTGTGTGTGTAACCCTTGGAATCATAGGGATCCTTTTGGATTTGTTCGGTTTGTCTTCTTACTTTTAGTTTTTGCCACAGTAGGGGGGCTCGTGGACGCATGGATGGCATGAGCCAATGAAGACCCATCCATGTCGTTGTGATACCAGACCTGATCAGTCTGGCGTATTTGTAGTTTTGCTTGAGATACTTCATCATGGGCCCTGCTTCTAACTAGAACAAGATGTCTAGCTTTTGCATCGGTTTGCTCTTGGCAGTCATGCATAGGGCTTTGGTTTTTTTGACTTGCAGATGTGAGCGGACGACGTCATTCTGTCGATCGATCGTTCGGGGTTTCTTTAGACTTTATGGCCTCGCTGAACTTGCTGGACCTCCACTTCCTTTAGGCTCCCTTACCTGTACCCTTAGGAATTGGAATCCTAGGCCGGCGTGTGGCACCGCTTTCAGTTCAGTACACCCTATCCTAAGTGTGTTTGGCCTCGTGCCAACCCGGGATGAGCCCGCAGAGTGCCTCCCGTGGACCCGTTGAACGGGTGTACGTCGTGATCTCCCCTGCCCGGAGATGTAAATGCCCAGAGCGGGCGAAGGTGGCCTAGGCCGAGAGAACTCCGATTTTGTCCCATTTTAGGAATTCCAAGCTGGCTTACGCCTTTACGTGACCGCAGCGGTCGAAGCAGCCAGCCATTTCGGCAAGGCACAAGGTGACCATAGCGGTCGAAGCCAGTTTTTTAGGTTCATTGGAACCTGTTGGAGCCTTAGTCTTTCAGTTGATCCACTCCCTCCTCTCGCCATGTTCCCTTCTCCGGCTGGTCTCAACCCCGTGGACGGCATCACGATGAGGGCCTAGACTATACTCCATCGAGAAATTCTTCACCTACATGGTTTGCTGATCCTCGCTATTTCACTCCTTCGTACTCGATTTGCTATCCTTTCCCCCTCCTTCATGGACTACATTACCTCACCACACCTTCAGGTGCAAATTTGAGGACTTGACTCGGCGATTCGCCAGGCGACTCAGGCAATTCATACTGGCGTACACTACATTCAGGAACTCCTCGCTACCTTTGGCATGATGCACGCCTTGAACTGCGACACTGCTCAACTGGACTCTGAACTACGTGGACGCTCGATTTTTCCTGACCCTCCTTCCTTCCGTCCCTCCTCCTCCTTTGGGCTCTCCTACGACTCGACGTATGACATCTACCAGTTCCACTCCGGCTGAACCAACGATCCCTCCACCGAGGACTCCTACAGGTTGTCCTCTACCTGGTATTGTGGTTACCACTTCAAACCGGACTCTCTCCACCGCCGAGTTACGATCCAGCATTATTCGTTCGCGCTCTCGGTCTCACCCTCGTATGTATTTTAGGAATCTATAAACTGGTCCATCGCTCATTGCGCCACTTATGAGAAAATGTCCACCTACACTTTGGTACTGCCATCTTGTTCATTTTGATTTGTGACACAATCTCTTGACTGAATACTTTCGACCCTTTTGGCTTTCAGCCTTCCCCACGCCCCACGCCCTTCCGGTCTCGTACGTTTCGTTTCGTCTCGCCGCCATGTCTACACCGTCTACGACGACATCGACTCGTCCTACGGGATTGGCACCAATCGCCGGCTTAACTCCTGCCGCTCATGAAGTACTTCATCGTGAACTCTTTCATATACATTCTTCTTTACATTTGATTCTCCTGATCCTACGTGGACCTTGGGATACCGTCACTCCATCCATTGTGGACACGATCACTAGTCACTAGTCCTCGTCTTCGTACCACTCTTCGCGCCCTTGAGACCAGCGTTGAATAGATTCGACGATCTACCTGCACTACACTGGTATACATGGATGAACTATGCTTCGCTTTGGCACTTCCACATCCTACTGGCCGCTTGGTTTCCTCTCCCAACTCCTTTTCTTCATCTATGGCCTTTCCTCGCCTTCTCATCTCTCCTCCTTCTCCACCCTCGACGACTACGACGACGATTACCACTGACCCCTCTCCTCCTCAGGTCACTCATACTTCCCTTCCTCCTTCGAATCCTGCTTTGACCTTGACGCGAATGCCACGTTCTCGCTCACCTTCTCGTTCACGATCCCCTACGAGACGATTCTGATTTTAGCTGGATTTCTCACTTGCCCGACCAATTTGGGTTTCGGCAGTACAGAAAAGAACTCCTTTTTCTCCGGACGTCAGCTTGATCACCACTTTTGGTTCTCTTCGACATTGATACTCCATTATTATGGGCTGTTCCATTGGTTCAGGGTCTTGCTTTGCAACCAGGGCTTTGGCCAAAACCAGTGTATCAACATGTATCAACAGTGATAACTGGCTCAACTTTGAGAAAGTTTGAAATGCTTGGAGGCCAAGCAGGAACCATGACCTTTGAATGACTGGCTTCACGGCCAAGTGGAGATGACCATGACAATGAAACTGTTGGCTTGAAGGCCCCACTGTGACCATAAAAGAAATTTGAGAACTCTTTGCTTTACCACTACATACCACTACTTTTACCTATTTAGTTGTGTGCACCTATTGGTATGTACCTACATACAGCATTTCTTTTAATGTTGCGTGGGTGTGTTTGTGTGGTTTTGGTGTTGCCTCGGGTGTTTAGTTTTTCCGTCCGCAGGATATGTGACTTACGAAACAAACAAACTCAGACAAACGGTGACGGTTGGGTGGGAGGAGGCTCAACAAAAGCCCGCTTGGCTGCTGTTTGGGCTCGTGAGTTTCCTTTTTGGTTCTGGGGTTGGTTCCAGGCCTGGTGCGCAGCAACAAACTGAATGGATAACAGGGTCCAAAGCACAAACTACCTGCTTCAGGTGGTTTTGCCTGGCCTATAGAGACCTGATAGAGGCCAGTGTTTGTTCGGAAGCATCTTCCAAGGATGATCACCAAGTCTGGCAGGCAAGCCAGGCTTTGCTCTATGTCTCGTCAGGCCATAGTGGACTATCACAGATCCTCACCACTTCATAACTGTTGCGAAGACCAGGTTCCTTTGCGAACATTGTCAGGCGACTTCGGAGGACCGCTCGCGTTCACCCCTGAGATCCCTTTCACCGGGGACACCAGCTGCGACCCCAGTGTTTCTCAACCAGGGAAAACATATTGATGGATTGACCCATTGGCAAACACACTACACTCTATACATCCAATTTATGATATGGCTTTCCCTGAAACATACCTGTACATCATATCGATATCTCTATATATATATATTTCGGTGAGATGGGTCAATCCTTCTTGTTTGCGTGCCCTTTCTTTTCAATCCTTTTTCGCACCAGGTCGAGCGGCCACGATTGCTTCGAAAGGCCTATCTGAAGCAAAGTTCATCAAACCTCCAAATATGAAATACTTATATGAACGTCATTTTTGCATGGCCTTTGGAGGATGCCATCTTGGAATGGTCACCACTGCCCTGAACTTGGCAGACATTTCGGAAACAGTCATGTCTGAAACATGTTGAAACAAAGGTCAAGAACTATTATGGAAGAAGTCCAAAATCCGAATCGCCGAGCTGGGACCTATGTGTTCTTAAATGTTTTCTCCAGTCCAGTGTTTGCCATTCCAAAGACTGCGTCGCCAGGCACACCAATCTCGACTGCCCATGTGCACCCAGGCTGGATCAATGCGGTTTTGTTCATCCATTTTTGGGACAGTACTGAAATTGAAGAGCATGACATGCAACCAAGAGGTCACCGGGGCAGCCAGCGATCACTCAGACACAGATTCCGGAGGGGAGGTACCAACCTAAGTTCCGGCAAGAGTGTTGCTAGTTGGGTTTCATCTGGCTCAATTTCAGGCTGTCATGAGCGACTTTGCTCTCCTGGTGAACCTTCGAGTGATCTTCTTAGCCTTCTATGGGCCATCCCATGGCCATGACTTATTGCTAAGTAGTCACTGAGATTGGCCTAGGTCAAGGACTTTCTTGTGGCCAATTGGGCTTTCGAGCACCCTCAAGAAGCGCTGTTACGAGCTTGCTCTGTGATGAAGACAGCGGTGGACATGATTGAGCATGGAGAACAATCGGTCTGCTTCTTGGATGATCTTCTTATCCGGAAGATTTGCCGTAAATGCTAATTTTACTTGAGCCTTCCCTTTGCCAAGCTTTGAGGCGGGGTGTCTTGGCACTGGGAGAGCCAGGAGAGCTCGATGTGAAAATGCATTTGTTTTGAAATGGAGTGGAGTTGATCTGTTTGTGAAACTGCACTTGAGTTCAAACATGGTTGACAAGATTCTCATTGGAATGAGTTTAAACGCAGAAGTTGCTGGTCGCTTACTGTTTGCAGCTTGATTTTGTGTTTTGCCTGGGTTTCCGAACGGAAGCAATGCCGCTCACTGCTGTGGATAGCCTCAGTGAGTCCAAACCCCAGCGTCTGGAATGAGACAATTTCGCGTGAATGTCTATCAAAGCTGTCTAAGTTGTGGTGATGAAGATCCACCTGTGAAGAAGACCAAGAAGGCTAATTCTGGGAAACTCATGGCTTGCGATGTTGCCTTGCGACTAGATTTGAACACCTCACCTGCACTTTTGCAGGTTTCAAAGGCTAAGTTTGTCCTGGACAACATCGCCTTCAAACCGCGTTGTTTCCCACAGCGTCCAAGATCGAAATTGAACATCATCCTTGTTTCTTGAATGAAGCAGTACTTTGTGAAGTATTGATATGTATTGAGTTGAAAATCATGTTGCTGGTGAAACATATCAACCACGGTGAGTTTTCCAGTGTTTTTTCAAGGTGAACAGAAAGCCTAAGAAGAACTCCAAGCTCCCAAAGAAGGGCAAACTTGTCAGCTCCCGTACTGTGAAGATACAGTCATGGGGCACCATCAGTCCAACCCTCAAAGTCTTCAAAACACATGCTTTTGTCCAGTGATTCTTCCAAGTTGCAATGTTCCTCAGGGTGCTTTGGATCAACCACATCAGCTAACCGGAGCTTTTTGTCTGTACGCGGTTGTGGGGACCAGGGTTGCAAAACCTGACAGTAACACTGAACTTTCACACGTCCTCACTTGGTCTTGCAGTCTTGCAGGACTTCGCAAATCAGGTGTACTGGTCAAGAGACTATCGGGTCGCTTGCAAAAAGGCGGGCCGAAGGCTGGGCAGATTCGTTAGCTGCTCTGTTGCTGAGCACATGGCAGGTCAGCTTCTGAGTTTTTTGTAAACAACATGGGGCAACTATCAAGCCAATTTAAGTAACCACCATTCACAGTTTGATTTTGATCAGTTCCCTTCTCCAAGGTCTTCCAGCCAACTGGACTGTACCACGTCAAGGTGCTGTCTAGAAGAAGGATGTGATGAAGACAGCGCCAACCTTGTACGAGCATTTGGAGGATTGGCGCTTCCTAAGTTAGAATTTTAGGGTTGTGTGTATAGAGGAGAAAGAATCATCAACTGGCTGTTATGCACCAGGTTCCAAAGCATCGAGTGCTGAGTTGCTTCGCGGGGATATGTGGTTTGGAATTGGGAGCTTCGCAGCCTGTACCTCAATTGGATTGCACTTCAATTGGACAACCATTGGGTCTGTTTTGTTTGGGTCTCAATTGCCCAGGTTTTGTGAAGTCCGAGCAGTGGCCAGCTCCTCAATGAATCCTTTACAGGGCCTTCTGTTTGTTCAATGTTGGTTGATCAAGGTAGAACGGGACACATTCTGCCAAGAGATCCTGATGAACCGCATGTTGGAGGGGCACCTGCCCAATGTTCCCATCTTTGATGATGTTGAGAGCTTCAAGGGCACCCCCTGGATTGGTGAAATTGATGGAATCACAGCTGGCTTCCCCTGTCAAGTCCTTCTGTCTTGCTTATATGTTGAAGTGCTTGACCCTGTCTTGCTTATATGTATTCCTTCTGTCTTGCTTATATATTTTCGATGGCAGGGGTCCAGCAAAGCTGGAAAGCGTCTCGGAGTACGTGATCCCCGCACCGGTCTTGTCTGTCATCTGTTTCGGATACTGGATGAGAGTGCTGCGCAGCTTGTCGTTGTAGTGTTTCATTGTTCCCTTCAACACCAAATTATGTATGTGAAGCCTCTTTGCGGCCTAGGCGCTTTTTATTGATGGAGAACGTTGGCAACCTATTGGGGGCTGACATGGATGAGCTATGGTGTTTGATCCAAGAGGTCAGGTATTGGTCAATCCACTATTGTTTCATCATGTTTTATCAGTTGAATAATGTTGAATACTAACAGAAAACAATACCCATACCAGGAGATCCGCAGTCGACGCATGCACTTGAGCTACGCTGTGGTGAATGGGCATATGTGTGGCCATGATGCATCTTGCTGTAAAGTGTACTGAACAGTGTTTTAACAATGGCCTTGAACAGGGTTTAAACATGGCCTGCTCAGGTATGGAGAGAGCGGGTTTTCATTTTAGCGTGCAAGCCCGGATTCAAGTTCTTTCGTGAGGCAGGGTTGTTTGTTTCGAAGAAACATGGATGAAACATGGATGAGATTGGCTAATGTCAGGCATCCCAGCAGGCACCCCACTAGTTTTAGTGTGAACTTGTCAGGGCTTCAAGATCTTGCCCAATGAGAAGTTGACAGCCTGGCCCTCTGAATCCTGGCACTGTGAAACCCGGCCTCGCATGGAAAGGTGGCTTGAAGAGCACCAGGATGGTGAAGCCAAAAGCCGCCTCCATTGTGTAGGTAACTGCGTGATCCCAGATATGTGCCGATTGGCTTTGAACATTCTGGCTTCTGAGCACTTTGCTAGGGGATGAGCCCTGAACCATTGATTCTTATCACTTGCTGTAAAGTAAAGGACTGAAGTGTTGGCTGATTCCACAAGGTGTTGTCAGAAGCGTGGCAAACCATTGCAATGCAATTCAGTGCCAAGTTAGGTGCAACAATCCGCAGGCTGTTGACACAGATTTACCACGGGCCTGAAATCGGAGTTGGGGTGAAAGATCGGGGGTAGTGCGACTGCTTATCTGTTTGGTGAACACAACCTATATGAGAACATGTTGAGTTTTTGGTGAACGCAGCTGTTTTCCGACTGGCTGGTTCCGGCCCGGCCTTCGTGTACCTCTGGCCTGTCTTTCCAGCCCATCCTTTTCGCTGCCAAAGCTAACTAGGGCAGGAGCCAACAGTCTTGTTGTTTGCGCCGCATGTTTGTTTCTTTAGCCTTTTAGGCTCATATGATATGACTCATATGACATTCCTTTATGTCTTGCTATGTTTAACATAACACGTCACATGTCTGTGCATGTTGCAAGGCATTGTTCAGTTTGAACTGGTTTCAGAACTTTTTTCGCTGTTTTCGATGTCTTTGCGAGCTGCTGTTGGTGTTGCAATCTGGGGTCTGCTCACCTTCAGCCACCCGGCTTCTTCTACTTACGCAGCCCATTCTCCTCGCTTCTCCTTGACCCCACGGCCGTCCAAGGCTTCAGCATGAGCTCCTCTTCAAGTCGATTAGCCTGTGATGGGAAACAGGTGGGTGGTGAGAAGGGGTCGTGAACTCTTGGATATCCTTACAAGCTTTTTGGTGTTAAAAATGAGTCCTGTCATCATACAAATATGTTTGTGCTAGGTGGGGATGTCAACTTCCTTGCTGGATGTTGATGCACTTAGTGATGATGGGCATGGGGTACCATCCAAAGTGCAAACGCAGAGAGTTTGCCGTGCAAAGCGAGCGGGTGGAAGCTTCAGGAAAAGGGTCAAAGTTGACACTTCAGCAGACCCACAACGGCTGAGGAACCTGATCAACTCGAAATGTGGCTGTTCCATGCAGTGTTTCAAGCCATGGAGGAATAGCTGGGCCTTGTGGGATGCATGGGTTGCTCTCCGGAAGCTATTTGTTCAAATGACCAAGCTTGAGAAGGATCAACATGTCAGGGGCTTACACCTTCTCCTTCCCAACTGTCCACACTTTCCCCACCGTCCGCACCACTGCCTTGCCAAGGTCTACAGCTTGATGCGGAGTCAACCTCAGCAGGCTTGCCGTGGATCGCGGCATTTGGTTTCTGGGGGCAACCCAATTTGCCACCGTGGCTTTAGCAGAATGATGGGGATTGGCAAGGGTCGTTTTGGGCGCACGCGAACAGCCCTGGCAAAAGGAGCTGATGACTGTCCTTTCGACTTGAGATACATCAAGTCAGGCCCAAAAACACCATCGGAGGCTTGGTTCCAGGTCCATGGGTTTCTGACAAAACTATACACAGAAGCCGCCGAAGAAATTCCTGATGGGCTGAACAGTACGAAGCGACCACGACATGGTGCGAACAAGATTGACAAGCCTACCATGAACCGTGCGCACATCAAACATTTACCGCACGCGTCGATAACTGATTATTGGACACAGTGTATGGCGGCCCTTCCTGGCGTCAAGGTCAGCAAAAAGCTTTTCACAAGTGCGCTTGGTCATAGACTAGTAAATCTTGTAAGTTCTTTGTGAGTTGGGGAGACTGTTTGGCTATATACTGGTCGTTGGCCTGAGCGCAAAGCTGTGTGGGACCAGGTGTGGCAAAGGGACTTCAGTGACAAACTGCATATACGCTTCAAATCTCATCATGCTCGTTGCAGGCAATGCGTCAAGCATCGACTCATACTGAGAAGACTAGGGCATCAAGGACCAGCTCGGCGGGCTCAAGAGAACCTATTGTTCCGACACTTGTCGCGTCAGCACCGCGACCGCCAGTTATATTGGAGCATCAGGGCGCAATCTAGACTGGACAGCTCCAACAGCCAGCCATACACACTGAGCTGCATCCTGGACAGCATGGACCAGGGTAAACACGCCTGGCCAAAATCCTTGAACCTACAGTCCAAGGAATTCAGCAGCTTCAGCAGACCACGCCTTGCATCGACCACACTTATCATCCACGGCCATGCCTTGATTACGGCTTTATCTCCGCATGTTGTGACTTGCAACTCGTCGCGCTCATGTGAGATTTTGATGAATGGACTATCGTCTGTGGCTGGACGGCTTGACATGCGTCAAGTCACTGTACATGTCCAGGCGGACAACTGCAGCAAAGAAATCAAGAACAATTGCATCATCAAACAGATGAGTTTGCTCACAGCTCTTGGCCATATCAAGGCCTGCCAATTGAGTTTCCTCTCCTCGGGACACTCCCATGAAGACGTTGATGGCTACTTTTCACAAGTGGCTCAATATCTACAAGGCATCCAGGAAATGTGGACACCCAAAGCGTATGTAGATCGAATTCAGCAGTTTATGCAGTCCATGGAAAGGAGACCACATGAGAAGCACTGCCGAAAGGCTTACTTGCTAACGCAATATCGGGATTGGATCCTGAGAGTGTTTTCAGAGGAGTTTGCAAACCTTAGTTTTGTCATAACTGTTTGAGAGCAGTTCGGTTGTGGTCAGGTTCCTTCTGCGAGTGAAAGTTTGGTCTATTCTTCTATGATCTTCTATGTGTTGGTCCCACTGCTTGACTGGTTCACTGCCTTCTCAGGAAAAACTTTCTCTCCGAGCGCTTCGGTGAAGCGCACATCACCGGCATTGGCGGGCCGGGCGCTCCGCATCTCTACAGATTAGATCGCATTGAAGACACAGGATACTGTAAGTTATTTCTTGTTTGGTGACCAAACACTCAGGAACCTTTAACTATCTTTAACTTTTGTTTCAACCCTTATTGAACCTGCGCTGACTAACCGGCTGAGCTAATCACTGAACGTCGCCTTCGTGCCACTCTCCACCAGGAATCCCGAGATGCAACATCGACGACCGGTTCTGGCGCAAGCAGCGGTATGTGCCGAGCGGAGGGGATGTCATCCTCAGGATTTCTACTTTGTTTAGTGAACATAAATCCTTTGGTCTTTGTTCCAAAAATGCTTGCGAGGACAAAGCGGTTCATGAGCAATGAATCTTGGGATGGCCCAGCGATCTTGTTCCTTCCACACATGGTAGCTCGTGCAATGCAAGGTGATTCACCACCAGGCCAAACACAAATATTACAAGAGAGGTCATTGCTCAATTTGACCCAATCTTTGTTATGCAACTGCTTCGCTGACCCACGCAGTCTTCTGGGACAAGCCTGTCAACCCCGACTCCAATGAGAACAGGGCCTTTAGAAAATATGCTGCTTTGATGAGCTTCGGCCTAAGTCAAATTGTCACACGGCACACAGAAATCACTGAGCTCGCAAGGTGCAGATCCTTTCGACATGCATGCTGCGTCCCAAGCATTGGATGAATACGCCAATGGTGTTCACACCCAAGAGCCCTTCATCGATGTAAATTGGCCCATGCCCTAGCTGTGAATCCCCATTCACCATTACTTTTTAGCGGTATATAATATAGCTTCGATGTTCAGCCTCTGAGGGCCCTACCTCATCTTGGTCCTGGTGTTGGACCTGGAGTGCCGGCGCAACCGCCCGCTGTGGGTCAAGATTTGGATGGGGTCAGAACCTAAATTCTTTGAATTTCTATTGAATCAATTGGGAAGAGTTAAACACGCCTGAGGCTCCAAATGTTTTGAACTTGGTGCACCAGCGGCCAAATCGCGGGGAGCTGCTACGGTATGGGTACGCTCGCAAAAATCAAGCCTTGTACACAGCTGCTGCCAGGCTGTGGTCACATGGAGTTCCAATGGCAGAAGCAATCAAGATCGTGTCGGAAGCCATGAGACGCTGCTAGAATGTTCGAGCAAACCGCCAGTGTGCAAAAACAGAGTCGGTCCTGGGATGAAGCGGGTATTGATCAGGTGTGAAGGGAGCATCTAATGGTCCATAGTGTTTCGACTGGGTTTGTGAAGAACCCTGGCTAATTGGGCCAATTTGTGAAGAACACCACCTAGTTTTGTGAAGATTGTATTCCTCACAATTTGAGGCCTCCCCCCCACCAGGTGTTTTGTGAATAATCGGGTCGTCTTTATTCACAAACCACCTGCTCCCTCATCACAAATTCACAAATCCGGGTCCAGCCATCCATTGACCTTGAACCACAGTCTGTGAGGATGGGTTTTGTGAATAATCGGGTCGTCTTTATTCACAATTTCCATTGCCAAAGTTGAATGGGTGTTTGTGAAGTGGCTTCGCAAACAAAACATTAACATCGTTCAACCAATTTCAACCAATGGCCAGGTGCCCAGCATGGCTCCCAAGAAGAGGACATCGGGAGGCGCACAGCAGCCTCAGAAGCAGAAAAAGGCCAAAGCTGGTGAGGGAGTCCCAGCAGATGCGCTGGCTTTACCGCACATGGTGCTTTTCGAAACATGGTTGATTCTTGGACAAATTGTGGCTAGTGTATAGTACGGACACTAGTATGGATTGCATCCAATGTTTGCATCGCTCTTGAACCTATAAACCCCAACCAAGGGCAACCACTTAGAGAGCAGCAATGTTTCTACGTCACACACCTGCCAGGAAGGACAATGTCTTGGACAAGAACTTGACCATGGATATCTTCCTGTGTCAACACCTTGCTGAAGAGGCTCTCATGCTTTTGTGATATGGAGTCATCTTGAACTAAAAACTACTAAAAACTACCTGATTCTCAGGCCAGCGCCATTGGATTCTTCAAGTTTCTGGAGCAGAGCTTTCCACCAACCTCGGGTGTGTCAGTCCCTAAGAGTTTGTTTCTGTTGACATGGCTTGGAAAGGTCAACGGGTGTCAACTCGTCAGAAAAATCTACGCTTCAATTCGGCCTTTAGGAAGTACTGTGGCCTTGCTGACCTCCAACATGGTGGTGCTATCTACCTTCGCCTGTGGCAACTCCCATTCCGCCCAGACATGGGACTTCGCGGAACAGGGGATATAGCAGCTTGGCCAGCGCAGATTGAAACTTGATAACATCCCTCTGACTGCAGTCAGTGTTACATGTAAAATGCTGAGGATGTGCAACACTCGTTGTGCCAATTGGTGCTGTTGAATGGGATGATGACCAACCCCGACAAGCCAGGGGTTGAAAAGGTTTGCTGTTCTTTGACGCAAGCCAAATGGCTTAGCTTGCCCATGCTGCACCTTAGAGTCGAAGAGGATTTGGGCATCCTGGATGGCTCTCTGGTGCCTCCAGGCAATGCCTTCATGGTCAAGGGCTGGAACCGGAGTGTCTGTGCCTTGACAGTGTGCTACGCAGCTTACATGGTGCCAGAGCTGCTTGATGCCAGCTTCTGAGATTCTGCAATGTGTTTTGCAATGCGTCGCGAAAGAACATGTGTGTATCACTGGTGCACGCAGGCAATGCCAGACCACGTTCGTGAGCGCCTTGCTGGCATCCATTTTGGGGGTGTGATAGTATGTATGTTCCTGGCGCACCTATTCAAGTTCTGCGCAGGAGCTTCAGCACGATCTATGCCACTGGCGTCACGGCTGATCTTAATGTTGCTGTCTCCACGAACCGAGGCAGGTTTGAAACAACGATTGAAAACAACTATCGTCTGAAGAACAACTACCTCAATTGAACAACTACCTCATTTGAGCTCCTGATTGTCAGGAGTGACACTCGGCTCCTCGGTGCGCCGCAAGCCAAATGCCTTCAATCTTGTGCACCAACTAGAAATGATGATTCGTGGTGGCTTGACCCGTGAACAAGTGCTTGGAAGCTTGGAGGTGGACTGACAGTAACAGTTCAAGATAGTTCAAGGATGTTCATGGCATCACCTACAATATGTTTGAAGCCTGTCATAATGTCTTTGGAGGCAAGTGATGGCATCGCTAGCTTTGCCCAAGCGTATGCTTTGGGGAAACAAGAATGTGGCGCTGCGGTCAACCTCCTTCAGCGGATACCCTCGGAGATAAAGGATGTATTGACGCTTCTTGTCCAGTGTCTTGTCGCAGTGTTCTTTGAATGATGCTCAGGTCAAATCACACTAAAGGACACTCAAAGTTACCTTTAAAGCACACTCAAAGTCAACCCATGGAAGTCAATCCAGGAAATACACCCAGCCGCGCTTCATAACCCATGACTCTTTGAGTGGGAACTTCTTCAATGGTGGCTTTTCTTCTGCCTCGGGCATCTTAGTCCCCTGGAAGAGTCAACTCACAAATTCAACAGCATTGCTTCGGGTCTTGGTGGTGCGCTTGGAGAAAGACTGGCTGGCACTTGCGCCCAAGCACCGAAAGCCTTGGAACGCAAAAGATGTGGACTCTAGGCAGCTTTGTTCCAATCAGTAGATTGCCAACTGCTTCACTTGTCAAACACTGTGTCAACATGGAATGTTTCCAACTCCTGATCTCCAACAACTAAGGAACAGCTACAACGAATCTGTGGAGGGTTCCTTGCTTGCTTGGACCAGTTCAAGACCATGATCCCTGGGTCCTTTGCAGACCATTGCCTGACAGACATCCACAAAACGCCATATACTTAGCCATATCTAACTCACACTGCAATTCAATGCAACCATTCAACGCAATCTGGTCAATGTATGTTACAATCATTCATAGTACAGTAGGGTGCACCTGTTTTGAGGTTTGAGTTGCGTCATGGTGATTCCGACATCATGCAGTTGCTGGAGACATCTGTTCCTCCAGTAGATTTGGGGAAGGTAAGTATCTTCTCGGCGCACATTCAGCGGTACTATGCCCAGGCCAGGGTTCAATGTATATAGTGATGGGCGTGTGACTGAGATCTGAGCAGGTGGAGAAGGACAACCGTGACAAAGCCGCTGAGTCTCCTGGCAGAAATGTTCAAAGAACACGCTGAACCATAGTGAACCTAATGTTGTGATATTTTCTTTTCAGGCTGAGTGCGCAGTTGTTGACAACTACGTGGCAGCAAACTCAGCTTCAACTGGAGGAGGACATGGATAAGGTCAAGCTGTGGTCAAGGAAGTTCCAAACTTACGCTGAGCAGCAGGCCCTTTCTTTAAACACAATGGATACAATGGTACTTGAAGTCTTTCAGCAAGAAATCATTGTATGGATACAGTGGTCTTAAATCAAATCATTGTATAATACATGGAGTCATTGTATAATACATGATCCAGGGAGCCATGGACTTCAAGCACATCAACGACCGCTTTCAGAGAGGCAAGGATTGGTCAGAGGACTTTCTAGAACGGAAGCACAAACTGGTCCATTTCTCTTCACTGGTGTTGGCGCACAGCGCCATTGTGTCAAGCCAAGCAGAGATGGGGCCTGATGGGTTTCTTGCTTGAAACTAACTGCGTCATTACGAAGACTAAATGGGCAAAAGTAACAATAAAACGTTTTGACTTAGGCTCACAATCTTGGTGGTGGATGCAACTCTGTGGCCAACACGCCCCTTGCAGTCTATGGGTTCTCATGGGTTCTCGTGGGTTCTGATGGGGTTTGATTTTCTTGTGCCTCCCAGGCCAGCTTTCAATTGATGAAGCCATTCAAATCTGTTCATCGGTGAGCTCTGGCAATGCCAACACAGTTGCCTTCTTTTGCATGCCGCAATGTCATTCTTCCACAAAGCGAGAATCGGTATTGAAGAACAGACGGCTTTTGGAAGATAAAGTGGGGCAGTGCGCTGTCTGCAAGTAACATGAAAGACAAATATCATCTATTATCGAATTTTGCGTTGCATGACCACTATTATCTATTATCTATTATCATCTATTATCCAACTACCTTCACTCGATTGTCTTCCAGGGCCATGGACATCTTCGAGGTGTCGATCAACTATGCTGATTCCACACACGGGGGTGACCGGCGAAAGACGTCACAACAGTGCATCTTTCATGCGCATGGCGGTCATTGTATTGATACTCAGCCCCTCGAAGCCCACATCCCCTGTCCCCTGTCGCTCCCCAGGTATGGCTGCCATCTCTGCCTCAACCTGGAACAACGCGGCTTTCTCGAAGTCGAAGGCCCTGCTCGGGTCGATCTGCGATGTGGAGAGAAGCAGAGTCTCTCTGAGCTTCAGAACCCGGACCCAGAAAGGTCTTTAGCGCCACATTGGAGGGCTCCTCGATTCAAATCTCCTACTGTTTCTTGAAACATTTCAATCTTTTAGGAAGTGTTCAGATCAACAGTATCAAACATATTGAATACATTTTTGGGTTCAGCGTTGCATCGCGTGCCTTGAGGTACAACAGAGAGGCATCCATGCCACTGCATGCATCATCAAGAACATCGTTGCAGGTGTTTCAAGCAACTCGCAAAAGCCACTTCTGGTGGTGGACCTCTTGCCCTCCAGGCTAGGGTCTAGTGCTCATGATATATGATAATCCCTGAACTAATGCCCAGATTGAGAATGGGGAGGCCAAAACTCTTTCCACCCTTGATCCCTTCACCTGCCCAGGTTTGCTGAATGGTCCTTGGCAAGCTGGAGCATCCAGGCAGCTTTCCTTCAGGAAGCAAATCGAGAGTTGGATGTGCGCTTCTTGGGGGTATACCACTCGGACAACGCGGAGGAGCTGACCAGTGCCAGGGCAGTTTTGATGGGTCGGCTGATCTCTGACTACTGGGATGGATGTGAGAAAGCAGGCTCCAAAACTCGTGAAGCTTCTAGCTTTTCTGAGAGCTTGCCAACTTTGCAGAGCTTGGTGATCAACGAAGATGGGGAAATCAAGTTTTTTGATTGCAGTGTCATGCATGATTGCTTGATTTCAATGGGTAATCGTGAATAGAACAAAAAGGGAAATATTTTATGTTTGCTTTATGTGTGTGTGTGTTTCTGATTGGAATCCCAAGGATTCCGGACTTGCTGCAGCAGAAGTACTCGCAACAACCAGGTTTGAAGGACTTCACCGCCAAGCTTGCTGAGGACACTGAAATATCCGGAGCCTTGAGGACTTTCCATGCAGCCCAGCAGCGGGGCAATGCCACTCCAAGCGTGAGCACGGCCACGGTGCCAACCAGAACCCTGGCATCGCCAGAGTGGCAAGGTGATTCACCCATCAATGTCCGCAAGAGGCTCAACTTGGAGGAGATTTCCATGAGCCAGTTCGAATCTGCAAATGTGCAGCTTTGATGGTATTGGTACCCGTTTTGGGCCGGGGGAAGGATGGGTTGAGGGTTTCAGCAATTTTTGCGCAGTAGCTTCCCAACTCAAGCTAGTATCTAGTACTACTTGAACTGTTGGGGCCATCATACCTACTACACTAAGGCCAGAATACATCGCAGATCTACCTCGAGTTGCAGGGGTGAAAGTGTGCCTCACCAGCGACAACCACCTTTGGCTTCTCAACAAAAGCGGGAATGGATCTGTCGCGGAGATACCAGCAGGTGAATTGTTCGGCTTCAACATTGGCAGTTTCCTAGAAGTACCGCTAGGCCAGTGACTTCAACAGAATCCAACAAGGCTTCAAACAATCGAAACATTACAATAGAAAAAGAAAGGCTTCAATGAAACAACACCTGATGTCATCCGTTTATTTTGCAGGCAACGCACACCCATCGGATGTGCACCTTGGATGGGTCCTGAGCCAGGACAACACCTTGGTAGCAATGGCAGACAGCAAAGAGATCAAATCTGTCGCTGACATCATGTGTGATGTGGCAAAGCATCAGGGTGTCACTGAGATCCGCATTGTGGATCATACTGTCCAGCCTAAGGCTATTTTTTGTTGAGTCATACTGTTTGCATTGAGTGCTTGTGTGTTAAGCCAGTTTCCAAATAAAGCTGTGTATCTACCAACCGCCTATAAAAAAATCGGTGTATTTTCCATCCATGCCACTCCATCCAATCGTTGGTCAGCCAACCATCCTGCCATCCGCCCGCATCCGCCCATCGATCTACCCATCCATCCCTGAACCTATCTGTCCATCATCCAACCGGTCCACCCAAACCTATTCACTATTGTCACTATTGGATTTATCCATTTGTCTATCCATCCGTCCATCCATTTGTTTAGCCAGTCATCAATTTCACTGTCTGTCTTCCACCTGTCAATCTGTGTGGAGGTGCTTGTTTGTCCTACCCTGCATCCAGCCAGCTAGCCATCCACTCCCTCTCTCACTCATTCTCTCTCTCCATCCTTTTGCCCAAGTGCTAACGCTGGTGACATAGCTGTTGATGTAGCCATCCTGACTGTGGGATCTTGGTGAGTTGGCAGGCGGGAACTGGTGATCGGCCGTTGGCCTATCGGTATGACATCTCGGCTATGACCATGGTCAATGTGTATAAGCCGAAGGAGCTTGCCGCCGACACTGACAAGCAGCACATACGATCGGTGCAATTTGGTGCTGTTTTCCATGCCAAATATTCACAACTTCCAAGATGCCAGCTGTGTGATGTGGTCTGGGAGGCCATGGTTGGATAACATAATCAGGAATCTCACAATCTTCATGATCTTCATGTCTACCCCTCAAACCACTGCTACCCAGGTGAAGGTGGATTCATCAGTGCCCGCTGTACTGAAGCCAATCAAACCAAAGTTCTATGTATTGGGCACTGTCAGCCTCAAAGATGGGTGCGCAGTCAGACTGAAGTGACATGCTTCAAGTCTGCCGGGGGTTGAATGTGATTGTAGGGATGGCTGGGTGATAAGACTCCATGATCCACCCTTTATACATAGTCCACTCTCGATAAACCTTGCCACTTTGTTTAGTCGAGACACCCATGCCTGTCAGAGAATCACATACTTTTGAGAAGGCTTGGGATGACCCTGAGCTTGTGGGTAGCGCGCTCTTGTGAGCACTGGATTTGCTGTGGAGCCCAAATGAACCCAAGCTTTGCTCTGAGACTCCACACTTGCAGCGGAAGGGCAAGACCTGCTTGAAGGTGAATTTGTTTACATGTGTTTGATTTGTGTGCCATAGATTCAGATCAACTCATGTCATGATCGGATATCTAGGATTGTGTGCGATGGCTTTGGATGCCGTCGAGACCCTAAGTGATGAGGATGCCAAACCTCAGGCGGCTCCTGTGACTCCTGTGACCAAAGCTGCACCGAAGGCTAAGAATAAACCAAAGACTGCACCAAAGAAAGATGCTGCAACAAAAGCAGATCTGATGAAGAAACCGTCGTTGCAAACCACTGGTGAGTCTAAACAAGTGGTGAAAAATGTTCTGAAGCGGCCTGCCGCTTCAAAGGCCAAGGCATCCTCCAAGGAATCTGCGCCTGAGAAGGTGCTTGTGTCGAAGGGCTTATACAAAAACGGCATGTATGGCTTCAAGATCAACGGCTCAGAGAAACTACGAGTCACTTTGATGCTGCACTCTATCAGTGACATGTGTTCTCTAGAGCTTTCAACAGCAACATGCAGTTTTTTCTGTAGTTTTCTCTAGACATGTGTTGATATGTCATTCTTCTAAGTTGAAGCCGGTAGAGGGCCTCACTGCGGAAGCATTGCACGACATTGCAGCTACTTAGTTGCTCCAAGATGTGCTGTGAATGTATCATATACAGTGTCTTTATGTGAAGATTTTTTAAACTAGTTTTGGCAGCCAAGGTGGCTGTGCGAGATGAGCTGATTCGAACAAAGGGCGATGTTCAAGCTGGATCTACACTCATGGTGTCTTAGCTAGATTTGCATCAAGGGAACATGAGGTGCAAGTCTCACCGCAATCGTTTTCAATTGATTGTGTGTTTGTTCTTTCTCGATTCTCAAAGGACACCATGGTGGCCGCGGCTGTGGCCAAGCTCAAGAAGGATGATGCTCTGGATGCCGATGAAGGGGCTGAGATGGAAGCCGATGAACCCTTTGAAGGGGAAGAGGAAGAACCTCGTGAAATTGATGATGCGTTGGAGGGTTGAGTTTCTCTGACATGTTTCATGGGAATCTTGCAACCCCTATATCATCACAACATATCACAACCTTTGAGCATCTTTGAGCCATGTGGGACCTGCGTTCGGCCAGGTTCCAGTGCGAGCACACTTGACACCCGCATCCGCATGAGCTGCTGCGAAATGGTTTGGGCGCTTCTTGATAAGTAATCTTCAAAAAAATGCAGTTGTTTGCTTCAGGGCGCCCTTGAGATCGCCTTAGAATTTTGTGAAGGCCCCTTAGAAGACTGTGCCTCAATGTATGTGATGTAGTTTGCAGGGCTTGTATGTTTCCAGCCACTATTGTTACAATGTCCAACCAAAGGTGGTTCTCGAATGGAGCTGTGAGTGCAAGCCTGGTGACACTCGAACGCTGACAACCACCAGAATAGCGCTGCAAAAACGGCAGCTCTTGAGAGTTGGGAAAGGGTGGGGCAGACCCAAAATCGGTGTTGAAAGATCTTAGGATATCTTAGGGGTCATGCTTCGTGTGTTGCGCCTATGCCTTGTGGAACAACTTAGGCCTCAAGACTCTTGGCATGTTCTTCTCGAGGTGTAAATTGCAAGCTGTTGCAGGTAGCCATAGTTCAAAACATAAGGGGTCATTTTTCTCGCCAACAGTTATGTTATGTTTGCAGGTCTCGCAAACAGAAATTATCCAGAGCGACAGAGTGAGGTAGTTGTGAAGGTGCATCGCTCTCTTGTACCCCTTGTATACTAGAACCCTGTAAGAGTCTTTGCTTTGTTTTTTTCTATCTAAGCTTAAATGCCACTTCATTGTTTGGACACCAGCTATCTACAGGTCATCTCCACTTAGCCGTGAAGCTAGTCATTCCAGCTGATCAAACAGTCCAGCAGTTCAAACTTTCTCAAAGTTGAGCGAGTTGAGCCAGTTATCACTGTTGGTACACTGGTCTTGGCCAAAGCCCTGGTTGCAAAGCAAGTCCCTGAACCAATGGAACAGCCCATTATTCTGTCCCTAATCTTGGGCTCACCAGCGACCGCCCGTTTCGCCCCCTCGTTTCTCGCCGCCTTTTCTGCTATGGCTTCGACATCCACACCCCCCTGTGGTCTAGCTCTGATTCCAGGCCTTCCACCTCGTGCTCAAGCAATGCTACACCGTGAATTTCTATTTGCACATGTTCTCTTGGCCTAGATCCATTCACTGCTGCATATCCTACTCAGCATTCGTACCCTTCCATTTATGTATCGGGTGACACACCCACAACTTCGAACTCAACTTGAGGGATTGGACAATACGCTCCTTCTTGCCCTTCGCCTCAACCACACTGCCGTCCACTATACCCACCAGCTCCTCACTGCCTTGGGCCTCCTTCATATCATTCAACAGAGCCCGGAACAACTTGAAGACGAACTCGAAGGTCGCACAGACTTTGGCGATCGCGCATCCCTCTCCACACTTCCTGCTCTACCCCACTCTACTACGACTTCATCGAGGACTACCAGGACCCACAACCCAGCTGACCGGATGCCTCCCTCTTCTGACCCTCCGCCCTCTCGCCATGTACCTCGGCCTCGTCTTCACATGCGCTCGAGATCTCGCTCTCGACCTCGTTCGACCAGGTCCTAGCTTCTGTGTTTCACCTTGTACTTTGCCAGACGCAGCAAAAGGAACAACCTACACTTGGCTTTATTTTGATGACACCTTCTTTTCACGGTAGATTTGCACTTTATCATTCCCTTTCCTTTACATATCCCTTTTGGGCTCCAGACTTTGAGACATGCATATCCACGAGATGACTATCCATCCTTCACATCTCACTCACAATCTTCCTTTTCTTGTTGTTAATCCTCTTTGAGAGTAACGTTTTCGGGCGACTACCTGCCTGGCGAGCTCTGGTTCTTCTCCGGAATCCAATCGCCCTCATCGACGACGTGATCTTGGTCGCACCTCTCGTTCACGGGATACGAGGCCTCACGCACACATCGAAGAAGTCGACTATGATTCATGATGATGAAAATAATCCCCTACTATCCGGAACCCACCACCCGGCACTGAAATTGCACGTGGCGTCCTAGATCCACTATAACCTTCCGACACTGTCACTGGCGACACTTCTCACCAGACTATCACCTCACCTCGAGCCGTTTCCGCCCCACCTTCGACACCACGTCCTCACCTTTCCCAGTTTCCCTTCCCTCGACCACATTCCACTCCCGCCTTTCCACCCAGCCCACCAACACATCTTACTGGTCCACTTTTTCCACCACCACGCGTTCAAGCACCTCGTCCCCGACCTCCACTTTCTCACCCTCGTGCTACGGGTCCACCACCTCACAACCCGTATGCACCACGTCCGCGCCCCAGGCAACCACTTTCTTCCCGCGACCATCGCACTTCGCGGACAACACGTTCCCCTCTTACACGACAATTCGATCGACGACGTTCCCATCCCAGGAGCCGTTCTGCCCACTCTCGCCGACCACGCGAACATCGACGCCGATCACCTGTGGCATCGCGCTCCCGACGGGACAACCACCACAGTCGCCGATCACATTCTCGACATCACCGTTCCCGAACACACAATCGGGAGACTTGGGAACTGTACACTCCACAGGAGCGCTATCGCTCTTCCAATCTCCCCCCAACACGTTCACAATCGTGTCATTCCAGCACCCATCGTGGCAGACCACGGGCAAGCCACCATACTTCTCTTTCCGCACCTCGAGCCACTTCACACAGCACACCCATTTCGCCTCCTGCCTCAGTTCACCCTCCTTCTGATCGGGACTCTTCGGTGGCGCCCCCTTTGGTACTACTACCTGGACCCGGTGATCGACCACATGCACAACCTACCCCTCCAGGTTCCACCTCCATCTCACGACCCACCACTCCACCTCAAGCATTTCAACCACCTCCTCCTGTTCCACCACTCCTGCAGAGGCTGAGGAACTTCGACAACTCCGCCTTCAATTTCAACAACAACAAACAACAACAACAACAACAACAACAACAACAACAACAACAACAACAA
>CAXAMN010022142.1:0-14890 GCA_963970005.1 Durusdinium trenchii
AAAAAAAAACTGTAGAGAGGTGCAGTTGAGGAAGGCTTCTTATGCCGTGATCCTCAGTTTGGGACGGATCAACAGTTTGAGCTGTTGGCGGCTCGCACAGGCGGTGGAGCCTATCCTGTTGAAGTCTGTCGGCAAGGCAAGTGCGACAATGCCCGCATCCAGAAAGCAGCGGCAAGCATCAGTCTGGGTGCGCTGCATCCGGCTCTGGCCGAGCCGATTGCTAGGGCATTGAGCTGTGCCCTCCCTTGTCACGGAGCGACACTATTCGGATGCTTTAGTGCCGAAATGCTTGCAACCGAAGCTAACTCTACTCGTGGAATTTGACCTACTGTGGCTTCTGGCCTACTCTGGACTCCTCTGGACTCGAGCTAAGGCGCGCGCCCAGACTCTTGATGAGTGACAGTGAGACCGCGATAGCTGTGGTCAGAGAGGCATGTCTTCATCCAAGACCAGGGGTGCATCCCATGTCCGGGATCATATGCAGCCAGGGTGGCCACCTCATATCTGGACAAATGGCAAAAGCATTCTCTTCAGCATAGACTCCTCGCCATTTGTGCCTTCCTGGCATCTTGGCGAGCCTCTTAAAGGCAGTGCAATCCAAGAAAGCCCTACTTCCAATATATTTTAGTGAGGGCGGGATGGCAAGCTCAACAAGGGCTGCGCAGTTCATAAAGGCTTTAACTCGAATTGCATGGAGAGCAGACGGAAGGAGAACTTCTCTGAGGCTAGTGCAGTGCACAAAGGTGAATTCCGGAATTTCTTCAACGTTGGTGTTGCAGAGGTCAACCCTCTTAAGCAGTCGGCAACTGTCACACGCACGCGCTCCAATAGTCGTAAAATACTTCGTGAGAGCAAGTGTGTGGTGATTCCCGTAGAGCTAAGACAGCCTGGCGCCAGCTCACTGGTCCCGGCCTGCAGGGTTGACCCTCGGGGGGATGGAAGCTCACTCAAGGTAAACTCAGCAAGGTTGATGCACCCTTGAAAGAGATAATGCCCGAGCTTGGCTTCGCTGCTGAACCTATTTGCAACCCCGTCCGATGCATACACCCATTGTAAGGAGCAGCATTCCGCAAAGGCTTTGTATCCAAATTCCCGGCGACCAGGAGCCGAGACACTGTTTAGTAGTTTGCAATCGCGAAAGGCGTTATCGGAAATGCCTACCACAGTGGCCGGCAATTTGACAATGCGGAGCTGCCGACAATTTTGCCACGCCTCTGCCTCGATGAGCCTGATACCTGACTCTACGCTGACATGCCGCATACGCGGAACCCCTGCAAAAGCCCCTTCCGGGACGATTTCCTCTGGGTTCATGGGGACATGAACAGCAAGCGGAACATGATGGATAGGGCATCCTTCAAGTTGTTCCTGCGATGGCAGGATTACACTGCTATCCCTGAAGACAATAGTGTATGCCATGCTTTGCTGTAGCCTGTCCCAGATTGGGTCCTCTAGGTATGTCTGCGTGGCAGTTTGCAGAAAGTCGATGGAGCACCCAAACACTTTAAGGTCAGTAACTGAGACCAGATAGTCCATAACCTGGTCCTCTAGGTCCTCAAATCGATCAAACTTTGCCACACTGAGAGAGACCTTGATAGTCACCCCCGAGAGCGTTGTCAGTACCAAGGAGCAGTCCATGACCGGCTCCATTTCAGGGGAGTGCTAAGCCTGGATGAGTCGTCGAGCTCCATGTGTGGCAGACTACTTTCATTTACTGTTTGAGCCAAAAGCTTCTGACTCTGCTCATTGACTGTTTCCAGGGCCGGGGATGTTTCCTAAAGACAGATGCTAAGGCACCCACCTTGAACCTCACCTGGACTGGCCCGATGTTAGGAAAATTCGTTATATAGCTCTTCGTCAAAGGCATCCGAATCGGGTCCTTCAGCGGGGAGCAGCTCCACCCACAGGGGTTTTTCAAATTTGTCACACATAAAGAAAGCATTGTGCTCTGCCTGCACACACTGTTCAATATCCCCCCAATCCAGGGGAGTAAATCGTTGCAGTTGCTCACACCCGCAGAAAGCACGGATGCCTATGTCGCTGAGCTCTGTCGGGATGACCACTTCTTGGAGCACAACACAATTAAGGAAAACTTCTTTGCCAATTTGCGTTAGTCGTGGGCAAAGGTGGAGTGGAGTAGGGCTGTGATTTCTGTGCACATGAGGTTGACCTCCACAAGTCCTTTGCAGTTTTCACAGGCCCGCGGCCCGATATTGTGAAAGTCACCTGGCAAACAGAGCTGTTCAATGCCTGCTCCACAGAATGCGCCTTCAGGCAGCGCTCGAGGTTTATTGGTGTGGTCCACGACAAAGGTGATGGATGTAAGTGTGAGGCAACTCTCAAATGCATATCTGCCTAGCTGTGCCCCTGGTGCAAGGACATTACTGTCATCCGTTTCGTGACTGACACCAACTCGACCAAGGGAGCAGCGCTCCGCAAACACTCTTCGGCTGTACTGGACACACCCCGGGGCGGCCACCTCTGTCAGCCCTGAAAGGTCCCATCTTCAAGACTTATGACAGAGGGTGGGAGCTTGGCTATTTGCAGTTGCTGACAACTCTGCCAGGCCGCGAATCCTACATGTTGAATGCCCATTGCCACTTCTACGTGCCGGAGCACGGGTGCAGCATAGAAGGCTCTGTCAGCAATTTCTCCGCGCGGGTTGGCCGGGACGCGTATAGCCTTGGGGTAGCTTTCTCGACCGTCAGCCTGGAACTGCCAGATGGAGTGTCCATCTACCATGCAGGGACGTACTACGATTTGTAGTTTCGGCCGTTGCAGGAGCACCGTGTGGAATGCTTCTGGCAGGGGTTGCTGCGTGTGAAGGTCGAGCAAGTCCAACTCACAGCCAAAGACTTCCAAATCAGAGACTGTTGGCAGAAAGCAGAGAATGTCATCTTCCAGCTCTGCCACGTCCTCATACTGAGCGAGATTTGTTTGCATAGCATATTCCGTGCCTGCTATCGTCACCAACTCAATACTGACCTCATATCGGTCTTGGTCAGGCGGCATTGTCGCTGTAGGCGGCAGTCCGAGCGTTTTTGCTCGAGTTGCTTGGGCCAAACAATTGAGGTAACGAACATGCTGTCGTTTCGAAAACAAATGAAAACACTCAGACAACAAGAAGTAGGGTGGCTAAGGCCACCCATCTCATGAAGGAGTTCAAGTTACTAGGAGGCGGTGACTGTGTGCGGAGACTCCTACTGGAGACCGCCCTACTGCCACCACCCATAGGGCGGAGGCGGTGGGGGAGGCCTGATGTGACAGGAAGACCCTGCTGCAGACGATGGGTCCTGGAGGAGAGACGGTGCGGCGAGCTTTATTACGTGGGTCGGAGTCTTCCTGACTGTAGCCCATTTGGTCCCTAAGTGCCTGCTTGTGGCCTGCGAGCTGACTTCTAAACGTGGGATTCCCAGTGAGCCATGCGCAGAGCTGGTCCCATCGGCCTTCCGAGTAGAGGTGCTGGCCATATTGGTTATACGGGCGATCTTCCATTTTAGGACTGAAGGGATATCCATGACAGTAGTAGTTACTGAGGAGAGTACTGGGAACTCTGGTCAGCGTATAGCGGGGAGACAGCAGATTCCACCCTGTGCGGGACATGGCAACCCTTAGCCCGGAGGTCAGCCACTGAGCTACTACTGTACTTTCTGCTTGGATGTTCCCTTGCTCAAAATTGCCGAGCGCCGTTGCTAGCCTGGTATAACCTGTGCCGAAACGTCCGTATCCCTTGGCAAAGGCGTAGTTGGGTTCTGCTGCCATGTCCTCTTCCTCAGTTGCTTCCTCAGTACCAGCTTCTGGTGGTTCAGCCATCCCCACTGGCACTGGGAGCGCAAACCTGGGCGATCGCTCAGCTGACCCGGTAGCATCAGAGGCAGAGTCCTCTTCTGCAGGCAGGTCTGCAGAGGGGTGTCTGGCAGTTGCCAGGTCTCTCCACAAGGGGACTTCAATGCGCAGCCTCAGCTGTAGAAGGGAAGGGAACGAGATAGCTTGTCCCAAAGACGGGTCAAGGGCACCACAAGAGTAAGCTCTTTCAGCCCAGGACGTATCCGGCATTCGGGAGTATCGGTCATAAGCAATTTCTTTAGTGTGCACTCCCACAACGAGCAGAGGGTTGTCTTCAGCTCCTTCTTCTTTGGGTCGGTAGCCGCAGCCCCCCTTTCACTTGCGCGGGTGTGAAGCCCTGCCGCTCCATGGCTACAACCAAGTCAGGCAGGATCTGTACTGGGAGATAGACAAAGAGGTCATTGGTGGGTAGCGTTTGCTCACCATACTCCATTCCCCTAACAAAGGACATGATGACAGTTTGCATAAAGGTGAGGGCATCGACATCTTTTTCCTTTGTTTTTTGTGGCTTCACAGCCACTGCCTGAGCTGTTCCTGCACCCTGGTGTCTGTGTTGATTATCAAAGGAACAGCGCCTTGCGATAAAGGCAAGCAGGCCATACTGCCAGAAACGGGGGCTTGCGTAAAGGGCTAGCTGTTTTTGAGTGATGAAAGGGCACGCTGGGTGTCCACTCTTCACGAAAGTGAAAAGGTTGGCCAGGGGAGCAGCAAAAGCTTCACTTATACGGAGAAGGTCTCCTATGTAGGCTTGGTTGATTTCATCGGAATGTCCCCAAAGGAGGAGCCATGGAGTGCTTTTTCTGTTACCCGCCTCCAGAGGAATGTACGGACGAGGCGGTTAATTTGCTTGTTGGAGATTGCAAGCCTCGCCATCGGCCATTCCCTAGGCAGGTCACTGTAGATTTGTAGTGAGGGGAGCGGCGCACTTTGTCCGTCAGCTTCTCTGGCTGCTCGAGCCGCACTTTGATAGTCGTATAGTGCCTGCATGGCTCTCTGCTCAGATTCCAGCTGGAGATCAGTGGCAGCAGTGCCTCCTCGTTCTGCATGCCCTTGATCACTGGCAATATCAATTTCTGTCATGGCGTGTGGGCGCTCTTGCATTGATCCTGGATGGTCAGGTGGTGTCTCGGGGTTCCTGCAAACGGGAGCCTCCTGCCTTTGAGCATTCCGACTGGCCAGGTCTGCCAGTGTAGCCGGTGGTTGTTCGTGTTCAGGGATGCTACCGAGCGGTTGCTTGGATGCTGGAGCAAGTAGCTTCTTGGACTGAGCTCTCCCTGCACTAGCCTTAGACCCCGGTCTTCGTTTGATTGGGGACTCAGAGAAGTGCGATGTGGGGCTGTTACCTTGGGAGTCCGCGCCCTGCGGGGGCAGCGCACTCCTTACCTCATCTTCTGCTGCCAGCATTTCGTCTTGCGCTGGACGTGCTTCAGGGGAGGCCCCGCTTGCACGTCATGTTCCTCCTTTTCTGTGTCACGGTCAGAGACAGAGAGGACATCAGGTGTTGCACTTGGCTGAACCCAATAACAGCCGTGCACTAAAAGGCCCGGTTGCGGCGGCAGGACGAGTTCAGACCCGGGGGCATCCAGGACTGGCTGCACTCTCCATGCATCATAAAAGTACACTCGGTGCAAGGCTTCGAAGGTGTAATCTTGCGCACTGCGCTGTTCACCGGTGCATAGCGTTGGTTGATAGCGCAGGGAGCTTCCTACGCTGCACCTTTGCCCTGGGCCAAAACTATTGTGGAGGAGTCGCCAACGTCCTGGCTGCTGCCCATCAGTTATGACCAACCACTCCGGCTCAGGCGAAGCATCAACTGCGTAACCATAGACAAGGTCATGCAAGACCGTTCCACCAGGCAGGTGGGGCCCTTCTCTCAGGCTAGCAATTTCCGCCTTGGTCAAGTGCGTCAGAGCAGCTAAGACGAGACGTAAGCGCCTCACCTTGCCTGATGGTATTCTGCGAGACAGACCGGTAGCGGGCCTAACCACAGTGGGTGGGGCAGAAGCGCCTGCTGGAAGACTATCGTGGCTTGCGCAACCTGTGTGGCTGTAAGGTCCAGCGAGCCTCGAATAGTGGGTTCTTTGTTGTCATAAGTATATATCGTTTGGACACCATGCAAAAGGGCTGCCAGAACCTGCAGGGCCCCAAGCATCCTTTGCATGTTCAGAGGACAGGCTAGGATGGTGAGGTCGGTGGCTCGGCTGTATGCCACATTTGCTCGTGTGAAGCACTCCTGGTCATAATCCAGGTTGTGCCCTTCTCCACTGAGGAAGGTTGACACCCCGTGAATAACGATGCAGTGTTTGGCCGTGGCACCTGCAACTTTGACTGCAGTTTCTGCATTAGCCTTTTTGCCTGCAATGGTGAAGTAATTACGTAGATTCGTAGCCCCTTCCCGGGTGGTTGTAAGGGCCAAGATGTCGTCGGTGTCGGCTCCTGCTTTGGTAAGTTTGTCTTCGAGATGTTGATACACTCGCACAGTAGGGTTATTCCTTGGGTTATTCCTTGCATCCACATTGGGCAAAGCATGGCACCAGTGGACAAATCTTAGGCCTGAGGCAATCAGGTGATCCTCTCGAATGGAGGTGGTACCTATTTGCCAGGTGTCTCCCATTCGGCTGCACAACATGGGATACTGAATTCCTATTAGCGGCTCATACACTTCTTGGGCAACCCTTGCGCTCGTTGGCAACATTAAACTCCAGCGGTGCGGGCTTGCGACTCCCGATCTCTCGGCCGCATTTTGCGCCTGTCTGAAGTCGAGCGGGCTGTCCGGGCTGGTGGCTGCATAACCTAGACCGACAAGAAGTCCTTCCGGGAGATCCAGATCCACGCTGGAGAGGTCCTTGTAGGTGGATTGTAACTGACTGGCAAACGAAGACGTGGCCTTGACCTTGTCCGGGCGGAACCAGTTACTCCCCAATGGCCTGTGGCCCACTGCGGTAGCCGCTTCTTCGAGATCACTAAGGCCAAAGCCTCGACCGTGCCAGAGGAGCATGTGAAAGACACCTGGTACCTCATGTGGCATGTACCAGGTAGTGGGGGCTCGTAGCCCAATGGGAGCTTTAAGTAAGAGCGTGCGATGAGCTCTCTGTCCATCGGCTACTCCACCAGGGCTCTGTTTGGGATCACCGAGCAGCAGCCGAAAGAAGGGTTGTCGGGGAACTGTCGGCGCGAAGGCAGATTTGAGGTCCATATCCTGCTGTGCTTCTTCACTAATGAGCAGGTCCACATTCTCCATATGAGTGTTGAGTGTGGAGTGAGTCTGACCTTTTTGGTCCCAGACAAGCCCAGTAGTGACAATAACGACATGGCAGCCGGGGATGTATGGAGCCGCGTCGCTTGCACGCAGGTCGTAGGCAGTGCAGGCTGTGTTAGTTTCTGCCTCTTCTCCGCTAACTGGCCGAATGAAATATCTCTGGTGGTCTGGCTCCAGGTCAAAAGCAGTGAGCAATTTGGTGATTGCCCGACCAGCCGGATTCTCTTTATGCACGACGGCAATCTTGAGGTGAGTGGTAAGGGCCAGCCAGGCGAGGGGGAAAGTCAGGGATCGAGTTTTACCAGCGCCAAAGACACCTGCTACTGCCAGGGTAGATCTGCCAGATCGGAGAGCCAGGCTGGAGGCCATCGAGACAATGTGGCCATTATCTTGCCGGGCGGCTGTGCCCAGGGCAACAGCAAAACCAGCCGCTTGAGGACAGTGCTGTAGAGTACTACCTGTGGTCAGCAACTGGAAGAGGGCGTGCAAGCTCTGCAGCAGGACTACTGTACATTCAAGCTGATACGGAATGGGCACTTGGCCAGGGATACCCAACACAGTGGGTTTGTGTTCTGCCGCTAGGCTGGCCATTTGCAGCAGGTGGTCAGCAGTGACAGTGTCTCCCGCTTCCGCAATTGCCAACACCCGGAACTTATTTGCTCTAGGTTCTAGCGCACTTAGGCTAGCGGCTAGGTGGGAAGGCCCATGGTGCTGGGCACGCTAGTCCGGTTTCGGTTGGCGTGGGCAGCGGCGCAAAATCTTCCGGGAACGGTACTAAGGCAACGTCCCAGTGCCGAGGGCTGCTCAATCGCCGGAGCTTCTCACTTGGCGATTCCTCTCCTTTTCGTTTCCGCGAGGGAGTCACAAAGGCAAGCAGGAGTGCTAAGACTGAATAGCACGTGCCGTGCTCCTCCAGAACCAATCGATAGGCCTTCCCAGCCTGCGAGCCCATATGGACCGTACTGGAGGGGCTGCTCGCTAGTTGGTCAAAATTACAGCTCTGGAAGTGCGCTGGGCAAAAGATAGCCATTTGTGACCACGAAGGAAAGGCAATGCGATATTCATGCATGCCCTGCAACCCGGTAGCTGTTGGTGTGATATCCACGAAAAGGCCAAACTTTCGAACAGTGGGACTACTCCATAGTTCCTGTCTTGTGGTTGCTTCTTCGACAAAGGTAAGCTGCGGAAGAAATAGGGCTAAGATGACAAACACTTCCCGGAACGGGATCGGTGCCAAGAGGTCTCGTGCCATCTCCGCCAGCCATTGGGCACACGCACTTGGATTGCCTTTGCCGACCCGAAAGTTTTTCAGCAGCAGAGCCTGCGCTTCTTCCACGGAGGCAATTTGCTGTCCTGCCACGCAGCTTTGCAGCAGCATAAGCAATTCTTTGTCGGGTCGGTGGAGGTTGGACACCAACAAGCTGATAGCTCCTTCCCAATCATCGCTTGTCATTGCAGTTTCAAAGCGAATCCAGGAGGCCAAACGCATGGGGGCAGCGATTCGATCACGGCGAGGAACAACAGCGGGGTGCGTGAGTTTCAGAGTAGCCAGACTGACTTTGCCTGTAGGGAGCTGGCACTGTAGCCAGTGCCAGTAACAGTGTTTGTGCTTACCCATCCACCGTGCAGAGTCTTCTACATACGTGACGTGCAGGGATCGTTGCAACATGTCAAGCTCGTTATCTGTCGGCTTCCAGTCACACAAGCAATCTTCAGCAGCATGGACAAGATAGTAGTTGCGCCTGTCAGGCTCTGCAGTGGCAACGAGTGCCGCTAATACACTCTTCGGCATTGCAATGGCGCCTAGGCGCGCTGTGATCTGACTGGCTGACTGGTCAGCCGGCCGAAGACACCCAAGCACTGGCAAGTAGGCAATAAGTCGAAGCGGCTGTAGCGAAAGTAGTTTCCACCAAAGACCACTGAGAAAGGCCTGGTGTGGCAGCCGTCGGTGAGCTGGGAGCAGCCGGGCTGCTTGTAGCGCATGCTGCGTACGTTGGTACAGGAGGGCTGCTTTGCCATACCCGAGGTCTTCCCATTTCTGGCAAGGGTTCTGCGTGAGCGAGAAGAGGGTGGCGACTTCATGTACTCCTGTCGACCAGCCATAGGCAACACCATACTCCTGCTCTTTAGCGACATCTGCGGGGGAGAGTGACGGCCCGTAGACTTGACTTTCCCCCACAGGCGGACACATGCAATGGAAGTGCGGGGGGGACATCCCCTTCAAGGGCTCCGCCCCCAAGACCACCACAATTGATCTGAAATACTGAGGGTAAGGGTGGGATGTCATAACCGATCCAGTACTCGTTGAGTCGTGCAATCATCCACAGGACAGTGACCCATAGAATTTCACCCTGCTGACGCTGGTAGATGGCTTCAAACACTTGTGGTGCAATACCTTCCAAGGGCATAAACGAGCCTTGGAGTTGACAAAGCAAGTCATTGTTGGCTTGTAGAAACTGCTCTTTTTCTCCCGGGACAAGACACTTGGGGTGAGCCAGAGCCGCTTGCAGTTGCTCATACGGACAGGCTTCAATGTCCTTGTGGAGTGCAACAACCCCTCGTAGCTTGGCGACTTGACTCCAGGGCACAAAGAGGGGAGGTGACAGCAGTTGCGGACAGGGGATGCATGGACTAGGGTCAGGTGCCTGACTACCCTGCGTCGAGTCTCGATCGATTGCTTTAGTGAGTCTATCTGCTCTTCTGCAGAAGTGTCAGACGAGGGCGTGGAAACTGACTCCACGTCTGCATCACCGTCCTCTGCCGGAAGACAGCTAAGGCTGTCCCCCTGCAGTTGCGCTGGAAAGAGTTCAGTCGCTTGCGGACGAATCGCCCGCCACTTTAGTAGCAGGCAGAAGCGCAAAGCGCTGTTCCCAGCTACTCCGGAGAAATAGCCTGTAAATTTGCACCCACCTACTGGTTTCCAAGTCTCAATGACCCATGCTGGGGGCAGATTAGGCATGCCTAGTATGGCGATCGGCAGAGTTTCCCAACCCTGCAGCTCCAATTCTCGTAAGGCAGCCTGCGCTCCAACTTTGGCCTTGCCAAAGGCATGAAATATGGCAGGTCGCATTCGGTTGCGTGGCAGCGCACTGGCTTGGAAAAGGTGTTCACCTGGCAATGACGTGACTGTGCATGGCCCTGTTAGCATAGGGAGCACTGACAGTATTCCCTGCTCGAAGGTGGCACGAGCCCAGCTGGTGACCCAGGGAGTTCGCTCTCTCCCTTCAGGGGTGAGAGCCTTTGGATGGGATTGCCGCGGCCACTTGATTGTACCGCCAGGACCAAGTTCATCCGGGCTGGTGACTGGGCTAGGCCAAAAGTGCTTGCACATGTATAGTCCATACAAGGACCAGACCATGCATAGGTCAAGGGCAGTTTGCATCGCTATCCCGACAAATGGGGTAAACATAGTGCCACTTATGGCTGTGTCACTCGGATTGACAGGTGGTCTGGCTCTAGACACTAAGGCAAGGCGGCTTTCCTGGAGGCTCTTCGCCAGGGCCGAAGCAGTCGTGTCATACTCCAGTGGGCTGTGCTTGCTGCGGTTGCCTATCGAAATAACCAGACCTGCATTATATTCCAAGTGGGCCTCTGTGAAGAGCAGCGTGCCAATACCTGCACAGGAGCTAGACTCAGAACGCACACACCCTATTAGGTCAACCCACTGGTGCTGCTGATGCGCCAGCTGGAGTAGGTCTTGCACTTCAAAAAGCGTGACTGGTACACAGTCATTGTCAATGAGTGCGAAGTGCCGTGCGGGGTACAGGAAACGTGCTGCCTCTAGGACAAAAACTCCTGCCCAGTAGTATGGAATCTTGTGAAGGCCAGTAGTAGCATCTGCGCAAACCCAAAGTATGTCAGTTGCCTCTTCTTGGGGACCCACTAGGCACCTACGTGAGGCCCACCATGCTGCAAAAGCCGGCCAATGCGGGACATCTGTCGGCGTTCGATTGTCCACTATTAGATAGATCATTTGATTGCTCATGATAAGGTCTCGGTGCAACATGAGTGTCTGAATAATGGCAGTAGCATTAGGCAGGTCTCCCTCTGCTTCCAGAGTGGCATACCCGTCGTCCTTTTTGGATGGCTGCGCGCGGACATCAGACAACACGAGTGTAGGTCGAGCGGAATCAAGGCCAAGAGGACTGCAGAGGGTATCATGCATTGCCATTGCCGCATAAGCATCCGCCTGGGACTGCGTCACACTAGCCTCCGCACCCCGGGCAAAGTTGGCCTGGCCATCTGCTGTAAGCCAATCCGCATGGTCACGTGTGAATGCAAAAGGCACATGGGGAGCAAACCAAAGTCAAAGAGCGAGCCAAAGCCAAAACTCAGTCCGAAAAAAGGCAAAGTCCGAAAAAAGATCAGCAAGCCAAGTCTGTCTGAGATCAGCAAAGCAAGTCTATCAGCTCTGTCGGAGATCAGCAAGCCAAGTCTGAGATCAGTAGAGTAGAGTCTGAGATCAGCAAAGCAGACAAGCTGTGAGGCAGGCTGGACACGCACAGAAGCTGCTGTGTGCAGAGGAAAGAAGTGAGAAGTCGGCTCAAAATGCAGTGCGTGCATACCACACTATTCATTATGAACTGTTGGAACTTGAAGAGGCCATGGACTAAGCACCCAGTGGGTGTGAATCTCACCAATTTTGGATTCCTACCCGTCTTGCGAATTCTTGGCTCGAATGCAGGCAGTTACAGTGCTGTCTCAGGCACTGCCGAGGCCACTCTCTAGATGGCCCTGCCTGTTCTTGCAGGTCCCTTTCGATGCGCTCTTATCTACAACCATGAGAAGCAGCCCTTAATCGAACTCTCGATCCGAGTGAGCCTCTCTTTGGTGGATTTGCTGCGAGCCTCAAGTCAGGTGGCTCCCCCGGTTGGAGTTGAGAAGCCCAAAGTCCAGCGCCCTCCTGCAAAGACGCCTGGTGGAGACATCCAACGAGGGTACCCGTCAGGGTCCCCAACGCCTTCTGGCAATTGGCGTGGACATCCTCTTTCGCAAACATGGCACCACTCATGTGGTGAGCAACAAGCAGGTGACTCGCGGCACTCCTGGGAATCCTGTCCCACTGCACCAATCACACCAAACACGGGGCCACACACCAGCACACTGAGCACAACAAGTGACGTCCAAGTCGACGAGCAAGTTCATTCTTTCAGGTTTCCTGGCAGGCCGATTGCAATGCTAACAAGCTTTGGATGAAACGAGTTTCAGCTGCTGTGGGCCCTGTCTGACCCGAAGGAAGATCCGCCCAAAGGGAGTGCGCCCGTTAAGAAACAACAGCGCCGTGAGGTGCGCTTGCGTGACCAAGCTGACCGGGAACCAGTGGCCGCCGCTCCACCGACAGAGGCAAAACCTGGGCTGCCGCGAGAGGAAGGTGATCAGGATTGGTGTCAGGGACACTCGGACTTTAGACCCCCAGAACGACCCGGTGCGCATCCCCAAAAAAATTGTCCTGTCCAATGAGGATGGGCTGTAAGAGATCCAGTGAGAGTGGAAAATGCTGTGTCTTTGCATCGCAGTGAACATTGCCTTTTGGATTGCTTTCAAGCATAACAGTTTGAATTGGTTTCATATCTTACATTGTGAGTGGTTCAAGCTTTAAAGCGAGATAAACAGAGTGTGTGTAGACAGAAGATAGACCCAACCCAACCGCATATTCAGTGTGCCAATGTGCATGTGCAATTTATTGCACGTTTCTTGCAACCTCTGTCATATGTTTCTCTAACAAACTATCGTGCTTACTCAGCTGACACACCTGTGGTCACCTTGGCCACCATGCCCAGCAATGCGAGATCCTCTTCATCATCTTCATCATCTTCTTCATCAAGCAGCTCCTCCTCTGCAACAGACACAGCAAGGGATCCCCCCGCTGCAGAAGACACGGCAGACCATGAGGCTGATGAGCCTGAGGAGCCTCAGGCTGAGCCTGAGAAGGTGTTATGCGCAGGTGAGTCTTCAGAGAATGACTCTGAAAAAGAATGTGAAACAAAACACCGGTCCTGGTGTCTCATGTGGACATTTCCAACCCCAAGCGAATATCTGCGAGATCCGGAAGAAAGAAAAAGAGCCAGAGCCTTCATTCCAGCAGATTTCTCTAGAGAAGAGATGGCAGTCAAGTTTCGAGAAGCTTGCAGGCAGGCTGGACAAGCGCAGAATCTGCGTGAGGTGATTGTGGTCATGGAGTCACACAAGAAGTTCAAGCCTGACAGATCAGGACCTGAGATGCATTTTCATGTTGTCTTCAGAATGCGAAACAACTTTGCCCACCTGCAAATCACAAAATGGTTGGCGAACCATGCAGGATGCAGAGGTCACATGCCATACCCGCGCAAAGGATGGAAGGAAATGGTGAGGTATGTCTTGGAGGACTCAGCTGTCAAGCTTCCGGTACACATGGATCAGACTCCATACTTTTGGCCAGACGAAGACAAGACAATGACAAAGGAAAAGATGCTGGAAAAAGTGGGAACTTCTAAGGAAGAAGAGGAAAAGAAAGAAAAGGCAAAGAAGGATGAAGAGTTTAAAGAACAAAAGAAAAGAAAAAGAACCTTGGACTTCGCTCAGTTCACTGATTGGGTAATCAACCACAAGATCACCAATGAGGCAGAATATTGGGTGCTGGCAGGAGAACAAAAAGAAAAGAAGGACAACCCAACGTTGTGGAACTATGGTGGGCAGGTAAAAGTCGACAAAATGATCCAAAAAGCACAACGAGGCCATTTGGCTTCATTGACAACTGATGTGTTTCAGTTTGCTTCCAAGACCACGAGTCCATTTCCCTTGTCAGACTTCATCGTCCCAGATGAGATTCGCCTGTGGATGGAAAATGATACCAAAAACAAATCCCTCATCATTCAGGGAACAGGAGGTCTGGGAAAGACCCAGCTGGCCAAAGCGATTTTGGCATCATTGGGCAAGTATTTCTTCGTGGATGCAATGGACACCATCAAGCATCTATTTTTTGTTGATGGTGAAGCCTTGCTTTGCGACGATGTGTCCCTTGGTGACTATCAGATTGACCAAGGCAAGTCGATTTTGGACATTTCGTGTGACAGAGCCATAAGATGCAGGCATGAGGATGGAATAGTGCCAGCAGGAACTACCCGAATCTTTTTGACGAACCATGAGAAGCACGTATTTTTTCCTCCTGGCTTTCAGTTGCAGCAGCGTCAAAATGCCATCGAAAGACGCATGACGTGGGTCGAGGTCAAAGAAGTCCTCTTCAAGACGAGGAGATGTCAGTGCTTGAAGTTGCGAAAAGGCAGTCAGCCCAGTCTGAGATCTCCAAAGCGGCAGCTCAGGGAGTGAGAGATCAGCAAGCTGGCTCAGCCAAGTCTGAGATCCCCCAAGTGAGAGATCAGCAAGCTGGCTCAGCTAAGTCTGAGATCCCCAAAGTGGCAGCTGCTGAAGTGAGAGATCAGCAAGCAGACTCTGGATCGCAACACAAGGCCTCTCAACCAAGCCCCACCTTTCTTCCAGAGGACGAGGATTTTGAGGCAGATCTTGATGCAGCGCGTGGTCTTTGGGATTGCTCTGACAATGATGACCATGGTGGGCAAGGGCATGCTGCCCAGCAAGTCCCTGCTGTTCCAGAGGAGATGAAGTCTCATGATACTGCTCCAAGTCTGAGATCAGCTGTGTCTGAGATCAGCCAGCCAAGTCTGAGATCAGCGGAGTCTGATGCAGACCCTGCCCAACATGATGCGCAGCTGGAGCAAGCTGTTCCGGAGGAGATGATGTCTCATGATACTGCTCCAGATGCAGGTACTGCCCAACTTGATGCACACCTTG
>CAXAMN010022142.1:14900-28578 GCA_963970005.1 Durusdinium trenchii
AGTCTGAGATCAGCAGAGTCTGAGATCAGCAAGCCAAGTCTGAGATCAGCAAGCACAGTTGCACTTCAATGGGTAGCTCAGCAGCCCCATTTTGAGTTCCTATCGTATATGTGGTATGTACATGAGGGTTGTTTCAGCACACGATGCAAGGGGAATGCATCAATGATGTGCTGCGCAATGGGTTCACTTGTGTCTGAGGTGACAAAAAGTGCTCATCCAGAATCCAGAGTTGGGGTTAAGTGAAAACGTGATCCTCAAAGATAGAGCAAAATCAAAGATAGAGCAAAAGATGGAGCATTAAAACATTAGGGGTTAAGTGAAAACGCCGCCCTCAATGATGGCTCAGAGTGCTCAGTAATCTAAGCTTTTCGCGTCTTGTTTTCGTCGCCGTTCATGGAGTCAGCTGCGATTGCTGCATATCTGGATGGGCGAGAGTTTGAGATGCTATGTATTCTCATTTTCGTGAGTGGCATGTTCGTTGGAGGAGTTTTGACGCAGCTATGTTGCCGCCGTTCTGTGCAAGTGGTGATTGACGCAAGGAATCAGCAAGAGTCAATTGGAAAGAAGCAGACAAGAGATGTGAGTGTTGCAGTGAACGAGATGAACCTGCCAGTGTTCGCAGATTGGCTTGATATGCATGATTCCTACTATAGAACTGAAAAGGGAACAGTGATGCACCTGACACCATCCTGCAGCTATGCCAAAGGTCGTGCTTTGGCACGCTTTCATTTCTGCCAGAAGTGTTTGATGATGATGTGGCATGAGGAGACATCTGAGATCAGCAAGCCAAGTCTGGGATCAGCGGAGTCTGAGATCAGCAAGCCAATCTTCTGAGATCAGCCGAGTGAGATCCGCCACCGACACGGGGTGTGCACCGAACACCGCGCAAGCAAGAAAAAGATAGAACAAAAGATAGAACATTAAGTCATTAATGGGTAAGTGCAAACGCCGCCCTCAATGATGGCTGGGATTCAGATGCTATCTAGAGACGATGTTTATGTAAGCTTTTTGTTACTCATCATTGAGGGCGGCGTTTTCACTTACCCATTAATGATTTAATGCTCCATCTTTGAGGGCGGCGTTTTCACTGCTTGCTTCCTGATTTGACTTGGTGTTTTTCCTTAATGTTTGGTCTGAGATCAGCTGTGTCTGAGATCAGCGGGAACAGTGTTTTTGCACACTGTTGTTATTTTTTAGTTTAATTGTTGGTCTGAGATCAGCTGTGTCTGAGATCAACGGGAACAGTTTTTTTGCGCACTGTTGTTATTTTTTAGTTTAATTGTTGGTCTGAGATCAGCTGTGTCTGAGATCAGCGGGAACATTTTTTGTGAGCACTGTTGTTTTTTTAGTTTAATTGTTGGTCTGAGATCAGCTGTGTCTGAGATCAGCATTTTGTTTTTGTTTTATGTCTTTGAGTTCATTGACATGCTAGCGTTTGGGGCTTACAGATTTCATTTTCTCGCAGCTCTTTGGGTTGTTGACATGGCGATTCAGGCGGGACTACTACTGCTATTTTTTTAAAAATGTGCGTTGCTGTCGCAGGATGTTGCAGCATGTTGTGTTCGTATGCGAGGACGTTGGAGCTGTTAACATGGCGTCTACCTTGTACATTGGCAACCGAAAACTCTGTGAGCGTCTCCGTCTTAGTATTTATTCTTTAGCATAAAGGTCAAATTCTTCTTGCTGCAAAATACATGAAGACAGATGGCATGAGACACGTCTGCAACTGTGCACGCCTAACCTCTGTCCAGGAAATGAAGAATATGAGTACAAGAAGCCTTTTGCCGATGCGACTTTCTTGGTCTGTGAGACACAAACTGTGTCAGGCCTGGAGATAGCTATGCTACTTTTTGTGTTCTCTGCGCCATGTCTTTGTTTTTTGATTGGACAGGACAGGAGGGAAAAATAATGATTGTGGAATGCCAAGATGTTGCTACCTCAGCTGTCACCAGAGACTTTCAGTGTTTCTTGAGTTTAGCCAGTCTGAGATTAGTCTCAGGCTGAGCGGCAGCTGACTTGGCACGCGTATGAGGGCCATTGGGGCCCAGGTCGCGCTTCAGTCGTGAAGGAAAGGCTGTGTTTTAGATGTCAGGGTAGCAACATTCTCGTGGCCGGGTATCACCAATGGGAGATCAACAACACAGAAGATGGTGCCCAGCCTGAATCTTGGTCGGAATGGCCAATGAGTTGCAGGTCTCGGTGGACCTAAGTCAGAGATCAACCTTGTCTGAGATCTGCCGGTGTCAGAGATCAGCTTTGTTTGAGATCTGCTGGCCACAGCACATCGTTGTTGACCTCACATGGCATGAGGGTTTGCCTTGTCAGAGATCAGCCTTGTCTGAGATCTGCCGGCCACAGTACAGCGAATTTGTTTTTGATAGGTTCATGGCCTAAGTCGGAGAGACCTGCACGGCCGGAGACCTGCCGGCGCCGTTCTTGACATCAATTTGTTATTGATGGGTTCACGGCACGGGGGTCTGCCTTGTCAGAGATCAGCCTTGTCTGAGATCTGCCGGCCACAGCACATCGTTCGTGGTTGACATCAATTTGTTATTGATAGGTTCATGGCTTAAGTCAGAGACTTGCCCCGCCAGAGACCCGCCGGCGCCGGCACAGCAGGTCATCTATGAACAGATTGGAGGAAAAATCTGCTGTTTGAGATCAGCCTCGCTTTTGTCAGAGATGAGCTTTTTTTGTTACTCAGCTTTGTGTGAGATCAGCATTGAGATTCTGGAAAGGTTTTTCTTCATCATATGGCTTTTGGCCCGATGTCAGCTCAGTCTGAAATCAACATTGTCGGACATCAGCATTGAACAGCGTTGAGATTCTGGAATGTTTTTTCATCATCAAATGCCTTTTGTCTGAGGCCAGCTTAGTTTGGAATCAGCATTGTTTGAGATCAGCATTCACATTCAGGAATGGTTTTTTCTTCATCATATGGCCTTTCTCCTGGGTCAGCTTAGTCTGCAATCAGCATTGTTTGAGATCAGCATTCATATTCAGGAACGGTTTTTTCTTCATCATATGGCCTTTCTCCTGGGTCAGCTTAGTCTGGAATCAGCATTGTTTGAGATCAGCATTCATATTCAGGAATGGTTTTTCTTCATCATATGGCCTTTCTCCTGGGTCAGCTTAGTCTGCAATCAACTTTGTTTTTGCCTCATCTCTTACGGCTCAGCTGTCAGAGATCAGATTTGTCTGAGATCAGCTTTGTCTGAGATCAGCTCAGTCTGAGATCAGCTTTGTCTGAGATCAGCTCAGTCTGAGCTAACTGTCCTGTACTACTGCGCACGAGGCCGGATCAGGAGATGCCTTCCAAGGTTGTTGGAAGCCAACCATCAGCACGGTCAGCGCCACCAGCAGTAGCTTGGGATCCGGATTCAGCAACGGAGAGTTTGAGGCAATGGAAAGAGCAGGCAAGTCTGAGATCAGCAGAGTCTGAGATCAGCAAGCCAGGCCCAATGACACCCCCAGAAGCTTCAGCTTCAGCTATGCCACCTTCTCCGGTGGAGGACTTGTTGATGATGCTGAATGGCTTGTTTGATTTGCACGTTGGTTCGGAGAGAAGCAAGCCATTGTTCACTGGCAGCAGCACTGTCAGGATACTGTTCTGAGATCAGCAGATGTTTTTTGGTTTAGGTCCAGTCTGAGATCAGCCAAGTCTGAGATCAGCAGAGGTGTAGTTTGAGCAGATGTTTTGTTTTGTTTGGGTTCCAGTCTGAGAGTTTTCTTTAATTATTCATTTGGTCACAGTGTCAAGAACATCCGGCATGACGAGTTGCAAAGAACGATCAACCAGCTGAATCAAGTGGATGCAAAGCTCAAGGACATGGTGGAAAAGGGCAGCCTCATGCTGGAACAGAGCCAACCTGTGCAACAGAAGCTCCTACAGAAGATGAGCAGTCTTAGGAGACAGCAAGTGCTTTTGGAGTTGTTTTGGCGAGAGATTGAAGGTCCTGCGTTTCTCAACTGCAACGAGCATATATTTGAAGGGCTTTCTGAATACAAATCAAGCCAGAAGCATCAGACGCGTATTATGATGACCTTTGTTGCGTTCAAGCGTCTCCTCGCACAGCGCCCCATTGACGAATCCTGTCTTCAGCAGAGGGGATGGTTTGTTTTGCAATTTCACAAATTTGAAGAAGAAGTGCAGGTCGGGTGTGGACAGCAAGTGACCTGTCAGGCTTTGAAAGGCCAGACTTTTGTCATCGATGCATGGGATGTGTATGGGCTCGCTGAATTTTCTGTCGGATCAGCCAAAGTATCTTTGAGAATGAGCTTTGTAACCTCTGGGTTGCTAGCAGTGCTCAAAAAAGAGGCTGACAAGGGACCTTCTGCCACGAGTCGTCTGAGCCCGAGTGGTCGGTTGGAGGAATGGTTTCGTCTCTGGCTGGACTTCGTCGAGCACGAACACGATGGCATACATCAGATCCTTTTGTGGGCAACTCCATGGGAGAAGAAAGAGGCTTACCTTGGGGCGAAAAAGCAGAAGGTGCAGCCCTGAGTAGTCTGAGATCAGCAGAGTCTGAGATCAGGAAGCCAAGGGCCAAGTCTGAGATCAGCGGAGTCTGAGATCAGCATGTAGAGCCTCTTTCTGTCCAGAGTTGGAGATCAGCATTGTCCGAGATCCACAGTTGGAGATCAGCATGTAGAGCTTCTTTCTCTCACATGCACCCGTAGCTTTGAGACCACCATACTGCAGCGCACCACGAAAAGGAAGGACACAGATGAAGCTGCTTGGATAGTTTTTCTTAATTCTTTGTCTGAGATCAGCTCTGTCTGAGATCAGCAGTGTTGTTTTTGTTTTAGGTCTTTGAGGTCACTGATGATGGAGCAAATGGTTGTTTGTTTCTTAATGCTTTGTCTGAGATCAGCTTTGTCTGAGATCAGCAGGCCTATCTCTCAGATCAGCAGTCCTATCTATGTTTACGTCTTTGAGTTCACTGATGATGGAGCAGCCATTGGCTCCCAGCACCCGTGTCATTTTTCATCCCCTGTTGCCAAGATGATCTCGTCACCTGGACTTCGAGTTCCCGAACCTCTGACCCATTTGATACCGACTTCGTGGAGAGAGACCCATCAACCTTTTGAATCCCTGGATCAAGTTCCCAATCTCTCCACCATCCGATTTGAATTGGACATCAGCCTGCTTGTCTGTCAACCCCTCAACTACATCACAGTCACCCTCGACTGGCACCAACTTGACACCAAGGAGTATACAGTCGATGATCTCAAAGATGTAATCTACTCCCGTTTGGGTCAGGAACGTACAAAGTTTTGGATGGCCCTGCCCTCCACCGGAGACTCTCGTGTAATGGAAGTTCCGCACACCTGCACACTGGAACACCTCGTGCTTTACTATGTCAACTCTCGAGGGATTCGCCTTCTTGGTATCGGCAATGAGCATCCACGAGAGTCTACTTCTTTTCCCTACAGACCTCTACATACCGTGGCCTCCCGCCTACATGATGATGCCATTTGCCAACTCCGGCTACCTCTTACAGCGTATCAGACGTATCGTGAGCTTCGCCAATTTGACTAGTCTGACCGAGATCCAGAGTTGGAGATCAGCATTGTCTGAGATCCACAGGTGGACATCAACATGTAGAGCCTCTTTCTCTGAGGGTGACCGTCTGAGATCCACGAAAGTTGGAGATCAGCGTTGTTTGACATCCAGAGTTGGAGATCACCTTGTAGAGTCTCATTTGACACCACCATACTGCACGGCACCACGAACAGGAAGGACACAGATGAAGCTGCTTGGATTGTTTTCTTAATTCTTTGTCTGAGATCAGCTCTGTCTGAGATCAGCAGTTTTGTTTTTGTTCTATGTCTTTGAGGTCACTGATGATGGAGCAGATGGCTGTTTGTTTCTTAATGCTTTGTTTGAGATCAGCTTTGTCTGAGATCAGCAGTTTTGTCCTCACTAACGCTGGACAAGATCGCAGTGTTTGTTTTAATGCTTTGTCTGAGATCAGCTCTGTCTGAGATCAGCTCTATCTGAGATCAGTCTTTTTGTTTTTTGTTTACGTCTTTGCGTTCACAGACATGCTATCGTTTGGGGCTTACAGATTTCATTGTCTCCCAGTAGCTTGGATTGTTCAGATGTGTTTTCAAACTTATACTGAATAGTATCTATCTTATGACTATTATATCTTATGTCTGGGTAGTATCTATCTATCTCTCTAGTATCTATCTATCTCTCCCGGATGAGCCATGTTGGAAGCCTCAATTGCAGCAAAGAAGAAGGACTGCTGAAGCTGAATCTGGCCTCCAAAACCCTCAAATTCTCTGGGACCAATTTACTTCCCCCAGCAGTAAGGTCTTTGAGGAGTGCTGCTCCCAACACAAACAGGCACGACTCAATGCCCTGGCAATATACTAGCCCTCCAAGCACAATTGCGGCCTCGAGTGTTTCAAGGATGCACGGCCCTGCGTCACCTCAACTTGGGTTTGTCAGGGTGTAGTCCTGCATGTCCGAACCGATGCTTGCCCGACTGCTGCTTCTTGGAAGCAGGCATTGTCGCGCTCTTCCTGCCGCCAGTTTTTAACAGGATAGGATCGGCCGCCTGTGTGAGCTGCCAGCAGCTGCAAACTGTTGATTTGTCCCAAACGGACGTCATTGAAATTTTGGGTTCAACCTTTGCACACTGCTCACAGCTGCAGCAACTCAGCCTTCCCCGAAATTTACGAATCATTGAGCAAGAAGCCTTTCTCAAGCGAATCTCGCTGCAAGAAGTCTGCACCCCACCATCCCTGCTTTACATTGCGCGGCGTGCTCTGATCCCTCCCAGCACTTGCCTTTGTCCCGGTCTTCGTTTATTTGGGACTCCGAGGATGCGACGGGGAGCTTTCATCCTGTGGATCAACTCCATGTGGTGGCAGAGCACTGTTTTCCTCAACATTTCTTCGTTTGCTGGTGTGTTGGAGGAGGCTGGACGATTGTTGAGGCAGTCACCCGCTTCATCTGACGAGGTGGCATCACCATCTTTGTCTTCCATTGGGGAGTCTGCTTCTTCTTGAAGCACCGCGCTCGGCAGAGTGGAGGGCTCCGAACGAAGGGAAACGGAGACAATGTTGCTTGCTGCCTCATCCGTCATTATGGCACCAGCTGTCTCAGGCGAGGTCGGAGTCTGGCATGATTGATCACCTGCCTCCGTGGCAACATCAGAGACGGAGAGAACATCTTGAGGTGCACTCGGTTGCGGCCAAAAAGCAGCCATGAACCAAAAGGCCAGGCTGTGCGGCAAGACTAGTTCCCTCTCCAGCGTTGATCTGGACCTTCCGGAAGGACTCCTGGTCGGTCTTGGATATGCGGCCACCAGCCCGATAGTCCACTGGACTTTCGGCAAGCGCAGAGCGCAGCAGAGAGATCGGAGGTGGCAAGTCCGCATTGCTGGAGCTTAATGTTGCCGACAAGTGCAAGGGTTGCCCAAGAGGTCTACGAGCCTTTAATAGAGATTCAATACCCCATGCTTTGCAGCCGACTGGGCGACACCTGGCAAATAGGCACCGCCTCAACACGGGAAGACCAACTGATAGCCTCTGGCCTGCGATTCGTCCAGTGGTGCCATGCCTCGCCAAACGTGGACGCAAGAAAGGATCCCAAGAACAGCCTCCACGGTGCGGGTTTACCAGCACCTGGAGGATGAGCTGACAAGAGCAGCGGGAGGAAACGATGGCATTTTGGCCCTTACAACCACTCGAGAAGGAGCTCAAAATCTGCGTAATTACTTTGACATTGCTGGGAAAAAGGCCAATGCAGAAACGGCAGTCAAAGTTGCAGGTGCCACAGCCAAGCACTGCATTGTCATACATGGGGAGTCTACCTTTCTCAGCGGAGAAGGGCGCAACCTAGATTATGGCCAGGAATGTTTTACCCGGGCAAACGTGGCATGTAGCCGAGCCACCAACCTCACCATCCTTGCCTGCCTTTGAACATGCAAGGAATGCCAGGGGCCCTGCAAGTACTTGCTGCCCTCTCAAATGGTGTTCAAACCATATACACCTATGACGACTGGGAGCCAGCGATCCGAGGCTCACTGAACCTCACGGCAATCCAGGTAGAGCAAGCCACTGCTGTCTTCCAACAGGTGCTTTTGCCCCGCCAACTATGGTCTGGCCCTCTGCCTGTCTGCCTAGCAGAGCATCATCAAGGTAAGGCGAGGCGCTTACGCCTCGTCTTAGCCACACTGTCGCAATTGACAAAGGCAGAAATTTCCAGCCTGCAGGATGGGAGCGTCGGCGGAACTTCAATTTCTTTAAGCGTGCCGCACAGCCCACGAAAGCTTTTACGTGGATGGTCTGTAGTGTCTTTGGAAGCCAGAGACGTTGAAGTCGCACACAGTGGGAGAAAGTATGCTCTCGGATTTCGGTGATCGGAGTGCTAGAAAGGTCAACGAAAGCCAGGAGTTTGCAGTTGTCACAGGCGAGAGGGCCTAACAGGCTAATATATGGCGGGAGCTTGAGGCATCTCAGCCCTGATGAGCCAAAACATCCTTGTGGTATTTCTCGAAGCAAGGATAATGCTGTCGATTCACAACAGACATTTTCCCACCACAGAAAAATGACCCCAGCTTGCGCTACTTATGAATGAGTCTCCAGCCATGAAAGAACAAAGACAACCAAACAAACAAAACAAACCCACCCCCCAAACCCAACAAGAAAACCAGAAACGACATCGGCTGGCGCACTCATGCGTCTGTGCACTTGGTTGAGTGGGGTCTGCGTTCTATGTCTGCGCAAACAGTTCACTTAGAGAGGAAGCGGCGTTGCGACAGGCGGGCAATTTTCAGCTGCATTCAAAGGGCAGCAGTTTTGTTGCGTGACATTGCTCTTGCGGATGGTCGTTGGAAAACCACTGCGAAATAGAAGACCCTATCAGATGGCCCTATCATGCCAAACGAAAAGGCAATTCTTTTTCTGCAATCTGACCTTTTGTAAGGTGTCTTACACTGTCGAAGAATGACGGTTGGATCGGAGCAACGGACCACAGGTTGCGGTCCTGACAAACCATCCTGCAATGATGCTGGGTGATCGCGAGTGGCGATCTTTGGTGAGTCACGCAGTTCCCCGAAACTAAGGTGAGACATGGTGAAACAATGCCGAACTGCGCCGAAAACACTGTACACTGTGGAAAGAGCCAGCGCACGAGCCCACACACGACAAGGACTGCCTGATGTCTGGCTTGGTTGGCGCAACTCTGTTTTTTTTGAGACGCCATGTGTGCAGAATGCACAGGTCATCTTCCTTCGGGTATGCAGTACTCGTTCTACCTGTTGGTTTGCAGGGAGGCTGCAAGAAAACTAAACCACTCCGTAGCCATTTTGGCTCAAGGTAATTGATACGCCCTCGTTAGCTGCCACATAGACGTCCACCTCTCGATGGCCCTGCCTGTCCTTACGGGCCCATATCGATGTGAACTCATCTATAACCATGAGAAGCAACCCTTGATTGAACTCTCACTCCGGGTGAGCCTCCCCCTTGTGGAGCTGCTCCAAACTCTCAGCCAGCTTGCTCCCCCGGTGGGGGCTAAGGAATCAAAAGTCCAGCGACCCCCGCTAAGTCCTCCGCTGGTGACACCCAGCGCATGTGTCCATCCGGGCCCTCCCCGTCTTCGGGAAACTTGCGCGGCCAGCCCCCCCCCACAAGATCGTAGAGCACCGTCGTGGCATTACTCTCAAGGGCAGCAAGTAGGAGGCTCGCAACACTCCTGGGAACCGTGTCCTGCAGCGCAAACTAAAGGGTCTGCCACCAGAGCAGCAAGCGATGCCCAAATGGACGAGCAAGTTCAACTGCTGTGGGCGTTGTCAGACCAAGCTGCGCCGCGATTCAGAAAGGAGGGCGCTGGTCAACCTAAAGGAAGTGTTCCCACGAGGAAGCGTCAGGACCGAGAAGTGCGATTTGGCACCAAAACCGATCGGCCTCCTGCGGCTCCTGCCTCTCCCGCAAGGGCAAAGCCGGGACCGCCTCAAAAGGGGGAGCAGGGGTCGGAAGACGAAGGGGACTGTCAGGGAGGACAACCTGATTCTAGGTTCTGCCCGCCGCCCCGACCTTTTGCGCATCCCAAAAAGTGTCCAGTCCAGTGAGGCGAGGGCCCTATGTCTGGCTGGCCCTACCAGTAAGGACGCAGACCACAATATTTGGCCCACTGCAGTTCTGTAGTTTGGAATCCAGTGCTAGCGAGAGTTTTGCATTTTCGAGTCACGTCTGATTTCATGACGGAGGTCCTTGCACCACCATAGCATTCGGCTCAAAGAAACCTCTCAAAGTCTTTCCAACTGAGCACCTCCAATGGCTGCCGCACAGCTGCTGCCAGCGCCGCCTTGGGAAGCCGCACGCGCACCCGAACCAGTGGCCTTGGATGAAGGAGGCCAAATCGATGTCACCGCGTATGTTCGCTTCGAAACTGGCTTTGATGACATAGATTACGGAGTCCTTGACATCCAGGTCTACTTCCGACATGGGAAGCAACGTGTCAATGTTTACCCTTTGCACTATTTCGCGCTCACTCAAGAGTATCCTAAAACCGGACGCGCTGTAGAGGGATGGGCCGAAAATTTTGCCTTTCCCCCTGCTCTCTTGAAGCTCATCGTCAGGTATGAGGGCTGGACCATCAATGTCTTTGTACAGCATTGTATTGCCATTAATGACAAAGGCATCAGTGTCTATGCCCCAATAAGGGTTACCGGCGTCGCCTGATTTACCATACGAGCGACCTCTTTTGGAAGCGTTCGATTCCGTGGCGCAAAGCCTCCCGAGCGAACCTTTGGGAGACCCGCTCACTACCTGGGCGTGGGCCCGTCCCTTCGGTGTGTCCCCTAGACAAGCTGGACGCTGGGTTCTGCAAGACCAAACGAATTGGCGCCCACAGCTCCCTGCAGAGCCAAACGAGCCCCACGGCCCAGAGATGGAGGCTAGTGCTCCACCTTCACGTCGGCAGACGGCCCGGGAACATCACAGGGTTGACACGGCGCTGTTCCATAGAGTACAAGCGATGCTCTCCTCGCTGCAAGATGTGCAGCGCTTACTACCCCGAGTCCCGAACGATGTGCAACGTCGCATGGTTGAACCTTTGACCACCTTGCACGCAGAGCTGAGTGGACTGCTTACGCCCCTTCCTACCTGGCTTGCAGCCCTCCTCATGCCTTGTTATCCAAGCACAGAGTAGATTCCTGTCAGTCTTCTGGCCTAGGCCTAGGCTTGCGCTACGGGAGTAAAGAAGGCCCATATCGGCGCTTCCTTTGTTCTCATGGGCACCTAGGCAAACCAAAGTTTCCTGCTTCCCCCCTATCGATATGGGCTGCCATGTCATTGGCTGGTCACGCTGTTTTGATGCGCTAGGGTTTGACAACACGAATGGATCCCCCGCAGAGAACAGAATAGGAGCTCCCAGCAATCCTAATTGGTATCAAGGCTTCTTTCGTGCGTACTGCAACGTTGCTAAGTTACTTGCCTACAAACGTGAGCGCACACACACACACAAGACCTGTTTTTGGAATTGCTAGATGATGCATCTCTGCAGCTCCTTTGGCTCTCAGCAGCCCGAGTCACTTCTCTTGGAGCCGGTGCACGCTTTCGTTCGGACGCGCAGTCCACCTTAGTGGAGGGCACCTAGAGTCGTGTCTTTGTGTCTGTGTCTGTGTTGCAACACGCGTCAAGTCTGCCATAGATTTTGCTCAGGGCGCAGGCAGCCGACCTTACCCGCTCCCCTTCGTAGGCCTAGCCTGCTCCATTGAGGAGCACCTCGATGTCCTTTCCAGGAGCCGGGTATGATGATCCGTGGGTGCCTTTCACCGACACAAGCATACAATACAATGATTTAGATTTAGCTGACGGCTTCGTTCAAGTACCACCCTACGTCCAGGCTAACACCGGATGGATTACCCAAGCGAATGCGCATAGGTTTGTTCATGGCTGCCAGAATACCAATCATAGAGCAAAGCTTGAGGCTTATACCAGGCTCTTCGGACTCCCAGCACCATGCGAGCCTATTTTGGCCTTGACCACACCTCAGGCCAATGCAAGACAGAGGACGTTCGGTCGCAGCCAAAAGACGAGGATCAAGGGTACGCCACTGCTGACCCTTCAGGGCATGTCCCAGACCATGTAGCAGTCATCCGATGCCTCTTGCAACACAAAGACCTCATTGATCGGAACGATATGATCTATTTGATCGTAGATAATCGTGACATTGGCCTGCGTTTGCACGGTGGTGGGCCTCCCGACGTCAGCTGGTTGGGCCCCAAGCACAAAAACGGACATCCTGTGGTTTCGAGCTGAACAAAACAATGGCCTTCGTGATGTCCCCTACTAGTTTTCGGGCTTGAAGCTGCCAAGCATTTTGGGCTTATCGACAACGATTGTGTTCCAGTTACACTAATTGAAATGCAAGACCTTATCTCTCTAGCAGAAAGTCAACCTCAATGGACTGAAATGGTGGGGCACTCGCGGGAAGAGGACAGGAGCGATGCCAAGGTAGGATTGATTCTCTTTACAGAGGCACACCTTGAGTATAATGCTGGCCTGGTCATATCAATTGGGAGCGCGGGTAGACCCAGTCCAATAGATCCTGCCTCAACCACAGATACCTTAGCTAGCGAACTGGCTGACTACCGTCACCAGCTACTTGCAATGGCAAGGCCACCTGAAAACCCTACGGATGCTGCCATGAGTGGTTCCCTTTTCACTCCACCCATTGGGGTTCCAATGCAAAACTCTCTGGACCTTGTCATTGCCTATTGCCTGGGCCCTTTATGGTACGAAACATATTGGCCACGCCCAGCCATTCCAGGTACTTCCAACGCATCCACAGGGACAGACAACATCCGATGGCCTAAGAGAGCCCACCCTGGTGCTCTTACGAAAGCAGGACAGGAACGCACACCGTGGCTCACTAGCTGGGCTCGACCAACCTTTGAACAAGGATGCCTCTCTGCACTACCGCACTTTGAAGGTTCGCGCAAAGCCCTGTCGCTTCCAGGTGAGCACCTATTCCAAGCTAGTCGAATACTGCCTACCCGTATGAGACCTAATCTTTCATGCTTTTGGCAGAGCCAAGGCTGATGCTCAGACACTTCTTGATCAGTTAGCGCATCAAGGCTGGGAGACCCTGCCTATTGCCATTTTAGGCATGCCGCACTACCCAGCTGCTTGGTCCAGCGACATGTGGAAGCCCATTGGAGGCTGCAGCTTTACCGGCGGGGCGGTGGGGATAACGGGGAATAGTGCTCTTCGGTTTTGCTTACTAACTTGCTTACTAACGCAGTGGCATTCGCTAGCCGTTCGGCCATCCATGCTCTTTCCGGAAGATCCTTGTCAGGGAGTTGATGACATGGTCTCAGTCCATACACCTTCCGAAACGGGTTCCGAACTTTGCGCGCGCCAACTTACGCAAGCTGCCAATGACCAGGGCTCCTCTGAGTCAGGGTCAAGCACGCCAGAACACCCGGTGAGTCCGTTGCACGGCCATCCAACCCACAAGCTGGGCTTCCCTGCCTTTTTGTGCCTTGGAGCACCATCGCACAAGAGCTGCGCATCCAAAAGGTTCATAGAAAGTGCGTGTCACAGGTCTCTCTCAAAGGTTCTCAAAGGTCTTCCTCAAAAGGTCTCAAGTCTCTCTCAAAGTGTTCTCTCAAAGGTATCTCTCAAGGTAGCTCTCAAAGGTATGCGCAGTATC
>CAXAMN010022143.1:693-28570 GCA_963970005.1 Durusdinium trenchii
GTGTGTGCGTGACAGCTGTATGTATCCTTAATGTAGTAGACTGTTGATTCAGGACCCCCCCCCCCAGACATGGAGTGTAAACCTCTTCATCTGGGCGAGGTCTTGTCAATCAGTCTACATTGCCTGGCAGGTGTGCAACACTTGCTGCCCTGCTTCTCTGCTTCTCAACAAGGAGTGGAAGGTTCCATGTTTTTTCTTGTGCATTTGGTGTGCACCGATAGGCATGAAAAGGGGACAATCAGGGGGGTGTCCCCCCAAGAAACCCACCACCGGCCGCGACCACCGCAGCGCCGACTGCGGCGCCGATGCGAGTCGGAGATTACCGCAGGAAGCAGATGGATGAGGAGGTCTGGTCAAAGTACTCTCCCTGCAACAGTGAAGGATGATGGATGGTAGTATGGATGGTTGTACGGTAGAAGGCTTTTCTGAAAAATCGCAGCGTGAAAATCGACTGTTGCAGGTTTACTGGGACACACCCAAACAAGACCAAACAAGAACCACAAACCTGAAAGCTTCAGGAAGAAAACAAGATGTGGACTTCCGACCTGGCCAAAAAGGCTGGTCCACCCCTTTCCCACCTGGGTCGTCGTGAACGTGGAAAAAAGGCCCAACCTGGATCATCGTTCAAGGAGCTGTCCTTGCACAGCAGCACTGTTCACCTCTGTGCTTTCACTGTCTTTTTTTGCCTGCCACAAATGCTCTGCAAAATCAAGGCGGAAGGACACATTCTGACCCCCTTCAACCCGGAAAAAGAGGTCAAAACAAATCAAGCAAGCACACTGACAGTTCACCTCCCAAAAAAGCTTCTAAAGGTTCCCCATCTCAACACAGCGCCGCACTTGTGCGGCCTCCTAGGGCTTAGGTCGGAACCTTTTAACAATTCTTATAGTCTTGCACCTGTGACTTTAGGTCGGCCATCTTCCCGAACTGTCACCATTCGTCACGGCCTGTCGTGCCTGTCATGCGCGTGACTCGTCGCTTTTTGCTCAGTCGTGCGATGAAACCTGTCCTTAGATACCTTTCGAAGGGTTTAACGGTTAAAACCTTGACCTTTATTATCATGGTTCGATAGAGCTTGGATGGTTCTAGGAGCAAATGTCAAACATCAACCGAAGCTGCTCAGGGTCCGTCGGGTCTGGGTTGTTTGACTCTACCTTCACCACCCCGCACTCCAGAACACCGAAGGCGCGTATGACCGCCTGGCGCGTATGACCGAAGACTGCGTCCGCGCGCCGCGCCTCCGCGTGCCGCGGACCACGAAGTGCGGCTCGATGAGAGTCCATGCATCGGGTCGCAGCACCATCGGCGAAAAACCAGAAAGGTGGTTGGGGTTTGGGGGGGACGGCGACTTCAAGGAGACCAGATTGTTGTCAGGAATCCCCTGGTTCTTTCCTGAAATAAGGATCCCTATGATGTTTGTGATGTATTCAGTGCTTCATGTCTTTTTAACCCAACACTGGCCCAACACATGCAGTACACTGTCGGAGTACTCGCAGGTCCATGTTGCTGGTGTGTGTGTGTGTGTGTGTTCAAAGGTGGTCTAGTTTGCATGCATTGGATCAGTCGCGGAGCGGTGTCTGATTCAAAGGAGGTCAAAGTCAAAGCCTTGTGAGCCAGAGCCAGCTGAGGAAAGATGCACCGCCATTGGGAATTTAAAAAACAACCTGGTCGTGGTATACGTCCAGTATATATATATATAGTAATAGTAATATTAATAATTGTAATATATGTGTGTATATATAGTATAGATAGATAGATTGTGATTGGTGCAGACTCCAACACTCCAAACAACACAGCTGCTCACAATAGATGCAGGGTCGCCTCAAAACAAGATGTGCTGTTCCTGTATACTTTCCTGTGACAAGATCAGATGGGACGGCTGAAGCAGCTCCTTGATTCATTCGCCTGAGGGTTTCCGACGTGAGTTGTGTGCATGAACCGGGACCAACTTGGTGGGGTCGAGTCTTCTACTCCGAGTATGGCAGTATGGTTCTTTTTTCTGGACACCTCCGAACGCATGCAGAAAGATCCCAGTTTAGAGGAATTGTTCATCTTCCAGGATGATTTCCAGCCGCCGCAAGAAGAAAAGCATGATGCCTCTCAAGCTTACTTGTGGCTGAGGCTTCCAAACGGTCTATGTCAACACTCCTGACAACCTCTGGGGTCTTCAGACTTGGAGGCGAGGGTGGGGGGGCCAATCGTCGTCCACATTTAGATCCTAGTTTAGTAGAAGAATGGTGCCTCCACCTCCTTGGAACAGGCGGTTTTGGCCCAGAACTTCCGTGACTTGACTCATGAACTCCACCTGGTAGTCACAATGGACCATAAATGACTGGACTCTGGAAGATACACCGAGTCATAGCACCGACCGACCGACCAGGCACCAGGAGACCGGCATCGTCTCGTTGGCACAAGTGGTTGATCTGTGTGGGGAAAGTCAGGCCCTCTCTGTGAAGATGGGCGCATCAGGCAGCGGCTATGATAGCCGCAGCCGTTCCTTTTAGATTTTGAGGATTCGACGCAGATTCCCAGTTCCCTTTCGATGTTTGTTTGATCAAGCAGTACAACCAAGACACCAGATGCAACTTCTTCGCTTGCTCAGCTGTTTGCTTTTTCCCCTCCAGTGCTTTCCCCTCCCCCTTTTTTTGACTTCCGCAAGGAGCATCTGAAACGTGGTGGCCACACAACGGGTGCCCGGCCGTGCCACGGTCAACGACATTGGCATCCAGGCTGAGAACGTGTTTTTTTTCAGCCGGTTCCCACGTTAACCCTTTCACAAGAAGACACCCACTCCATAGGACTGGAAGAGTGAAAATGGGTCACGGACGTCCACGGACGTCCAGAGGGACGTCAGAGGGATGTCAACGTGCACCATGTCTTCAACTCCACCAGTCCCGGTCGTCTGGGTCAAAACACGACATGTTGGTGCCACAAAAAGAATCGTTAAGTTGGCTCTGAAAACCGAGTGACAAAGGGTTCCGTTTCCTTTGCTTTTGCAAAAAATCCTCGTTCGCAGCAGTGCAGTGGAGGATTCTCCCATCAGATGTATTCTTTGTCACTTGAAATTCCTTGCCCTCCTGACCACATGAATCGGTAGGTACCACTCGGTTGTAAAGGAAAATGGTCCAAAAACATGTCGAAACCGATGAATTCTCAGGATCCAAGGTAGTCCGCGGGGTCTTTGACCGAGCCCTGTCGTGGAGCAGTCTGACCAGTCGGACTGTCTTTCGGCTCAGTCGGATGGAGGTGCATTTCTACTCAGCTCCAAGTGCCTCCTCAGAAGGTTGGACCCTCCAAACCCACCTCAAACACCTTCTCAGAAGGTACTTGGAGCCCTAGGGTAAAGAGTCTGTTTCCCTACCCTATTCAGAAGTGTTTCTATTCATGGGTCTACCTAGTACAAGCCTAAATACACTCTCTTGTCAGGTCAGGAACTTCAGGGCACGAGCCACTGGTGGTGGTCTCTACCCGCAGCCTGGATGCATTGCTTCGTGTCTGACCATTGGGGTTCATTGCACGCAGCCTGTGTATCGCTGGAGGCGAATGTGGAAAACAAGGCTGCTACACGCATGTGCCTTGCCCTTGACAGGACCATTGTCTTAGCTCTGGAAAGTGAACGGGAGCAACGACGCCCCCGGCCCCCAATGCCTAGGCCGAACAGGTGGACACTACGCCAAGCCCCGGTAGGCGACCTCTAAATGAAGAACAACCGCTAACGCTGGGCCCACGTGCCGGGTGTAGGGACTCATTCATCGACGAAGAATCCGGTCCTCCGGTCCTCCCAAGCGGCTTAAGACCCATGACGCCACTCACATTGCAGCGCGAACATCTTCGTGTCCTTGGCACGAAAGAAGCATGCTGTAAGCTGCCAAGATCAGAAACAGCTGTTTGTATTCCACTTGGGCATGTTTGCAAGAGGCTCTGCATCAGTTGACGTCCCCAAAGCCATGTTTGCCACAAGTTGACAAGAGAGAAGGTCAGCATCATGTGTCTTCTTCTGCTTGTTCTTGCCGCTCTTTGCCGCAGAAATCTTTGGAACCAAATCGCACGTCCATCTCAAAAAAGAACAAAAAAGAAACCGTAGAAGCGGGCAGGTCCCTATCAAATCCCTCATGGTCGCCATCGCCGCCCCCCCTCCGATCTGACCCCGCCATCCCCCGCGCTGCGCGGACCGTCTGTGATGGGTCCCCGAGCCTTTTCATGCAAAGGCCTGGAACCAGAATTTGGGCGACAACAAGCACGAGTAGTCAACCTTCTCCACCTGGACGGGGAGAAGGCTGGGGCCGTTTTGTCATGGCTCTCTTGGGTTCGGTGGCATCTTTGAAAAAGCCAGGCAGCGAGGTGAAAACGGGTCTGGGTCTGGGTGCACGCCCCGTACAGAGCATGGACTGGGACGTTGAACACTTAAGTGGTCTACGAACAGTCATGGGTCTGTTCCGCTTTGTGTAAGTCTTGGAGTAAGGTGTTTGTTCTTTAAAAATCGGCCAGTCCGTGCCCCAAACAACTTGTTCGTTCGGTTAAACCTGAGCTGCCCAGGCAGCCCACTGCCAGTGTTGTGGCACAGAGACTGGAGCGTGAGACAAAGACCCTCCCTCCAGGCAGGGCTGGGAAGACGATTTCCTCTACAAACAGGGGGGTTGTCCACTTCCACTGAGGAAGGCCACCAGACCCCAGATCTGGCAAGCTCGCCATCCTCAGGCGCTTTTTGGTGATCCTGTCATCCTATCCTCATCTATCCTCGACCTGGGTCACCTGGTTTCAACCCGACCTGGGTCATGGCACGAAACCAACGGATTGACCTGGAAGGTCCGGCCCTTCGCGACAGGGTGCACCATCTGACGATCGGGTGCTTGGTCCAGCTTTCATGGTGTCACTCAGGTTCGAGCTCCAGCTTGAGCCAAACCCCCCCCACTTGTTCACCCCTCCCACTTGTTCACATGGGCACCCAACCCCCGATCAGCTCAGTGTTCGTCCCCGTCGGTGGAGCGTGAAAACGAAGCAGACTCATTGGAGCGAGTCCAGCCGATTTCTGGACGTTCTCCCGGAATAGGCGTTGGTCACAATGACTTAAGGCTCGTCCCATGCGGAGATGGAATGAGAGGACAACCACATGGTGAAAACCATTACAAGATGGCTGAACCCATGGGCATTCCCAATGAATCCCCGAAAGCAAACAGCTGCAGTGGGATTGATTCTCTCCCAAATACCTGCCCACCACACAGGCGATGAAAACACCGGAAGACTGGCTCGCCTTCTTCCAAGCTTCAATACCTCAGCTGCTCGAGGCAGTGTGTTCCTGCTCAACAGAATGCAGATGGTTCCCTCTCAACAAATTGTGGCAATCCATTGTATGTATATAGATATCTGTATATATACTGTAAGTAAATACTGTATTATATATATAACTAATATATATATATATATCAAGAGTACTGTCAAGAGTAGGGTAGACCTCAAAGTTAAAGCGGCTAGTCGAGTGGCATGAGAATACACCTCAATCAATATTAGAACCTGCGTGTACCCGAGCCTTGGGTCTTGCTGGCTGATGAAAAAAGAACATTCCAACCCTTGACCCATGTTGAAGCCGTGGAGCGGCATGGAGGAGTCGACTCCTCACAAACATGTCCATGAGGCCCTATTTGCTTTCCTCGAATCCACTGGGTTCCACAAGAAGAATGGACTTATATTTACCGTTTGCATTGGGTTGCCATGAAGCTGGTAGCTCAACAGCACAAGAGGAGCATCTAGTGACTTTCGCTAGAACACCCTTCCGACTTCCTTAAAGAAAACCTTCAACTGCTCCTCAGCTCCAACTAGTGAGGCTAGAGCTACAGCAAAGAGCTCACGAGGTCATGAGTCGAAGAAGAACTTGGGGAGCTGGCGAGAGAAATACAGGGACCTCACCCACAGCCATGGCCGGAGTGTGTTTCTCCCTGAAAGAATTCATAGTTATATAATATAGTTAAACATAATGTTAAATAAATATACAGGGAGTTCACCATCTATTTAAGGTCTTCGGATTTCATGGTCATCCGAAATCGGGACCATGCGGCCATGCCATTGACTTCCATCATTGGTCCAGGGAGTGTACACTGCCAAAGGCTGCACCCAGCGTTGGGTCGTTCTGAGCGCCCCCCAACTCCGTTCGCCACGCTCTCGGCAGCATTTGGAGCAAGTGCACCTCAAAGAACCAAACGTTCGTGTGCCAAGGCCAAGGTTCTGGGTGCCGGATCAGGAGCCATTTCAGACCATTTCTTTCGCTCCGTGCAACGAGACCAACATGTACTGCTAGGACTGTGTGCTATGGTAACTGGACCATCCAATGGACCAATGATCCCTCCGGATCCCTCCCTACCCATAGGGTAGCCACACCCAGATAGGATGGTCCTGGTACATACTGCATCTATATACAGCCCATGGGTGCGCATCTGGATCCCCTTTTGAAGGGGGGCCCAGTGGGCGCAGCTCACGAGCGAGCTCACGAGCTCGCTTAGGCATGGGTTGCTTGGTCCAACTCGTCTGATTCGGGATGGGGGGCACACGGGCTCACACGTCTTCAAAGACCAACGTCTTGCATCCTCGGGAACCGACTGACTACGCGCGCTTCAGGCACCACCCGTCCGTTCGAACCGCTTCAGGGTCACCGGAAGTGAAAAAGCCGTGATCGATGTTTGTCGAGAAAACAGCTGTGGGGGAAAGGCATTTCTAGTTGGACATCCATATTAAGATTGAAAAAGACCGACCCCAAAAAAACATCGCGATTGGATTGAACAACTCTGTTGGAGGTGCTTCGAAAACACCGGCGGTTTCCGACGCGGGCGCTTGGCCAAACAAGGCCACTTTGCCAGGGCTTCCCCGCTTGCCACTCTTCAACATGTGCGCCGTGCTATCTCCATCCGCCAGCTGATCCCATAGCTGGCGACGGCCAGCTGAAGGGGTTGGAACCCGGTGAAGAGCAAAAAAAATAGCAAAAGGGTTGGTTGGATGGCGATGTCAAACGATTGTGGTCATTGTGGTCCCCAAAATGAACAGGATAAAGGTAACGAGGTAACATCTACGGTAACTACATTGACGCGCATCAAAGGTCGCGTTGTTCAGTTTCTGGGCATCTGCAAACGCCAGGGAAACTGCCATGGAAACTGGGCATTGGAGACGATGGAAAAAGGTCCCTGGAATGAAAGAAACCCCAAATGGGGTACCTCAAAAGGCTGACAGGTGAGATCAACGACCACATGTGAAAGTGGAAGCGCTTTTTTGTTGAAGTTGTAGATCGGTTTTGCCCCAGTCTTGGACATCACGATGCTCAACAGTGACATGTCGAAGGGAAACGAGGAGAACTCGCCAATCTTCTCAATGTTATTGGCTCTTTTTTGGAGTTGCCCACATGTGAGTTGGACGTGGAGTACGGCTGGCAGCTTCAGCGCGCACCCCCGCACGCCAGCAAAAAATGGCCAGAGATTCACGGCTCCGGGACGGTACATGCTTGACAGTCCAAGAAATCCCATTCCAAAAACGACAGCTTCTTGAGACATGAACCACGGACCGGTCGCCAGTTCGGAAAACCCGCCGTTCACCAAGCATGCGGGACCCGTCAAGCATGCGGGACCCGTTTTCAGCGTGGCGCCGATCGGCCCCGGAAGCGGTCCGTGATCTGGTGCAGTCGGAAACCACTTTCTCCATGCCATCAGGGCGAGTGACGGCTGTTTGATTTGGGCATCACAGACTCAGACTCCCTATTCTACACAGACTCAGACTGGGAAAACAACACCTCAAGAAGTAGAGAAACCAATTCTCATCAATTCTTCAGCAAACAAAAAAAACCACATGAGTCCACATGAGAAAAATCATCTCTCCCCCATTCACGGCCGTTTGCGGCCTTGATGAAGAATCCAGTGTGGCGGGGCTTGCCCACCGCACCCTCCGCATGATGCAAATAGTGTTGGAAGGAGGTGTTGATGATCCTCGGCGTTTTGAAGAGAGGGAACATGGAGGTTGTTCATGGCTTTTCCGCATTCTTTGGGTTCTAAACTTAGCGGTGCGTGGAGTGTCTAAACTGAGCCTTCCTCGAATAGGCTCTCAGGTCTGGGTGGTGGAGTTACGCCCATTCCAGCAGTTGAAAAGGGAGGGTTTTGGATGAACGACATGGATATCATGGATCAGCTTCTATTCTCGATTATCAACTGTTGCTTTCAACCAAAGGGTCCAACGAAGTGCTCGTGGACGGTTTGCTGAAAAAAGTTATCGCTTTAATTTGTTTTGCCATGTTTCTTTGTAATGTGTGTGTGTTTCATTGTTGTTCACTTTATGCCCATCACGAGTGTAAAATGAAAATACAATATACAAACATATACAAACCAACATAAACCAACTAGTCTGGGAGAATCCGATATGACTTTTCTGAATGGGCGATGTTCGATTGTCGAGCCGTGTGTGTTCTCTTCTGAGTTGGTATCTTCTTACTGGCGGCGGATCGTGCCAAGGTTCGATCCTGCTTGGATTAGCCGCAGCTCACCGCGCTGGCGCGATGGGTGGGTCAAGGCGAAGAACGCAATGAAGGGCCAAGTTACAAGATTCGTGGCTCAAGATCTAGGAATCTAGGTGAAGCTTCCGTCGGTGGCTGGGGTGTACTGGGCCAAGGCAACTGGCGGCACTGCACGTACTCAGCCTGTTACAGCTCTTGCACCGCTACGACGATTCAAGAGCCCCAAATCCTGCCGGCGCGACTGGCGATGAAAGGAGTGCGTTTCCGACTGCCCACGTCTACAGGCCCAGCCAGCGCCATGGCAAGGGATGGTATCGCTGTCTGGTCAAATGCGGTTGCGATCCTGCATAGGCAAAAAGAGGGCAAGCCTTGGCATTCATCCACCTGCAACATTAAACTTCCTTCTCATCATCTCTCCCAAAACCTTTTGCCAGCAGGTGCAGCCCAGTAGAGGTCTGTGACAGCGGAACTGCCGTCCGCTATAACAGACCCGGCGCTCGTCCTCTTTGGCACCGAAGAGAAGGCCCAAAGCCTGTCAGACAACAAGCATAAAGCATTTGTATAATTACTGCATCGAATGCTTTTGACTATATTCTTCAGTTTGGCCCAATGCGCCTCGGCAAGGTTTTCGCCGATGGAGGCGTGCCCATCAGTTGCTGCGCCGCCGCTTTCATTTTCAAGGTCAGGCACCTCATATATCTCGGCCTGAGTGGCAGCTTGGTTGAGTGTTTCAATCTGGCAATCTGGGCGCAACGGGCTGGATTTGCTTTGACACACACAAGGGAGCGCCTGCGGAGGCAAGGGCGCCGTCTCCGAGGGGCTGAGCAGCAGCGGAAAGCGGGAGTAAGCGTCTTGGAAGTTCTTTGCGCCAGCCAGCACCTGAACAGCGCTTGAGCGATCGCCGACCCCTATGGGTGCATTTGTGGAGCTCCAGATATTGTTATCGATTTTAAGGGCTCGATATATTTGTTTGTTTTGATAATTTCTTTGAAACACGTAACACAGCCAAAACGAAGGGCTTTGTTCGGGGGAAAGGTTTTCATTACAGGCCGTAATACTTCAAGATAGGTTCTGCCTGCCTCCACTGCGGACGGGCTCGAAGCGAGCGGCCGCGGCGTGTAGATGACAGTGCCATCTTCGCGCGCGGCCCCCGACTCCAGCTTCTGGGGCAGGTCCAGGAGGACGCACCCGCCCCACAGCTTGAGGGACGATGGCTTCGTTCCTGTCAGCGTGTGTTGGAGAAAAGCAACCGGCGAGAATGTAATCCAGGAACAAACAAAGTGAAGTCCAGCTCGCAAGCCTGACATGCCCCAGTCCACGCTGAACAAGTCGGAGCCCAACTCCCGCGAAAGTCGGCTGGACTCCAACTTCTCGACCAGCACCGCGCGCCATCCCGGCTGTAAATAGCGCTCGCGGTCCTATGCCCACCAGCCCCTCCCAAAAGGAAACGCGAGCAGATTGGCGAAACCCACAACCTGCCTGTCCTCCGCCTTGTGCCTGACTGAGCCGCCGCCTTTTCTGGTAAGGCATGGCAGGGACAGCTTCGGTCTGTTGATCGGGGATTCATCGAGCACGAGCAGGGGGGCAGGCGCGGGGGGCGCTGTGGAGTCCGAATCGCTGTCGTGTCCTGCGGAGGACAAACCGAACGTTTAACACCAAAAAACCCAGACGAACAACGCCATATGGGAAACTCAGCGAGGAAGCCCATAGTTACTACTAAGTCGGAACACAAGCGAATGCATAAATTTTGACGGGCTCTTCGATTGCGTCAATCATTCTCCGCAATTGCGTCGGCTCATGGTGCCCCGCGCCTCCACCGAAGAGTGTCCATCATGGCTTGGAGGTCGTCGTCTACGGCATCGCCTGACATAAATTCGTCGAAGCGGAGACGCGCGCACACTTTAAATCTACAAATTACAAAGCAAAAGTTAATGTGAACTTCATCTTTGGCCCACCTCCGCCTCCTCCAAACATGTCGACCACCGCTTGGAAATCTCCGTCTGCCTGCTCCGCACGCCCACTTGGCGGGTCGCCTCACGTTTATGGAAATGAATTGCGTCTGTGTAAGACTTGTTTGCTTAGGGTCAAGCCTTGTAGAGCGGAGATCAAAGTCTCCAAGTCGGCGTCGCTCGGGCCCTCGCCGTTGGCATCGGCACAGCGGTGTCACAATAAAAGACACAAACACGCGCATATCTTCAACTGCGGCGCGAAGAAAAAATTGACAGCAAGCGCCAGCGCCTCCTTCGCAAAGGAAATCGAGCACGGCTTCCAGCTCGGCTTTGACATTGTCAGCTATGTCGGAAGCCGTGGCTGGCGTCTCCGCTGCCGCTGCCGCCGCGCTGTTGTCAGAATCTCCTGTCGCAGTGGACACAAACCAACCGTACCAAAACGACGGGCGTTCAGCTTGCCTTCCGTCGGGCTGGGGTAAATGTAGATCGGCAGGTGCTCCAGGGCTATCATATGCTCCTTTAGCCGAAGTCGAAAATTAGGGTGGACATGATTGAAAAGTGATTGCGCACGGAGGCCTCGTGCGAGAGCTTGCTCCAGAAGAAATCAAAGAAGGGGAGCGCCTTTTCGGAGCATAGCGATGGGTCCCGCCTGCCACACAAAAAAACATGAACGTTTGACGGAAAATCCGGGTTTACTTTTGGCCCATGTCTCGCCCGCGCGAGAAAAAACACGGGCCTCAGGATGGCGGTCAAAGTGTTGCGCCCCAAGTTGCGCAGACATAGCTCCCGCCGCGGCCGCGCAGGTTGGGCGCCAGTGTCGGCGCAAAGCGCGCGGAAGAAGCCTGCGTCGACGATAACGCTGGGCTGCCTGCAAGGGCAAAAGGACCGACAGTATGTCGGAAGAAAGCTGGCTTGACAGGAAATGTTTTGTCTGCTTTGATTGCGACGCAAACTGCATGCATTGTTTTTCCAAGGCGGCCACGCAGGGTTGGGCGCAGGCCTACCTTCCCGCCTGCAGGCCCGCCCAACGATCCGAACAACGTCGCTGAACAGCGGGCGCCCTTTCCAAGTCCCTGACGGCACAGCAGATGACCTGGGCGCCCGGGGAGCTACTTCAGACAAAAGGGTTTGCCGTGGAACCGCGTCGAAACGAGAGCGCGAAGCCTATTTTGGAACGATTGTCATCGTCACAGCCAACGAGAGCTTGCAATTGCAAGCGAGAAAAAGCCGTGAGAGGCCACCGCTAACGAAATTCTGAGGCGGTGACGAACTGGACGTGTTTCCATTTTCAGCATGCGCCCTGCTGTTGCGCTCCTGCGTTGCAAATTTATTGTCTGCGAGGCGGCTGGAAAATTAAAGTCTGTCTACCGCTACCACGTTTCAAGCTGTTTTGTACCGCCGGGAGAGAAACCCGCTGCCACCCCTCGGTCGAAAGCGCGTGAACAACTTAACTCGACAAAACAATTTTGTTTTTAGCCATGAAAGCTTCAGGCCTCAGCATTACCGCCATCGTGTTTCCATGCACTGTATGGGCAAGCCGGTTTCTGTCCTGCCAGGAGCAAAACTTCACCTAATGTTGTTGCGCAGTTGGCACCCTCCCAATAAATTAAGACTCTAAACACTTCCGTGTGAGCCGTGGCGCGCCTTCTTGCTGAGCACTGAAGCGGCGCCAGCCTGAAAAGGAATGACCATGAAAGACACCAAGTCTCAATCTCTGGGGTCTATCCCTGCCTGAAACCGTTCCCCCAAGCGAGGTTTGTCCGCTGCGAGGGCGGACACACCGCGGAGCGCTGGACAAGGCCCTGCCGGGCATGCTTCCGCATGAACGCGGTGTCCTGCGCCTGAAAGCGCCAAGGCAGTGTTTTAGTTCAATGTGTCGGGGCTGAAATCGAAACAGGAAAGCTCAGGTTGCGACAGTGCGTGGCAGAGCGGCAGTGCAACCATCATCACAAACGACCATATGAGACGTTTAATGGAATCAGAAAACGCTCGCCTTTCACTCAGAAACAGAAACAGGGCCTGCCTTCGTCGGCAATTGCGGCCTTTCCGGGACCTTGAAGCAACGGATCATTTTTGATCTGTGATTTTTATAATCGGGCCTAGAAGGGCTATGACTATGAACAAAACACTCTCCATACAAGTCCGACTGAGTGGCTGGCCGGAGGCACGCTGCCGTCGACGCGTGCGGAGAATACCGTGGCTAGCTAGAGGACGGATTGTTCAAGTTGCTGTGCCAAAAAAAAACCAATTTCCCAACAGTCACTATACAGGCCCTCACAGACCGCGAAGAAGCACGAGGTACCTGACCAAGTCAAAGCTGAAGCAAACTCAATCAACTCAATCCAACAGCTTGGCGCATCGCAAAACAAGCCCCCCAACGATGATAGGTCTGCGGATGGCCTCGGATGAGGCTTGAGGATTGTCGACACGTGCTATGTCTGCGCAACTAAGGGCGTAGCCGTTTTGGACTTGCTCTTCTTTGTCTACACATGACAAGCTTGCAGTGACATTCTTGAAGAGGTACTGTAACGTATTTCGTTTTGATTTAGATTATAAATACTTGGATCACCCTAATCTTGCCTTGGGCGTCGCCGCTTTCTTCCTTGGCCGCGCCTGCCAAGCGCAAACGCAAACTTCCACCAGTGAACCCTGGCCCGACAGAGCGACGCCTCGTAGAAGCGAAAGTGGGCTGTCTGCGGATAGACCTTATAGCATTAAACGTGAACTGCCCGACAAGCTTTGACAGATTGCGGCAAACCGACAAATCACTAAGAATTCCACAGGTCTCCACACTTTCTTCTTTTTTGGCTTTAGGTTACCTCCGGAGTTTGGAACCTGGAGCGCGAATTGCTGACACAGTCAATGAACCTTGCAAAACAGCCTTTCAAAGCAAACGTTTCCCGCGAATGCCTGTACGCCGCTCTGCAGCCAGTCCAACTCCTGCGGGCACATGCTTCAAGCAAATTTCTTTGGAGCGTGGAACCCGATATCGGCAAGTCCTCCTCTGTAAGCTCGGCCTTAGAAACTAGCGCTTAGTCATATAACTTTATCGAGCGTCCAGGAAGCAGCTGAGACACGAGCTGGAGAGTCGTTCTCGGTCGCCTGCCAGTTCCAAAAAACCAAACGACGTGATTCTATCGTGGCACCTTGAAATCTGAGGCCGCGTCTGGCGAAGCATTTTCAAATGGCTTCGCCTGCACGATTGCGGAATCGAGCAGTCACGACGTTCAATTTAGACAACACGCCGCCATCGAAGACGCGCGCAACAACGACACGGCCTGTCCTTGTGCAGAACAGCCTCCTGGAGCGCCCGCGCCACGTCGAACGCAAGCAAAGTCAAACAACGCTTTAACTCGATTCCATGGGGAACGCTCATGTCACTTCGCGCCTCTTCGTCGAGAGCCGCTGCTTGCTGTTCCCACCAGGTGTGCAGACACCAAACCTACGGCGACGAAGGCCGGAGATCGAACCCAGATGAGGCCCACGCCACGCTCAGGTTGGTGCGGGGTGGCCAACCAAAAACACGCCGGTGAAGGTGTGCTCCTGAAACAGATCACCCCCCGAGAATTCGGCGACCGCGAAGAACGAAACCATGGAAGCGGCGCAGTCAACAATTTCACAAACGACTTTCATCCGCGGGTGCACAATAGCGGCCTCGGTGACGCCGGCCATGATGAGAAACGCGACAGAAGAACTACAGAAACGGAAAATGTGTGCTTTCATGCGGTGGTGCGGTTGCTGTGTGGACGTGATTGTGCGCCTTCATGGGCATGTGCACGTGAGAGTGTGTGGGTGTGTGTGGTGCGTGCCGTCGGCGTGCAGTGTTGTCGAGTCACTTGTCTCAAGCCGAAGCTGTGAAAAAAAGGTTGCAAATCATGGGCCATGGGAGATATGTCAACAACAAACACGTTTATTGCGTTTTGGTCTCAAGTGGCTAGAGGCAATCTTTTTTGTCTGCAGCGCGCGCTAGGCTCAATCCGCGTCAATCCTGCGGCACGTCAACAAGCTGGGGTCTTCAGTTTGCAGGCGAGGAAAGAAGCAACGGAAAGACCGGATTTGAATGTCCTCTGCGAGTGATCTGATTCCAACTCCAGCTCGCTGTCAGAGGGCGCCTGTCCATCTTTTTGGATCAATTTTGGCAAAGCGCTCTGCGTCCGGCCTCCGACTGCTATGAAGGGCAAGTTGTGCTATCGCCGTCCGACTCCGGCTGGGAATCGTCCGCGCTGTCCTCGCAAATGCATGGGGCAACTGCAATAAGAAAACGGGCAGGCCGATTTCAAGGCACTAGCCACGGAACTCGGGAAGGCACAGCTGCGGGATCTAGATCAAACATCTCCTCGGGCAGGCCGTGAGGCAAGCAAAGAATGCATGGACAAGGTGAAAGAAGACCCCTAACTCAGAAACTTCAGCGACTGAGAGTTGGACCCCGTAGAGGCCATGGACGGTATTCACGACGGCGGGGTTCGGAGGGGGGTCGGCCTCTGCCACAGCTATTACGCGGTGCTATTACGCGGTGCATCTTGCTTGTCTGTATTTTTATCTGGGTCTCGGACGAAAAAGTCCATCTCAGGATCCTCTTCCTGCAAGACTTTTACAATGAGTTGCGTTGGCTTCAGGACACCGCAAAGCTCACTTACATGAAATCTTGTGCGTTCAGCACCTCGACTACTTGACGCAAACCGTTGGGCGCTCCGCGGCAAACTAGGGGCCTCCAGAGGGGGAAGTCCCCCCCCTGCTGTGCTTGGTGGCTGTGCTTGGTGCTTGGAGACTTGGAGATGATGCGAGCTCCAAGACTATTTTAAAACATGGTCTTGAGGTGATCCAGGAAACAACACATGAGAACACAAAACATCTTCATCAATCATCAATCAACACACTTCGCAGCCTGCGAATTGGACGCTCCACGCGGTCCCGGTCCGGGTCGCTGTCTGCTGCGCCGAGCGGCGGGTGGTGTGCGTCTGGCCAGGCCAACTCATAGCCTGGCGAGGGCCCGGGGAGAGCGGACACGGGTGCGGCCTCGTGTCCCACGAAACAGGGACGTTCGAAGCATCCACACGGATCCAACTGGGTTTGAGTGGGAGGTGTCGGCAGTTTCCGAAGAAAAGGGGGGGAGTTGCAGCAGATGATCCACTGGGTAGGGACCCAGACCGACTGGGAGACCCACTGAGTCGCATTCCGGTTTCGCTTTGGGGCATCGAAGGAAGACCTCGCACGTTGTGCAGTCAAGGACCCGATGCATTTGAACGCACCCCGAAATGCTGTGTTAGCTGCTGAGAGGAAGAGAAAAGGTCGTACAATGGAATAGCTGCGCAGTGTCCATTTTGGGAGGTTTTTTTTTGCCCGCTGCCCGCTGCTGATGATAAGCAAACTTCAAAGGTTCTCGCGTGGTCAGGTCAGATTTGTTGCATCTCAGGCGAAATCTTTGTTCGCCACAGAATGCTGTACATAAATTATATGAATGATATGATATCAAACGGATGCCTTCAGCATGGCTCTGTCCAACCACTTTCACCCATCTTTCACCCACCAGCTCAACAGCACTGACCCCATCTCTCCCTGTCTCCACCGTACGCGTGGGCGGTCGAAGTCCGAGTCCAAGGGCGGTCGAAGTCCACGCGGCACCGCGGCGGTGGTTTGGCCGCGCGGCACCGCCGTCGCGGGTGGCGCCTGAGTGGAGATACACACCGTAGGCGTAGAACATCACCGCAAAGAGGCCTCGCGGTTGGGCTGTGCATTGGGCGGGGTGTGGTTTTGAGATGTTTTGAGACATGTGGAGTGGAAAGGTTGGCTGCTTTGAAGATGACTTTGCCAATTGATTCCACATTGGGAGCCACGGAAAAGCTACAAAATGATCAGGTGAAAAGCTAAAATATGATGAGTTCCATGGAATGGGGGTTTTATAAGAGCTGGTTCATCAGTTGATCGCCAACACCACACCCCTGTGAGCCTTTGATTCAGATTTCGAGTCGATCTGAAATGGTGAACAAACTTCTCTGAGTCCCTAACTCTTCGCTGACCACGGACTGCAGGGTAATCTGTGAGTATCTGTTCACAATCTGGTGCCCTAAACCTTCTGCCATGCGAACCCAGCCATCCCAAGCGTTGGCGTGTTCCGCGGTCTCTGGTGTCGGGCCAAAAAGCACGTCCATGTTGATTGGCATAATCACCTCAGGGTGGGGGGGAAGGAAGACCGAAGCGGTCACAAAGTCTGATGGCCAGGCATTGAGATGTTCATAAATCCAGAGGCTTTTCAATCAAGAGTCTGCATGTAGTGAAGAACCACAACGGAATCAAGAAGAGAAGTGTATACGCTGACCTTCCAAGCACCCCTTCACCCCCTGCGAAAGAATAACACAGACGCTCAACGGACCCCAAATCCTTTTCCGTCGTTTTCAACGACGTGACTTGTCTCAGGGCAAGAAATGAAACGGAATCCGATGGTGCGGTCCAGCGGCAGACAGCAACATTGGCATGGTGCGCACGAGCTGATCCACGGCTTCATCCGCGATGACCTCACTCGCTGGGACCCGCGAGGAAAACCAGGCGACCACGCTCAGCGGTTCGTTCCACCCGCATCCAGGGGGTACCGACCCAGCTGTTGGGACCACACGGACTCCCCAAACTGGCTTGGTCTTCGGAAAAGGGTCGAAAACCACGAGGTGAATTCTCAGGGGGTCCATGAAAGGTCAAGTATGGCGGGGGGGTGTTGAGATGTCCTGGCAAACTTCGCCCCATGTTGCTGCAAGGAAGGGTCCCAAGCTCCCGGAGACCCATTGGTCCCATTGATCGTGGGATCATTCAAGGTCCTAGGTCAGTTTTGTCGGTCAATCAGTCTCTTGGAACTGGCAGTCACCTGAAAAATCCTCTTCACACTCGCAATGAGACATGGCCGAGCCGAGCTCCTGACTCCACAATCCAAATATCCAAATTCATAACTCACCGAGCGAGCGGTGACTCAGCTCATACCGCTTCATCACACTTCATTACCGCCCCGCCGCCACCCGAGATCTACCCGAAGAGTCCCAGACTGAGAAGGGCGTGGGGTTGTAGAACCTGAGCACCGCACCGGCGACGCCAAAACACCGAAGCCACACCGCACTGGGGCGGGCACCGGGCGAGGTCCGAACACTGTAACTTGGGTCCGGTAACACTCAAGCGAGGATCCAGGTGCGGTTGCAAAATCGACTCTGAAGGTGAAAGTCCGCATCTTTCATGTTGCTTTTGGAGATGTTGGTTTAGGCTTTAGGCTTTAGGGATATGTCGGTTCTTGACTGAAAGGGCCTGGTCTCAAGTACGTAGGCGGTAATACCAAGCGCGGCCGAGAAAACAGGGTTGAAAAGAACGAAGGCATCCCTTTCGTCCCCCCCTGGGCAGCACTAGTGAAGAAGAGGTGGCCCTTCAAACATGAAGGACCACCCATGCTCTTCAGCAAGTAACAAACCGAAGGTTCCACTTAATGAGGACCTTACTGTGCCGATCCAATCATCTGAGAATATCTGAGAGCTCCACTTGTGGTGGCTCTTGTGCTGCTTCCACATCGCTGGCACCTCCCACTTCCCACAGCTGTTCTTACGTATACGCTGCAGGAAACGGGCCAACGCCACGAGAACATCACACCGCGAAGCGTGAAGTCAGTCCGATCTTCTCCAATACCCGGCCATTAGATGCCATTACAAGACATCCAAAACGCTCACCCAGCCAGGAACACCGCGCGAACTCGTGCTGCGAACCGCAGTGTGAACTGAACTGTCCCCGGACCTTGGGGGGCGATTCCCGAATTCTCTCTGTGTAGTCAGTGTAGGCTCTTCTCAAGGTGTTGGCTCCCAACCAAAACGCCAAAGGCCAGTCTCAAGAACCTCTCCACATCTCATTCAAACGACCTTCGAAAGCCTGATGTTGCATCACAAACGACCGGGAGCGAGATGTCCGGAGCCCTGTGTCGCACCTGATGCCCCAAATAGTGATACCCCCCACCTAAGCTGCCACCGCTCGCGCAGAGAGCTGTGCCGCGATGAGATGGCACATGAAGAGTCCGTGACCCAACATCGCTGGCACTGTCGATCCCCTCCGCCAGTGACCGACGACCCCTTGAGACGAAAGCACCAAGTCGGTGACGAACAAACCCCAAAAAGACTCTTCGTTCCACAGAGATCCATGGCGGTCATGTTACATGTTACATGTTCAATGGGTCATGAGTCATGTGCAACTCCAGTCGATTTACTTCATGTGGAGCACGTCAAACAAACGCTGAGAGTACCGGTGCAATGGCCCAGACCCGCCAAGGACGGACGTCCAAAAAGGGCGTCCGAAAAAAGGGATCGATTTGGTGAATGATGCCCAGACCGGATTCCCATTGGATCCGGTTTTGCACACGTTCTGAGGGGAGTATCTCTCTATTAAATCAATGCAACCGGAAAAGGATGAATTCAGAGACCGTGGGCGTGGCGAAGGTCCGTGTCTCCCAGCGACGTTCCGTGTCTCTTCTGGACGAAGCCTCCGGTGACATGTCACCGGAAATTCTCATGAAGAAGGATCACCCATTCCCAACAAGGATTCACTGCGTTACATGTTATTATGGTTTTTTATGTTAGGCTTTGCCCCAGCCTGTATTTGTAGTCATTCTGCATCATTCAGGTACTGCCGTTCTCTTACCAAATTCAGGTACACCAAAACCGTTGGGAAGTGCTGTTTCAGCCTGACCTCAAAACCTGTTTTCGCACATTTGTCCATGCGCAGCACGGCCATGGCGCAGTGTGTCAGTCAGATGGTCGATCGAGGTCATTGAACGGGGTGGACCAGAGACGGAGCCGATTCAGGTTTCGCCATGTTTCGCCCGTGTCATACGCTTCGGGCGAAAGATGCGATGAAACATGGGATGAATGTGGAAGACAACAAAACTGTTTCCAAATATGTCTGAGTCACAGGTTCATTTGACCAATGGGTGACTGGGTGGTACACTGAACCCGGGCAAGCAAGGAAGGACATAAGCGGGCTTTTCATGACGTGACGAACCGACCATCAGAACTTCAACTCCTCTCCACCCATTACGCTTAAAAAAGGTCGACCTCTCCAAGACCACTCCAACCTCCAACAACCCGTCAGAACCAACGACCTCTCCTGCCCTCAACGACCTCGCGCGTGCCCGAGCGGCTCGAAGAAGTCGATGCTGATGATCAAGGCCGCCAAAGAGCCGAGATGCCATCCGACCGACCTGGCACGCCCGACGCAAGGAGCACGCACGCCACAAAAAACACCACCCACGTCCTAATCAAATCATATCAAATCAACGTTCTTTCATGGACCACAAGGGGATGCATCAATGTACTAATGTCCCATGTCCACCCAAAACAAGCTAATTACTAGTAACTACTAAGACTCAAGCCACGAGCAGGAATTGGCCATCTCGCCAACTGATGCAGCCCCATGCCCATTCCCACGCGCCTGCCACCCCATCCACAAAAGGCTTGGCTCTTGCCCTGCGGTGGGGGGGGCTTGGCTCCGAATGTTCCGACTGAAAGGTGCCAACCCGATGTTCAACGGGGTTTCGGGATCAAGTCCAAGCAGCTTGGAGGCGACTCCGGATCAAGCACAGTTGACATCAGAAAGACTGGTGATCACACCCCAAATCAAGGTTGCCCCCCAAAAAATCGACCAGGGTTCACCAAAGGGATCGGGGTGTCACTCTTCAATCCTCACTGAAAAAATCTGAAAAAGGGGGGAACCTCCCGAAGAAACCTCCGGGACCGCAGAGAATCCAGAGCTCTGTCAGGGTCCCCCAACATCACCCCCTTTTTGCGCTATGGAGGAGAATGGAAGGCAGCTGCCTAGAGGTGAATCCTTTTGGATGGCCATTCCTTGGGCGTGAGAATGCATTCACCAGATTGGCCCACGCCGCCATGAGTCATATGTGTTTTGGCAGAGGTGATCAGTCTTGGCAAGATTTGTGCCTTTGGAACTGCTCAACGGTTTTCCCCAACTCTGGGCAACACCTGAAAAACCGCCCTGACCGTGCCCCCTCCTGAGCTGCCAGGTAAAGCGACAGTGCTGGCAACATCGTGGACAACGAGATGCACTTGATGGTGAGGAGAATCTGCCACCGTCGACGGTCTCGAGTCCATCCAGAGAGCAATTCATGCGGGTCAAGTCGGATCACATCAAATCCCAGAACTTCCGTGACTTGACTCACTCCACCATGGTAGTCACTGCCAGATTCGGGGTAGTTCATGAGTCATGACTAAAGTGTCAGGGTCAGGACTTGGATGGACCCGTTCCAGCGACTCGCCAAACAGAGAAAGGCGCACCCCAAAGCCGAAACAGGGAGGCTGATGACGGATCATGAAGATGATCTAAGCTCTGGCTCTCATCCCAGAAAAGTCGGACTGTCGGATTGAGGATTTCCTCGATGAAAGACTGTAGACACAGCATGACACAGCCCTACAGCTGTTTCAACCATCGAAACAGTGCTGCAGGTCTCCTTCCAACAAACACGTCTGGATCTATCTTTGCTTTTGAGGACCAAACTTGTTGCACAAGTCCAGCCGTTGTTTGGACAAGGTCCTGTGATAGTCCTTGCTGCTAATCACATGGAAACTATTCACACATATTCACACCTTCTTTTGCCATGCTTTATATATTGCTGATAGCTGAGAAGTCAGAGGTGAAGGGTGAGTTGTTTAGGGTAACGGTTGCTCCAGATGTGGACCAACGGGGAACGGCCATGCGAAACCACGAACGCCATGCGAAACCACGAACGACCCCCGCGACGGGTGACTGGCCCTTTTCGTGCCCTTTCACACGGGGTGCCCTTTCTTCCCCCGTGAACAGGATCTTGTCCTATGCCCCTAATGGCAACCTTTGGCTGTGAAGAGCATCCAAAGTGCGTTTCAGGCCACTGCCATCCCCCAAGATGCCTGGGCTTGGTGATGTTTTTTGCCCATTTGAGGCGAACTCCAGATGTTTTATGGTCAACAAGACAGGTTCCTTCCTGTTTGATTGTGCTGTTATAAAAAACGATGGACCTTTCACCGTCCAGCCAACCTGCAACCGCTCGCTCGCATGGAGCGCTTGCTCAACAGTCCCACTGCTGGTGGAGCACCCAAACAGGAGCACCCATGGCCCCAAGCCATTGATCAACAGGCTCTGACACAGGGTCGACACAACACTTCACTCTCCTGGCTCTCCTAGCTTTCTCACATGTCCAGTTAGTACCAAGCCCCAAAAGATCTGCCCGCGGGGTTAGCCAGGCCTCGGTCCTCACATGTTCCGGCTTAGGGAACTTGGGATTGCACTTGAACCTCCACACGTCGTAGCTGGGATTCCTGCGATGCCAGGCGATGGGAACATGGGCCAAACCATCCATGGGACTAGACTGTGACTTGCATGGAGGGAACATGTTCATGGGGTAAACTGTAGGCAACTCCCCGGTCCCATGCTCGGGGATGTCTCACAACTGGACCGTGGTCTTGGGCTTCGCTTGTCTCAGGCCACGAGCCGTGGGTCGTCCATTCCTCGGTCCCTAAGACACCACATCTGAAGTGAGACATGATCCTCGCCCAGCATCCTCGCCGTGGACAAATCGCCCTCGACCGTCGAGTGTAGAAGTGTGATGCAAAAAAAGTGGGCCAAGTCCCTAAAAGAAGGGGGCCAAGTCCCTGATGAATTGATGAATCAAAAAGCCAGTTTCAATGGTGGGGCGTAGATTATATACAGATTGTTTCCAAATCTCTGACCGTCTGAAAAAATCAGAATGAGCCAGCCAGCCTATCTTAAAAAGCAAGAAACCATCACACATCCATGCACGTTCCCCCCAACAACCAACCAGCGTCAATACGGATATAATGTTTAAAAAAAAAGAACTCAAACAAATCACACAGCTCAGCCGTTATAATCACTAAACAATCTCATCCAACGGTCCAGGACCTCTATCTCATGGCTCGTTCCCAGGTCACCCACCAAGCCGATCTCGGTCCAGTACAGCTTGGCGAAGGTCAAGCTGCTCATGCCGAGGCATGACGTAAGCCCCAGGAAGGTCAAGACCAACCACATACCTAGGGTGCAGGCCATCGCTCTTAGGGTGGAGGCCCTGGAGGCCATCGCTCTTAGGTTGGTTCGGGTTGTTGAGGTTGTTCGGGTTCAGGTGGGATGTTCCTCGCCCAAACAAACACCCAAAGGTGCCCAATCGTCCTACAGGTAGGAGAAGTGGCCTACGAAGTTCGGAGGTGGAGCTTCTTCAACCATGTTCCACTGGCAATAACCGTTTTTTTCCAAGAACAGAAATGAACAGAACATGCTATGGTTTCAAAACCTGATGTCAAAAAAAGTCAAAATCACTACATGTCGAGTTACTATACAGTGATATACAGTGTGTATGCATGTGTATATATATATATATATATGTACACAGCATAGAAATCCATGAAGACACCACCATTGCGGGGCCTGGGGCCTGAGTCATATAGATTGATGAAGCACCTGCCTATAATCGATCCTACAAGTAGAAGTTTGGATGAGCTCGGTGATTGAGATAGCTCAGCGACGACTTCGTGCCAGTTCCCAGAACAGAGAGGCTCTATTTGCTGGAGCACACGAGATCTGGCCTCCGAAAAAAGGCCTATTGACTAGGTGGAACAGGGCCAGCCCACCTTGTCCGCTAGTTCCCTCCACAAACCAGCATTTCCACTTCCACGTGAGGTTTTGGCGGGTGGATCTTTATGGAGTTTTGCAGCTGCTGTCCATCCAAGACTACAGCCCACCCTTTCAGGGGCTCTTCGTCCTTTCTTTGATCCTCTTAGGTCCTTTTCCCAAACATCCACGCGAGAACGGTGCAAAGGGAACACGCTTCATGAGTATTTCGTTGGAGCCATAAACCACATACGTCGACGGAAAACAAAAACACCCGTCAATCTGTGGGTCCCTGATGTATTGTTCATAGTTGTTTGTCCATGTTTGTCCTCTTTTGCTTCTCTTTCCTCAACCGAAAGGCTCCCTGATGATGTTGAGCCAGGTTGAGCCACTGGCAATCAGCTCATGTCTCAGAAACCTGCCCATAGCCTGTGTGAACCCCAAAAAAACACACGACAGTTCGCAGACCGAAAAGCCGGACAAACCACTTCACTCGTGTTCCGTGCACGTGGTGTACCAAGATGCTGAAGAGATTGTTCCCAAACATCGAAGCAGCCTCGCAGATCATGGCCTCCCATCACCCGAACGGACCAGGACCGGAGCCGGTCGACCCGGGTGGGGCGAAGTCGACCCGGTGGTGCGAAGATGATTGCCAGTCTGCTTGGTCTGGTGACGTGGAAGATGACCCCTTGGAAGACTGCTTTCCTCTAGCAGTTGTCCACTTCCATGATTGGAGGGAGGCTAGAAATCTACGATCGAACTCATACTGCATGAGGGTGTCGACATCCGTTTCCTTCTGCCCCGCTTGAACGCCGAAACCCGGAGCTACACTTGTGTGTGCGTGTGTGTCAACCTTAGGTGGTTTGATTCTCCACTCCAAAACGGTCCGAAACGCTCTTTTCCACTCCAGTGCTCTTCCAACTCTTCGCACAGCCAGCGTCGCGTCTTGGGGCCCACGGCCGAAGTCAAAGTGCGAAGCAAGAGTCCATCTGGCTTCAGCCCACTCGCTGCGAACTGCCTGAAGCAGGGGGGGAACGTAGCAGGACCGGTGAAATGTTCCGAGACAGCCAGTTGTTCACCTCAAATGGTTTTTTTGAGCCGTTTGATTGAACATCAACAGAGTCTCCCACCTGAAGAATTCCTCCGCCTTGGCACTCTCAATGGGCTTTGAAGCTGCACAGGCGCCAATTGCACAGTTCCAGGAAATCACATCGGGACTCAAGGAGGCCTTGGAAATCTCCTTCAACCATCGAATGGCCGAAGGCACATCTCCAGCCTTGCTGCATGATTTCAGCATCGTGTTGTAGGACACCAAATCCGGTGTCACCTCCTCTCGCTGCATCTGCTCCAGCAGCTCTGTGGCCTTTGGCAGATCCCCACGCCGCGCCCAGGCAGCCAAGAAGGCATTGTAGCAGGTGGCATCGGGCACTAAACCCAATGACTTCGCCAACGTCAAGCGCTCTTCAGCCTCTGCAAACTCCCCCCTTCCGAAGAAAGCCACTGATCAGAGTGGTGAAGGCGACCATGTCCGGCGTCAGACCTGAATTTCCGTCCCAAACCAAAGCATGGATGAAGAAATACACACTGACACTGCACCCTGGGACGAATAGACATCACACGAAAGTGGACGATTGCAGCGCACAAATGCATGCAAGACCTTCTTTTTCTCTACAAATAGAAGATCGTCCAAGTTACAAAGTCAGAGTGTCAGGATCTGGTACCCCCACATTCATCGCAGCAAACTTCCGAAGAACCTAACCTCTTCACCCGTCTTTACCGTTTTCACCCCAAAAGTGCATGTTACTGTGCTTTCATATACAAAAATGATCAAACATGCATTCTGAATCTCTCAACGCAAATGAACCACCGCCATTTTCCAGTTCAGGCTTTTGCAGAAATGGATGTCACAATGGATTGTTTTTTCAACCGGTCACCCAGCCTTCATCTGCCATGCGCTGGAAATACTTCGACGCCAAAGAGGATTTGCCCTCCTTCACGCAGCTGTCCACCACCGCGGTGTACGAGACCTCTGTGGGCAACACAGAGGAAGAGCGCATCTGCTCCAACCAGAAGATCGCTTCATCTGCCTCAGCGGCCGGTCATGTCGACTCTTGATTACATACATCCCGGTCACGACTCGAACGGCTCAAATCCATGGTTTCTGTTTCGGTCGCGCCTGGCTCGCTTTCGCCGCAGCGTTGATGACGCTGTTGTAGGCCTTGGCATCTGCGCGGATCTTCGTTTCCAGCATCTCCTTCAGCCACTCAGCTGCTTGTGACAGATCCCCTCTGCCGGCACAACTGTCGATGACTGCCGTGTAGCATTCCACACTCGGTTTCAGCCCTTCAGAGATCATGGAGCGCAACCAACGGACCGCTTGCTTTGGGCTACGTTTGGCGCTGTGAATCAGTGAGGTGAAGGTGACCTCATCGGGTTGGAGATTGGACTCCCTCAACTTCCTAAGCCATTTCTCCGCCTCTTCGTTTTTGGAACAAGAGTGAATCACCCCATTGAAGCACACGAGGCTTGGCTGCAGGGTCTTGGACAGCATCTCTTCCAAGGCATTCACTGCTGCAACCTGGTTCCGGTTTCTCACAGCTGCTGTAATGATGGATGAGTATGAACACTCAGTTGGTTCCAAGCCGGCCTCATGGATGCGCTGCTGCCATTTGGCAGCGCCTCGTTCATCACCCACTTGCGCAAAGCTATCCAGAACGGCATTGTATGCAATCACTGTGGGCGAAACGCCTCCGTGCAGCATACGAGAGAACCAATACTCGGCATCTGGAGGACTTCCGATGGTGGCGCAGCACCTGATCAGGGCGGAGTAGCAGTGTACGGAAGGGGCCACCTCCGCCTCGCACATCTTTTGAAGCCAAAGCTCTGAGCGTTGAAGGTCCCCAGCCTCGATGGACCAAATTCAAACATGATCGAAATTGAATGAAATTGATCTAATGGGATCTAATGGGTGAATATACGTGAATATGCTTTAAAGGGGAGACACCCGAGGATCTCGCCCCTGGCTGGGTTTAGACTGGTAGATGTCCCGAACCTTTCAGGAGGTCGGAACGCCTGAGGTCTCCCAGTTTCATCCACCTCTGAACCGAATCGAATCGCGTACGGCGCACGGCGCGAGTCGCGTACGCCGCACCGTCCCGGTTCGCCTTGGCGCACGCATCCAGCAAAATGGCAAAGGGCACAGAGGTGCGACCACGCCAGATGCTGGCCGTGTCCGACCGTCCCGAGAACCACGCTTCCGCGCCGCGCACGTCGCCGGCTTTCGCGGCCGCTTCCATCAACTTCCTGAAAGGGCACGGAGGGAGGAGGGAGGAGGGACGCCACAGAGCACGAGAGAATGACTGGACGCCAACGCTCGATGGTAGTTCGTTCCGTCCCCTCGGAACCAGCGGGTTGCTCGACGAAGTCCACCCCAGACAGAAAGACCCACATGGCAATGGTCCATGCTTGGGCGAGAAACCATCAAAGCATGGGCTGCCCTCTTACCTCACGTGCGCCTGGTATAGGAAAAAAAGAAACGACCTTTTTCTTAGGGCACATCATGGGCATCACGGGCATAAACCAGGATGAAATCCGGAACCTTGGCGAAGATGTCAGTTCTCCCGAGCACCCATAACGTATCGATACGTTCATCAGTTGATCAGTTGATCGCGCCAAGCTTCCCAAAGGTCTGCCGGTTGGGTGTCACTGAGTGCGTCTTCATGGCCTCGAAAAGGGCCCGCGCGCCTGGGACATCGCCAGCATTGGCGTGAGCCTTCAGCATGGTGTTCCAGACCATGCGATGTAGTCCACCTTCTGCGTGGGTCGTGGCTTGCAGCTTGCGAAAAATCTTCTGTGCTGGTTCTATTTGTCCAGCTTCTGCGTGCAGATTCAGCTCGTCAAAGATTCCTGCATCTTCTGGACGCACTGGGAGCCGCTCCTGGGCAGTTCTTGAAAGGCCTCGGAACCGGTTCCCGCGGCCTCTGCGCCAGAATCCCGAACAAGCCACACTGAAGAGTGAACATGCCTGCATGTGCAAATCATCCAGCGTGGTGTTTCTAGCTGGCTACACGAGGCCCAACGCCCTCGCATGTACTTTTTTTTGTGGAGACCATGGTGAGCAAACAAAAGCTCTGTCGAATTCTGTTGATGCTTGTACATATGTACATTGACAACCAGTGCGGAAACCATGGATCTATACATGAAAGGATGGTGTCTGCACGTAGTACTGTAGTTCTCAATGATGTGTTGTTTTAATGTTTTCTAATATAAAAGGCATTGGAGGGACTCTCAAGGTTTGCTTTTTCACTCCGGCCAACCAAGAAATTCATTTTCAGTAATCCAAAGTCGGCTTGTCGAAGGGCGGCGCGGCGGCGCGGCACTCTGAACCGATGCGCCTGGGACATGAACCCGCTACCTTCCCCCAGGCAGAATCCACCGAAGCTTACGTGTCCCATTCCCTCACGCGGGGTTCAATCCATCAACATCGCGGTTGGCCAAAAGAAGCGGGAGCGGCTGGTCCCCACTCCTTGGATGAGATTTTAGCCCAGCTGGAGCTTGGGAGGCAAGTGTTTTAATCTGGTCTGACTCCAGAGTTGCCCCAAATCATCTAAGTCTACAGTGATTGCCTCTTAACCAATGGGTTTGGGAATGGTATTGGTCTATGTTCGGCCTCCAGGGTGTCCGTATCGATACATGGTTCCATCAAAGGTCCACCTCTCAGAAGAAGGCCCCAGCGCCTGCGACGGAAGTCGAAGAACTGGGTGACAGTCAATGGGTGAAAAAACGAGGACGTCTTTGAGCCGAAAACCATGCCATGGCAGTGTGA
>CAXAMN010022144.1:0-28562 GCA_963970005.1 Durusdinium trenchii
AGTATGCGAAGGAGATCAAGCAAGCTAAACTAGAGGAGTTTCGCAGCTTTTTAGATTTTACTGCGATGAAGTATCGTGACCGAAGAAAGCACAAGATCGATAACTATGTTACCGGTCGATGGGTCCTGACCATCAAGATTGACAAAGATGGAAAAATTAAAAAGTTTAAGGCCAGATGGGTCTGTCGAGGCTTCCAAGATGCCCAGAAATGGGACCTCCAGACGGACTCGCCAACCGCGACCAGGTATGGTTTTCGCGTAGCATGTCAGCATGCAGCCTCTTCTTTTTGGGACCTGTTACACATCGACTTGAAAGCTGCCTTTCTTCAGGGGGAACTTTACGACCTCGAGCGACGCGTTATTCACGTTCAACTGCCGACTGACATCGGATTGCCGCCGTATCTCGTCGGATTGTGCACCCGTTCGGTGTACGGATTGAGTGACGCGCCTCGCCGATGGTGGAATCGACTCGACAAGTTTTTTGCACTCACTCGGATTAGTTCCGACTCGAGCCGATCGGTGCACGTACGTCTGCTACTCCGGATGTTTGAAGGTTCCTAAGGCTGTGAACTACTCGTCAGAGGAGATGCCAGCCGAACCGGAACCGGTCTCATTCTACGTAGCAGGTGCGCCGCCGAACGAATTCCACGACACACCGGAGGAAGTTCGTAGGTCTTTTCTCTGTGAAGAACGTCTGTTTTCGGTGTGTTACGGAAATAGGTTGGAGAAGACGGTGACGCGTAAACAGCTTAAGGTAGAGGATGGAAAATGGACTCCTGTGGTAGATCAGGAACTCCAGAATTTCCTTGACTCAGTAGAGCACAAGCCTGGTTGGCACCAATATGCAAATGGCCACGCTCAAGTTGCGTATCGCGCTAAAGCTCTTCGCACTCCCGAACCTACGTATTCGCGTTCGCGTTTTTGTTTCCGGACTTCAATAGTTAAGCGTAAGGGTGTTTGGTGGCTTCTCGAGACAAACAATGATATTCGCAACGAGAAGAATACAGTGACGTTAGAGGAAGAAGCTGAAACGCTTGTCAGTATTTTTCTTCCTGCCGAACATACGTATACTGTGACACAAACGCCTCAGCTTACACCTGAAGTGGTGGAAGAGTTGCTTGAGCATTTTATGGACCCTGTGCATGGAAGTAATTCTAAGAATAGGTCACCAATTGGTATGTGTTGTTTACATGTTGATGATCTTTTTGTGACAGGTAATGATATCTTTTTGAAACAGTTTAAGGATATTGTGAAGTCACAGTTTAAGATTGGACATGAGGACACTAATGACCTGATGTTTACTGGACAACGTGTTGCTTGGAAGATGCAAGAGAAGACTAAGAAGAAGGAGTATATCTCAGTCGAGCAATCCCTTTGTGTTCAAGAATTGACTGAGATTATCATTCCAAAAGGTTTGAAGGATGATGATAAGTGTGACAAGGACATGCACACAGCCTTCAGATCCCTTCTTGGCAGCATAAATTGGTTACAATCCAGAACACAATTCCAAGCATGCTACCAATTCTCAAGGTCAGCATCAGCATCAGCAGGACCTACAATAGGTGATTGCAAGGCCCTGAACAAGCTGTGCAAACAAATCGTGACTGACCCTATGGAGTTACGGTTTTGGCCACTTGAAGGTAGTCCACGTTTAATTGCTATGCCAGATGCCGCATTCAGGAACAACAGTGACAAATCCTCTCAACGTGCGATGGTTATTCCCCAAATAGTGCTCCGCACTAAGGGGTTCTTACGGTGAGAGTTAAGCAGGGTTAGATGAGGGTTCGCGTTTGTGGCTGCGGCATTTTGCGTGGGCCGGCTCGCGCAAAAGTTACTTTTTGAATTCCTCATGTTCATTTCGACTGCGCAGGTTCGCATAAATTGGGGGCCGCGGTCTTCGTGCTTCCGGGGCGTTGCTCTCGTGCAGGTGCCGTGCTCGTTTTCGGAGCTAAAGTGAATTTCGCGTGGCAGGCGCAAGGAATTCGACACATTGGAGCCTCGAAAAGGTCATTTTACGTGGCAGGTGCAAGGAATCGGAGACTTTGCAAATTTCGTGGCAGGCGCAGTGTTTTGTGGACGTTGCAAAAACGTTGGCAGGCGTGTGTCATTCGCAGGACTGCGTTTCACGTGGCAGGCGCAGGGAATCCGCACCATGGATGCGATATTTTGAGGTGAAAGGGCTGAATTCGTGAGAGGGGTTGCATTTTTGGACTTGGACCTTGAGGATGATTTTGCGTGGCCAGTGCAGCATTTCGTATGACCTGCAGGCATGATTTCGTGGCAGGCACAGCATTTCTGAAACGCATGTCAAAATTTGCGAAAGCCTCGTGCAATTTGCTCATTTTGGATCTCCAATGTGCAGATTTCGTGGCAGGCGCAGCACTTTGTGAATCTCGATGCGCAGATTCGTGGCAGGCGCAGCACTTTGTGAATCTCGATGTGCAGAGTGCGTGGCAGGCGCAGCACTTTGTGAATCTCGATGTGCAGATTTCGTGGCAGGCGCAGCACTTTGTGAATCTCGATGTGCAGATTTCGTGGCAGGCGCAGCACTTTGTGAATCTCCATGTGCAGATTGCGTGGCAGGCACAGCCCTTTGTGAATCTCCATGTGTAGATTTCGTGGCAGGCGCAGCACTTTGTGAATCTCGATGTGCAGATTTCGTGGCAGGCGCAGCACTTTGTGAATCTCGATGTGCAGAGTTCGTGGCAGGCGCAGCACTTTGTGAATCTCGATGTGCAGAGTGCGTGGCAGGCGCAGCACTTTGTGAATCTCGATGTGCAGATTTCGTGGCGCGCGCAGCACTTTGTGAATCTCGATGTGCAGATTTCGTGGCAGGCGCAGCACTTTGTGAATCTCGATGTGCAGATCTCGTGGCAGGCGCAGCACTTTGTGAAGCTGGATGTGCAGATTTCGTGGCAGGCGCAGTACTTTGTGAACCTCGATGTGCAGAGTTCGTGGCAGGCGCAGTACTTTGTGAACCTCGATGTGCAGATTTCGTGGCAGGCGCGGTACATTGTGAACTTCGAAATGCTCCTATGTACTTGCCTGTGTGCTCTCAGATTTGTGCTTGTATGTGCTCTCACATTTGCGCTCTCAGATGTGTGCTCTCATGTGCTCTCATATGTGCTCCCATATGCTCTCATATGTGTGCTCGTGAATCTCGATGTGCAGATGTTCTTGAAGGGTTTTGAATTTCAATGAACTTGCCGTTTTGGAAGTTGTTGGCTCGACCACCACCGTCAGCGCCACCTTCACCACCACCAGTACCATGACCAGCACCACTACCTCCACCGCCACCACTTTTATAGATATTAGGACAAACCACCTGGCCAGCCATGGCCGCCGTCACCTTCGCAGTTTTACTGGGTGCTGTATCCGCGTCTGTGCGTAGTGACTTGGAGCATCTGGGGTCGTGCGTTGTCACTGATGCGCTTGTGGTTGCACAGTGCAAGGCCTTGTTGCAGGGTCTCAATTCCAACACAAAGGGCCTTCGTGAAGCCTGCCAGACTGCAGATATCCGTGGAAAACGAAATGGAATGCGTTTGAACCAGGAGGAACTCCGGGAACTCGTCAAGACAAAGCTTTTGAATTTGTTGCCACCCGTGAAGTTTCAAGCGTTGCTCCAATATGCATCGTTGGAGACGCACGTTGAGCTTCGTTCCTTTGGTGACGTCTTTGTGGCAGCGCAGGAAGCTGGAAGGATCAAAGAACTCTTGCTTGTTTTGGGGCCTGGTGAGACCAGCCAATCAAGATGCAGGGCTGTTTTCCGTGATTGGGGCGTGGCGCGGCGCGTTGCCGGTAGAGGTACCGAGCGCTCGGTCGATGCAGCAAAGTCAGAACTGATGGGTGTATGTATACGTTTTTTGAAAGAATGCGAACACACTCCCGATGGGCGTGCTGCATCCTTGTCTGGGCCACCCGACCGGGGGCCAACCAGTCTCGCGGAGGCCGTGGCGTTGCTGCAGTGCAATCGTGCTGTGCCTCTCAAGCGCGCAGTGGGCAAGAGACAGGCTTTGTCTGTGGCGCCTGTCGAGCTCAGCCAATTGTTGGAAGGGTTGCACAGTGGGACAGTGACGAAGAAAGAGCAGGTTCCTTCTATGTTAGTGGCCGGTTGCAAGGCACACAGGAAGCATGCTGGTCGGGTTGTCCGCCCGGAGCCGGAGTTTGCCACGCGAGAGGCGCACCGAGGAGCTGTGGAGCGTTTCCGAAGCCATTTGCAGCTTGATCCGCAATGTTGGAGTGCCTGTGCAGTGGTGAACATGCGGACTCCCCAGAGTCTGGATGCCTTTGTGTGCACTTTGAAGGATCCCTTACACAGAACAGCCACGCCCTTTGCGAAAGACTTTCGCGATGCGCACATCCCGTCCAACTGGGATGGACAGCACGTGCTTCGACGCATGGCAGCCATGGAGTTGCAGAATGCGTCTGCGGTTGCGCGGCGAGAGGCATTGCCACTTTTGGATGGACCTTTGGTGGCGGAGATCATGGCGCTGCGAGGTGACGTAGATGGCCGCAAACCAGTGGAGAGTTTTGATTTGTTGGTCGCAGCTTTGAAAGATGCGCAATGCAGCATGCCTGACCAACCGGCCTGGTTTCAGAGTGCCTGGGGTGTGAAAGAGCCGGAGCAACTACATGCCCTTGCGCAAGACTTTGATACATTTCTGACGAAGCATGACCTTCGGGATCTGTGGACGGAGGCATCTTTGGGTACTGCTATGGTGTGGGTGGGCTGGTTTGGCATATTGCAGCATCGGGATCAAAGAAAGGCAAAGGTAGAGGAATGGGTCTCGGAAAGCCGTGGTCTGTTCAAAAGTCCGCCTGCCCAGTATGTATTGTCAACTCGAATGGATACCTATGCTTTCCCACCGTTTTTCAAAACCGATGCAGAGTCCATGTATGGTGTGGCAGGTGGAGCAGAGTTGCCAAAAGGGTTGTTGCCTATTTTGACAGCTCCTCGAGTGTGTGAACTGTGTGGAGATGGATTTGTGAATTGGACAGATCTGTCTGCGCACGTGGACCAGGCGCATGTGAACTGGGCAGAGTACCGTAAGCGCGTCTTTTGGCATGCGCAGCATGAGGAAGCTGCTCCTTGTCATGGTTTGCCAATGTCTTGGGCCCGCAAAAGACGCATCCTTGGAAACGCAACCGCCCAACTGGTCAGCGTAGCCAGCCAACCGTTAGGGGATGAGTCTGTTTCAGCAGCAGTGAGAACTGCAGAGCCTCGAGCCCCCGAGCGCGAACCTCGTGCCATGGTGGGATGCGCTGTGTGCGCAACGAAGGAATGGACCGAGCGGATGCGCCGGTGCTACATGTTTCGCACTTTGCCTTTGGGGAAAGAGGTGCGGGAGGAGATGGACGAGGAGGAAGCAGCTGAGGCTCAAGCTGGTTCGGCAGATGAGCAGGCGGGTCGTCGGCGGAGCAACTTGCTTCGAGATAAGCACGGTCTGTATTATTTTGGACCAGCCGAAGAAATTCAACAGCTTTTGGGAGTGGACAAATACGCAGAGCGGTGGCCGAAGATTCCAGTTGCCGAACTACACGCAAGTTCGGTGCAACATCCGGATCGCCCTGGCTACCGGTGGCTGTTGCACACACGCAGGGTACCTTTGCGGAAAAAGGCAGAGTCTGCGGTTGCGCGCGCAGAGGCTAGCGTCGCGGACGCGCACGCGGAAGGTGAAGCTGCGGTTGCGCGCGAGGATGGTTCCCGGGATACAGCTGTGGAAGGGCATCCGCCTTGCGCTGGCATCGGGGACAGTAACGGCACGGTGTTCCTTTGTCGGTGGTGTTGTCACAGCTTGTGTCACCGGAAACCCACGCTTCCCAAGCGAGCGCTTGCCAATGACCTGTGGGGAGGCCGCGAGCATCCGCTTTACCAGAAGCTTCGGGACTTGCCGGCTGCACGGATGCTTCTTGGACAAGCTCGGGTACTTTACAGGAAGGTGGTGTTGAACCACAAGCATGGAAGAGATGCGTGTGAGTTGCAACATGGCTTGCAAGGCAATACCACTTTCATAGCGCAGCCGCGAACTTCAGCCGTGGGGAAGTCCTTGCCGCCTTGCATGGAGGACGTGGGTCAACAGTTGCAGGTTATTTTTTCTGTATCCCGCACCGACGTAGCCAGAGCGAAACCACTGTTGGTGCCACGTTCCCTTTACCTCGAATGCGCTCGTCTTCGACAACAGCTTTGTCCGTTGTTTCATGAGGTGGAAATCGATGTAGCACGAGCACAGGTTGACCTGAAGGAGGATGAGGCGCCCCCGGGAATTGTATCTGCTGCTGTGCGCATGGAGGAAGCCAACATGTTTCGACCGAATTTGACAGGTCCGGCTAGCTCGCGAGCAGCGGACACGGCAGCGAGGTCGCGGGAAGATGAAATTGTAGAAGCTGACTTGTTGGATGAAGAGCCGGAAAAGTTGGATGCAGAGGCAGAGGGTGAAGAGTCCTGTGCGGCTGCGCAAGGAGAAGCGGGGAAAGCTCCGGTGGAAGAAGCAGAGAACCTCATTGGACTTGATGAGGCCGCGGACAACGATCCTCTGCAGCATTACGTCGTCCTACAGGAGCAAATTCGACGTATACAGGAGGACCAAGCTCGCATTCAGAGGAAGGAAGAGAAGGCAGAGGCCGCACAAGGTGATGCTCAAGTGGTTGCTGGCATGGAACTGACTGCGGCTCGAGAAGCCTGTCGAGGACACGCTTTAGAACTGCGGGAAGTGTGTCGTAGATTGGCCGACAGACATGAACAGAGCATTGAAGCGGAACTGCAACTTCTGGAAGGACCGCGGACGCCGGATGCCAATGTGTTGGAAGTGCGGGCGGGACAGCTCCTGTCCATGTTCCTTCCCGAGTCTTGGTGTTTGGCTTTCACGGAATTTTTCTTCGGAGATTGCTTACCTTTTGATCAACGCAGACCTGTGCGGATTGCGCCAAGAGCGCTCATGGCATGTCTTTTGAAAAGAGAAGAGTTGGAATATCACCTTGCAACAGACGCCGTTCCATATGCGGCGCGGCCAACGTCCAGGTGGGACAACGCGGAGGTGACAGCCATGTTTGCGGATACCGTGCGACGTCAAAGCTTGCTTCTCGCTACAAAAATGACGTTTCTCAGTCACAAGTCTTTTCAGTTAGACCTGCAAGCAATCGCAAAGGCAAAGGCCGAGGATTTCCAGGCTCTGCAACGATATTCCACGCTGGGTCAGGCTTATGCGAGTGCTGGCAACAGGGATGGACCAGCCATGAAAGCGCTGCAGCATCTGCTGACCAGCACTGCTGTAGTCCCATTGACAGAAGGGAACAAAATGAAACTACGCCATTTCGGACATGCGATGGACATGACCTTCGGCCCGCTCAAACTATTTTTGACATGTAATTTCGCTGATACCTACATGCCTTTGACCATGACAGTGTTCGACCCAAGCAATATGGAAAGACTGTGCGAGACTCAGTGGGATCTCTTGGCAGAACGACCTCTTTTGCCTGCTTTACAGCACATGCATCGGGTCGTGGCCAGATCGCCAGTGACGCAGGCCCGAGTGTTTTTGCTTATGGAAGAAATCATTCTGACACAGATCCTCGGCGTGCACTCAGCATACATCGGGCAACATTGTTTCGATGATCCTGACATGCCGTCGCGGTTGCGCGTGGCAAAAGATGACCATATGGCGTCCAATGCCTCTCTCGGCGTTGCCGATTTTGTAGAAAGTTTGTTGATGCCGTTGGAGGCGCAGGGCCGTGGCTTTGCTCATGGACACAAAAAGGTCATTAGTCTGCCCAATGATTCTGCCGCCAAACTGCAGACATTGTTTGCAAAGGATGGCCTCGCAATGCAAGCAGCCGTGAAACAGATGCGACAACAGATTGTGGACGCTGTGAGTGTGGTGCAGTATGACACAGCAACGCTTCCTGCTCAACAACTTGGCGTCGCAGTTCCACCAGAACCTTTCTCGCGACAACAGCAAAGACACAGCCGCTTAGATGGAGGCCGATGAGGGAGTTCATGATGCATGTGTCCTTCAGTTCAATGTGTTTGTAATGGATTCTTTTACATGACGTAAGCTGGACAAGGGATACATGAAGAGATGTAGATTGTGTGACGAGGTTTAACTATTCTGATGGTTTTGCAGATCACCATAATAGCATACGAGCAACCAACGCTTGTATGCATTGTGCATCGGCTGTCTTGGCCGTTGTGCAGGCGTAGAAGAGTCCGGCGATCATCGGATGCTTTTGGAGGTGACGGAAAGCGAACCGCCTGGACATATTGCGTTGGAAAAAGAAAAAGCTTCGCAAGAGCAGCGACCACCAAGACCTGGTTACAAGGATGTACCGTTGACGGGCTGTCATCAATCTGTCATGCCTCTCTATCGCTTGCCGGGTGCTTTTGGAACTATATGCGAGCCAGATGACCGGGGACTTTTCCGAGAGCCGCCGGCTGCGGTTGCGCGCCCAAGCAAGGACCATCTGCTGTTGCGATCAGATGCGCAGCCGTGGGTTTTGGACGGTTGTCGTCGGGTCGTTGGTTTGCGGTTACCTACTGGACGTGTTGCGCAGTGGGAAGATACGTGTGCAGATGCAGAAGCTTGGGCAAGGGCATTTGGAAAAGATGTTCGAGGTCTCTTTTGTCAAAACCATGACCACAACTGTGTCGCGACCTGTGCAAAATATGCTGCAAAACACATGGGAGATGAGACAGGCGCACCTCGGAAAACGAAGGCTTTGGATCCTCGCTCCTATTGTCGGTTTTTGTTTGTTCGTGTCGTGGAGCTGAAGGTCGGGGACAAGCTGAAGCGTTTACTGCGACGAGGGAAAGAATTGGTTCGGAAAGCGAGTGTGTTTTACAGCAATACTCGCAATGAATACGGACGCGTGCAAGTAGTTCGCAGACACCCCTTCAGATCCACTTCCAATGACCTGTGTCAAGCTTTTGCACGTTGTAATGTGGATTTGCAACGAAATGATCGTGTCGTACCAAGTGAGGCGCCGGAGTTCAGCCTAGTCGATTTGAAGCCTGTGCAGTTCTTCTATGGACACGCTCGATTGTCTGCGGATGCGCGGCATATCCTCGCATGTTTGGCAGAAGGGGTGCGAAGCTCGCACGTGTGCGATTTCTACATGACCAAATATCTCGCCAAGGGTCAGCAAGTTCTTGCAAGTGCCATTACTCCTGTTCTGCACGGCTTGGAACGTTTGGATGCAGAGATTACAGCAGGGAAAAAGATCTTGGGCACCACCGAGGACCTAGCGCGTGCCAAATTGCGGCGGATTTTGTTTAGCGCCAACCGCTCTCATTGGTTTTCCTCTTGTGAGCTTGCAATCTTCGTCCTGACTGGTGGGCACAGCGTTGCCACACACATCGACCGTCCTTTGTTTTTGAGCAAGGTTTTTTACTTGCTGGAAGAAGGCAAACGCCTGTGGAACGGAGCACTGGCCGGCGATTTCGTGCAAGAGGCGGCTCGTCCAGCTGATGTGGACGTGGTACATGTGGTTCCATTGCCGAGAGAATCTACCAAACGTTCTGCGGAGCGCAGTTCCTTGGAACAGGACGGTTGTCACTCCGAAGACAAGAAACGACGGATTTCCGAGTCGAGGTCTACAGCCGCAAGTGGTGAACATGTTGAAGGAGATGGTGCGGTTGCGGTGGATGCATCATGTCTTGAAGTTGCGAAGACTGGAGATGAAGCATGTGTGGGTGCACCGTGTTGTGAGCGCGTGGACATGGAGCCGGAACAACCTGGTGTTCGGATGTTTCGCGCCACTGCTTCAACCTTCGATGATTGGCTGCATCGTGGATTCTTCCTACAAGATTTGAATTTTCACAGTTATGTCGCGTATATTGAAATCGTTCCTCGCCAACAGGGTAAGTTGGGCGATTGTTTCCTCTTTGATGAGCATTATCTGAAAGCAAAAACCTACTGGCAGCGGTTGGCTCCTCGTATGGCCGTGCCACGCGTGGTAGGCGCAGCTTGCAGTCGCACGGACGTAGGGAATGGTGAAGAAAACGCTCGCTACAAGTTGACCCTGTTTGGATTGATGCGTTGTCCCGGAGTGGGTGCCTGTGCTGACCCTGTGAGTTTGGCTGCAGCCTATGTGTGTAGCCAGCAGACTCAGGATATTCGATTCTCTCCTGCTTGGCGTCTTCGACGCGCGGAAGTGGAAGTTTTGGCCACTGAAGCTGATCGGAAAATTCGCATAGCGAAGAAGTTACCCACACTGGCAGATACCACGACGTTTCGCTGTCTGGAAGGTAAAGGTTTCACTTGGTGTCACGTTTTGGTTTCCCAAGCTCTGTACCATGGACATAACAAACATGTCTGCGTCGGAACGCAAAATTTCCAGAAGCTTGTAGTCTGTATTTCTGCTTATTTGGCACCAGTCGCGGATACATTCGCGGCGGAACAGTTACATCTGGCTGAGTTTGTTGCGCATAGAACACGGGACATGGTGTTCCGCTTGGACATGCATACAGAAGCTCGAAACACTGCCATTCAGATAGCCAAGGACAAGACGACCGCGAGTGTCGAAGATGATACCGCATCTGTTCGTTCGGATGATCAACAGATCATGGTCGAGATCGAAAATGTCGGTGGTGAACCCGACGCTGTCGAAGATGACCGAGTGGGTGAAGCGAACGTGGAGCGACCCATGGCAGGAGGCATTGAACTCATGACGCTCCTGCCGCAGGACTGCTATGTCTCAAACTCTTATTCTTTTTTACCTCTTCGGGTTTGTTGGTTGCTATGTTATGATGTCTTGTCTGTGTCCATGGCTTGATCGATATATTATAAGCGTCCAATGGTTCCTCTGTCGTGAATAAATTGCGTATAGTTTCATGTAGACACTGATGCGTATACATCAATATATGTACAGAGAGAGAGGTCATGAGACATGAGATGCACATGACGTGGTCTTCAGAAGGAACAGCATGACAATGGTATATGTTACCCACATCGCTTATTCATCTGTAGGATCCAGATGCCGTGCGAGCACATCTGCTGCATGTCTCAGAGTTGGAATCCGCAAAGCAGCGTGGCACCCGGACTTCGGATGCAGTGCGCTTCATGTTGGAAGTGGAGAAAGCATTGAACACAAAAGTGGCACTTTGCCATGAACACTTTCCCGTGGAGGACTCTGGAGGATGGATGCCACAAGCGTCCGTTGAGCTTTTGTTGTCTGCTCAGCAACAACGTGTGGAGTTCTATCGCAAAATGGATTCAGCAGATGACGCAGCGGAGGACGCGACCGTTGCGGTTGCACACGCAGAAGAAGAAGCGGTTGTGCGCTTGGTGGCGGCGGATCTGCGACTGCGCGGTCCGGCGGCGGTGGCGAAAGTGTTGGCCGACAGAGCCACTTTGAACCGCGATCAACTTGGCTTCGTCGCCATTGTTGCAAAAATTCTGCAAGATGCCTTTGAATCACTTCCGCCAAGTGGCGATGGTATGCTCGCCAAGGATCGTGTTCTGTTGCGATGTCTGCTGGTTGGAGGCGGTGGATGTGGGAAGACTCGGATCATCAACATGGTTTTAAGACCGTTGTTTGAAGCAGTCTTTGGTGATGGTTCCATGCAAGCGCAGGCGCCTTCGAACGAAGCCGCTCGTCAGATTCATGGCCGAACCATGCACAGCGCAAACAAGCTGCGCAAAGATTCATCTTTGCGGACCGTGCATTTGCGTGTTTCCGCAGAGACACGGAAGGCTTTGGAATGCAACACTGTCCCGCTGGCTGCCATCGTCATCGATGAATTCTCTCAATGCATTGGTCAGATGCTGCATGCGGATGCGCTGCGGAAGTCTTATGGTCGGCAAAGGGCCCTGGGGCTGGAGCTTCATCGTTATGCGGAATTGGACGAGAGCTGGGGGGCGTATGCCGGTGGTCGTCATTTCTGGGGATGAACTGCAATTACCTCCTGTTCCTTTTTCGCATTCCTTGCTTGCCAGTGTGGATGGAACCAGCGATGAACATAAAGCCGGCGTGCATCTCTTCGGTCAATTCCGTTATGTGTACCGCCTGCAGACGGCCACGCGTTTCCAGGATCCAGTTTTGGAATGTATCCTGAGGAAAATGCGAACTCCGGGTGGTGCGTTGTTGACGCAGAGCGAATGGCAGGCGTTGGTGAATACCAACATCAGTGGATCCGGCGACAGCGCTCGCTTGTCCGGCACTGAGCATTTTTTCCAAGCTTGCTACACTTGGTCTGTGGTTAGCATGGCCTATACCATTCGCAGTTTTGAATCAGCAAAAGCAGCGGGCAAGACCTTGTATGCCACTCGTGCTGTTGACATGATCCAAAATCTGCAGGCCGACAAAGCTGCTGCTATCGCCCGGGCTGTGGTTGCGCACCCAAACATGAACGAGACCGGACGGCTTCCTCACTATGGTCTCTATCACGTTGGTATGGAAGTGCGCTTCACTCAGACAGTCGCTGCTCCTCATGTGGTGGTAGATACAATTGGAATCATTCGGGGTTTTGCGTTTGCTTCGGAGGATCGGAGTCGCACTGATTTGCATGCATCTTTCGTCGTTTTGCGACGCTTTCCGGAAGCTATTTATGTGGAGCTGCAAGATGTGCCGCAGAAATTTCTGCCCGATGAAGCCTGTCTTGAACATACACCGCGCATGGACGCCGAGTGTGCTGCATGCTTGCGGATGCGTGGCGTGTTTTTGGTGCGACCATTTACGAATCAACAAGGTTGGTCGCTGAAAGTGACGATCCCTGGATCCCTTGCTACTGGTACAGAAGAAGAGATCTCTGTCAAGATTCGTAGGACGCAGATTCCGTTGGTGACTGTGAAAGCCAGTACTTTGCATGTGTTGCAAGGTACAACGACAGATCCTGGTTTGATCTTTCATTGGCGCTTCCCTCGTCGACTCCAAGCAGACATGAGGTGGTTGGCTGCGTATGTGGCCTTGTCACGTGTGCGCTCCTTGGATCGTCTGCGATCTGTCGGTCTCGACAATAAGATTCGTGCCATCTTGGAACAAGGACCTCCAAATACTTTGCCTGCCAGATTCCATGTTTTGTTCTCGGACAAAGAATCCGAGACACAAACCTTCGCAAAGGAATGTCTCAGACTTCTTCGATGGTGACCCTCATGTCACCAGATCACCTCCAGTACCTGAAGCAAAGAGAGGAAAAGTAATCAAAAGAAATACTTCGCTTCGGTGTCGCCTTGGCTACAGTGGTTTCTTGGCTTCTACTCTACCTTTACTAGCTACAGGTAGTAGCTGTCATGAGAGCATTTGTGACTCTAGCTTTGTTACTTCTCTGACCTTCTTGTCTACTGAGATCGAGGTCTGCAACCTTTTCTGCATCGGGTTCATGTCCTTTTGATGGAGTTCGACTCGGATGTTGGTTTTGTGGCTCAATTTCTAATGCATCGCATAGGGACGCTGTGTTCTATGCATGGCTTGAACCTGTGTGAGTCCCACAAGTGTTGACTCTTATGACGGTCAAAGTCGAGAAACCGGGCGGAGGTGAAGATAGGCGTCGCTCTCCTTTGTCAGAACTGCAGGCCGCCGCGCGACACGGTCGGTTTGTGGTCCAAGTAAAGTTTCAAAAGGTGGAAGAGTACACATATACCCGGCAAGGCGCGCCGACCAAGGGAAAGCGGTTGCACGTGCTGTTTGCTAGCGCGGAAGAAGGTGCATATGTGTCTGGTCGCATGGTCATGTGGCAACAGAAGTCTGGCGAGTTGGAAGCTGCGGCTGCGCGCTTCCAGGTGGGTTTGCACTTCGAAATGAAATCTGTCGTCTTTCTCCAGAAAGAGGTAGCCGAATATATTCACACTCCGTTGAAAGTGGTTCTGGATCTGCGACAGACTCACTTCGATTCGGTTCTACAGGGACAATTTCACAACTTTTGCCTGGGCCCACCGACACGTCTGAAAGACATTCTGGAGTTAACAGATGGTCGACAACGCTTCGATATCACGAGTCTCGTGCGGCTGCGCGGAGACCCGCGTACCGTAACCACCCGGCAGGGTCAACGTGTGGCGCAGGACATCGTGCTTCGAGACGAGTCTTGTGTGCAAGACGGACATCGGGCAGAGATCACCACGTCCATTTTCGCGGAATCACAAGCGAAACTGGAAGAATTTATTGCTTTGGTGAATCTGGAAAAGCCGTTGACTTTCTTTGGCTTCGATGTGCAAGTCCGTGGTGCTGAAATCAAGGTCACTCCATCTTTTCAAGACTTTCGCTGTGAAGTGGCTGTCTCCGTCCGTGCGGCTGCGCAGGACGAAAGACAGAACGAGATTTGGAAGGAAGCAGGGCAGACGCTGACGCATGAATGGCAGCCCTCGGTTTCTACGGACTACACAAGCAAAGAAGGCTTTTTATCCTTTTGTGCTTTGCTGGATGCGTATAGCCAACAAGACGCAGCTGCCTTGCATGGCAAGTTGTTTCAACTCAACAACATCCATGTGCCTTACCCACCGGAGCACCACACGGTGGAACGACGTGTGTTTTGGTCCACACGGATTCGAGATTGTAGCGGCAGCTTGGAAGTCGCCATTCGACAAAAGGCAGCCTGCCAGCTCGCCAAAATCGATACAGCTGATCACGAGAATGCCGTCATGGAGTTCAATAGTCAGCATGGCGGTGACCTGTTATCGTGGCCTTTGCTTGCCAGTGTCAAGATCTTGGTCACACTTCGTGGTGACAATGACTCTGGTGCCACACAGGCGACTGACAGCGTCTCCACGACGAGTTCCTCGAAGCGGATGCGCTTCTTAGTTGTGGAAGCTTCGGAGCAGGACCTGCAAGCGACGCCCACACAGGCTGTGCTGGCCGTTGTTCATGCCTTGAGCCATGTGCCGTGCAGCGGAGACGCGTTTGCGGCTGCATTGCTGTCGCAATTGACCAAGAATAGTTTTGGCGTTTTTCAAGTGCAGCCAGAGGTTGTGGTAGCGCACCTGGAGACTGGTGCCTTGGAACGCCACGCTAAACGTCGCCGGGTTACTTGTGCGAAGGCCTTGGTGATGCTTCTTTCGAAAGAACGGACGCAGCAAGAAGCGTTGGGCTCAGACAGTTATGGCATTCGGTTGGTGACCAAGAATGTTCGCGACGCTTTGGCTCCAGATGCAGGCCCTGTGACTGTGGTGGCATATTGTCAGCGACATGCTTTGAAGGATTTCATTTTGGATCCTCCACGGACTGGAACCAAAACCCAATACGCTCTGGCATTGATCTCCGATCTGAGCACTACATCAAGTGAAACCACATATGTGGTGGAACAATTGCAGTTGCTGCAAGAAGGCGATGCAGAAGCTGCAATGATATGTCTGCGGCGTTTGGAGCAACTGACTGCCTTGATCGCTTCTCGTCAACAGACGTCGGATCCCCTACCAGCCTGGACGGACACATTGGCGGAGAGTGCCTCCCGCATCGCTTGTCCACGCATCTCGGCCTATCCCGCAGGGGACACATGGGAGAGTCCAGTGAAGGCGTCCCAGGAGGTACCGTTCACGGCAGCTGACACCCCGGGCACAGGCTAGCTCATAGTTGTCTCCCTTCCGCTGTTGCTGCGACTGCGCGCAACATGGTTCTCTTACTACAGAATCTTTTTTGACTTTCCATGAGGCATCTGTTGCTCATGTGTCATTCTGCATGAACCTGTGTTACTCTGCGGCTGCGCGAGGCCGATGACTTTCTTCTCCTACCTTGAAAGATTGCCGGCCACGCCGCTGCGCGCTGGATATCGTGCACCTTGGATTGACGCATGCAACTGAAAGAAAATATGTGTTGCTTGCACTTCCTGAGTGTATGTTACGAACGCCAGCCTTCGTAGAAGACGCCAGCTGCGTTGTGTTTGCGAACGACGGGAGTCTTCTAGGGGGTGTGGGGGGGGTAGCCCGCAAAAGTGCTAACTGAACTCGGAGCCTCCTGCTGAACCCCATGGCGGCCAGGGAAGGTTTTTGAGGTCGTTTTGGAGGCGATTTTTTTGTTCGTGTTTGTGGGGTGCATGGTGATGCACGGGATGCAACGAACGCTCAGTACCTCTGCGGGCAGTGTACCGCGCCACGCCCCAATCACGTAACACAGCCCTGCATCTTGATTAGCTGTTCTCACCAGGCCCCAAAGCAAGCAAGAGTTCTTGGACCCTTCCAGCTTCCTGTGTAGCCACAAGGACGTCAGCCTTCGTAGCAGACGCCAGCTCAGTTGTGTTTGCGAACGAGGTGAGTCTTCTAAAACATTGCGCCTGCCACGAAATTTACAAAGGCTCCGATGCCTTGCACCTGCCACGTAAAATGACGTTTTCAAGGCTCCAATGTGTCCAATTCCTTGCGCCTGCCGTTCTAGCAAAATTTGTCATGACATGTCATGACTAGTTAAGTAGATCTCTGGGGCCATGACACTCCAGCTTGGGACAAGCGGTACTGCCACAGTGACAGGTCGAGGAGATTTGCGTTCAGGCCAAATGCACTTCCTGTCCGAAAACGAGCACGGCACTGCACGAGAGCACCGCCCCGGAACAGCGGACAGCGTCCCCACCACTTTGTGCGAACCTGCGCAGTCGGACTGGACATGAGGAATTCACACAGTAACTTTTGCGCGCGCGGGCCAGTCAAAATGCTCCAGACGAACACGCTAACCCTGATCTAAACCCAGCCTTACCTCCTACCGTAAGAACCCCGACTCACGAGCACAAATACCAAAATTGGCACGAGCACGGCGCCTGCATGACTGCACCTGCACCGCATCTTTCTTTCTAGCTGGTTCAAACCCGCTCGACAACCTGCTTCTCGCCTGCTTTCGTTCTGGACCCATGGCGCATGACGGAGCTCCGCACGCCGCGCAGGAGGCGCTGCCTCCTGTTGCTGCGTCTACATGGCTGGCCCCCGAGGCAGAACTGGGTGACTCCGTTGTGGCTGCACACGGGCATTCTTTGGCTTTCCACGCGTCCACAGCACCATATCCTTCGGTCCCTGTGGTCGATCTTACCGGCGCGCACGACGCCTTGGTCTGCATGACAAAGCAACCAAGGGCTGTGATTACCATTCACACACGCGCCCTTCGCCGCCACGCGCCACGACAGGAGATGCGTTCTCTTTTACTTGAGCGGACGGCGTGGATCAATGACCATTGGTTTCCTGATCACTCCAATGAAGGATACTGGGAAGAGCTCTCCAATTCGGAGACATGTCCCTGGCACGATTTCATCCCGACCCTGCCAGAGGCGTCCAAGACCGTGGCGTGCGGTCCCAGGGGCGTGGTGTGTTTTGGCATCGCCTCCTTCCCGGAGAAGTTGGACCCCAATACACACGCCCCTCGCGTGGACTTCCAGGTGTGGCAGCAGGATGGATGTCATGTTCGGTTGCATCCCGGAAAGAGTGCCGCTGGCGACGCTGAGCCTGTGGTTCTGTCTAGTGGTCCTGCGGTGACTTCGCGGAAAGCCTTTACTGCCAGGTTTCAGCGTCGTCTCAACCGCTGATGGCTTTCTGTGACCTTTCTTTTGCGTCTTCGCAGCGGCTGCGCGCGGACGGTTCCAAGTGCTTCCACTGCCGCCCAGCCAGTCTTCCTGCTGGGCTTGGTATGTTGCTTGTGCTCGGATGGCTGTTGCGGCTGCGCACAGCTAACTTCGCTGTCTCGCGTGACGTCGTGAGGGTTTTGCTTGCTTGTACTCGGATGGCTGTTGCGTTTGCGCACAGCTGGCTTCGCTTTCTCATGTGACACCGTGAGGGTTTTGCTACTTCTTCTCTGCGCGCGGCTCTTGAAAAAGCACAATTCCGCTGCTCGGGTGGGCGCGCTTCTACTTTCGTACTGTCTGACTGCTACATTCTTCTATAGTCATTCCAAAGTATTGAAGTAGTGCTTGAGCATGATTCATGGCTGCTTCGTTCACGGGCGCTCCTTCCTAACTGCTGTCTTAGACCGCTCTTTTGGGATTGCTCTTTTGGATCACCACGACTCCATCACTACACCAAAGTCACTCTCACGGAAGAGCCGAGCCTGATGGAGATTCCTGTGGCACTTTGGACTTTGGCCAACAAAGCCACTGCCGGGCGGTTGCTGCTATCAGTGGTGGCGGTGCTGGTGGTACTGCTGGTGGGGGTGACGGTAGTGGTCGAGCCAAGAGCTTCCTTAACCTATGTGCTCTCAGGTTGGTGCTTCTATGTGCTGTCACACTTGTGCTCTCATATGAGTGCTCTGATGTGCTCTCATATGGGTCTTTTCCTATGTATACTCTCATATATGTGCTTCTATGTGTGCTCTCATCTGTTTTTTTAAATCGCTGGTTCAATCCCGCACTGCTTCTATACGTGCTCTCATGTTTTTTTTTGACAGCTGGTTCAAACCCGCTGGCACATTGTTTTAGCTGCTTGGGATCCACTTTCTTTCCATAGCGCCGCTTGGCTTCAGCTTCGGATCCCCTTGTGTCCGAACGTGTGCGACCAAGATGGCGCAACAACAAGATGATTCCACGACCTCTCCGGATTTTGATCCGTCTACTTCCGCATCGCCTTCCCCGCCTCGAGCTGCGGCTGCGCGCTCCGCTCCTGGCGAGGGGCAAGAGGCATCTCTCGCCGCATCTGCCTCATGTTCTCCACTTCCACGTCGGCCGAAGGACAGGTCTGTGGCGGAGGCTGTGTCTCCTTTTTCTCCCCAGAGAGTTGCGGATGCGCGCTCCAGAAGTCCTAGGCGCCAGCCATGCAGACAGGATGTTCACGATGCGCCAGCCGCCGCCGCTGCAGATGCACGCGGTGAGTCTCGTCCACAGAGACAGGAAGCAAGTCGTTCGCACAAAGCTTCTCGTCGCCCCGGAGTTGCGGGTGCGCGCTCCATGCATCGCGGCCGAGCACACGAGCAGGATGACCACAGAGGAAGCCAAAGCCTACGTAGCCGTAACAGTGTCACTGGTGGTGATGGAGTTACGGCTGCGCACTCCGCTGGCGTGCGTCTGACGCAACCTCCCGTGGCCATCGTTCAACAGGAGGGGCGTACTTTCATGCCCGTGCCCGCGTATATAGACGAACCACTACCAGAAGAGATGCCTGACAGCGCCCTGGCCTGGGATGGCGAGCGGTATTCACGGGAAGAGTTTTGTGAGTACTATGGCGATGCGGTCCTTTTCTATCAGGCGCAGCAGCTGACGTACTTCTGCAGACAGTATCTTTCCACCTGGTTTGACTACTCGCGGCAGCAAGAAGACCACACGGCTTTGCACCTGGTCTTGCGTCTGCTGAAGCGACAAGAGCTGCGAGACAATCTGGCGCTGGGTGACATACTGCTCCGCTACTGGTATCGTGCGATGGTTCTTCGCGTTGAATATCTGGGAGCTGGACCCGATGGCCATCTATGCACGGACGCCGAGTGCCAAGCAATGGATCAGATGGTGCTGCAGTGGGCTGTCGACTATGACACCGGTGAGCGTCCCGCAATGAAAGCGCGACAACTGCAGCGTCTCTATTGGCAGAAATGGTTTGGTCACAAAACGCTTGCCCTCACACTGGCCCAGAATGGGGTCCGCCATTGGATGCGTACTCACCTGGCGCTCCAGACGGTTGCACAGGTCCACGACAGTGATGCATTCCGAGCTGCGGTTGCGCGCTCGCGTGGGGAATACACCGACGACACGCACCCATTCCAGCCTACCACAGGAGAGATTGGGGTCTGGCGTGCCCGACTTTCCTGATGTCACTGCGTCAACTGCAGTCACCGGTGCTGATCCTGTCTGCCTCCGTGCCGCTTTTCCGCTGCGGGTGCGCGCGGAAGGCATCCAAGCAATTCTGACCTCGTCTCGTTTTACATCACTGCTATCTGTTTCGGGCTGAGGCGGAAAATCAAGTGTGGCTGCTCAGTTTTTCGAGCTCACCGTCTGATTTGAATCTGACGCTTGAGTTGCATGAACGGTTTGCATGGTTTTCATGGCATGTCGGTTGCATGTCAGACAAGGTTTCCAAGGGGTTTCTTTGTTCTTTTTTTATTTTTCCTCCTCGCTCTGAACGTCTCTGCTCATACATGCTTTTCATGTTTCAGGAATCAACCACCAAGACTCATGTATCACATGTTTCAAAAATCCACCACCAAGACTCGTGTATCATCATGGCGGTTTGTTCCTCCACAGTGTACCTCTTCCTCACTATGTCATACACTTTGACACCCGCATCCGTCCTTTTCTGCCCCCGCAATGGCGACCCTCCGTGTCTCTCCCGCTGCTCCCTCTGCGGCTGCGCCTGCCACCTCTTCGCGGACATCCGGTCCTGCTGCGCGTCGCAGTGTGGCTGCACCTGCAGCGCCTATCTTTGCAACATTGCGACTGGCCTTTTACAACGTTGGCTTGCAAACGGCGCAGCTGCAGCCAACTGCGCCACGCTGGACAGAATACATGAGCCGACTGTGCAACGATGTGCGCAGAATCTTCTCGGACATTCCAGATCTCGCCATACTGCATCTTTGCGAGTGCGGAGGCCATGGTGCCAGCGTGCCTCCAGCAGTGCGGATGCGCCTGCAAGAAGGGTGCTCCTTCTGCAACATCCTCTTTCAGGACAACTATGTTCTTCTTTGGCGCGCGGAGTTGGTGCACTTCACCACCGCGCCTTCACTCCATCCTCTCCTTGTGCGCCCCACAGCTGCTGGTCGTCCGCATACTTATCAGATGTATCAATGCCTCCCTGCTGCTGCGCCGTGCCAGCTCTCTCCGATCACGGTCGTGCATCTGCACAATCGGTCTTCGAAGGCGCATGTCCTCAAGGACTCCGTTCGCAAGCGCATCGTGGAATGGATGGCAGACTTACCCCCTCCATGGATCACAGGCGGGGATTTGAACATTCAAAGATGGAAAGTCGAACAACACGCTCGGGTTGGGAGCGTCGCAGACTCAGGTGCTGCCGGTGCCGATCTCTTTCATTCTCCCGACCTTCCTGTTCAGCCTCTGCCCTGCCGCGTCGGGCGCTTCTTCAATCGCGAATGCATTTCCGATGCCCACAATGTCGCGCTCGCGGAAGTTCTTCTCCCCGAGGGACCTCCTCCAAGTCATCGCCTGCCGGAGCCTTCCGCACCAGCCTCTTTCTTTCCTCCACTCCCCGCTGGCGGTGCGGCTGCGCCCGCTACTCCCTCCGGCTCCATTCCTGCCGATACGCAGCAACCAGCCCGCGACACGCAGATTGGCCCCGAGGGATCTCCTCCACGTCGTCGCCTGCGGGAGCCTTCCGAACCAGCTTCTTTCTTTCCTTCACTCCGCGCTGGCGGTGCGGCTGCGCCCGCTCCTCCCACCAGCGCCCTTCCTGCCACTACCCGGGTACCAGCCCAAAACACGCAGATGCCTGTGTCCATGCCACCTGCGTCTCCTGGTACCTCTGGCTGTCGGGATTGGCCCGCTCCCTGGCTACCAAGCCCGGCCACGCGGGCGCCTCTGCCCGCACCGCCGCCGTCTCCTAGTGGCTCTTGCGGTGCGGTTGCGCCCGCTCCGCGCCCGATTCCTCTCTCACAGTGCCCTCCACAACCACCTCCGACGCCTCCAACTCCTACTGGCTCTGCAGACGCGCCTCCCAGTGCGGATGCGCATGGTACTGCGGATGCGGCTCCGCCTGCCGCTGACCCCGCGCACAGTGTCCACTTCGTTGCGAGTCCCGACTCTTCTAGCGCTCTCGCGTTTGTGACTCCTCTTGCGCCGCTTACCGCTGCGGATGCGCGTGGTACCGCGACGGCCGATCTGCCAGAAACTGAGGGCGAGGAGATACATCCTTTGCGCGCAGAGCTGCTAGCTTTGGCAACCTGCCGCGCTGTGGCGCCTCGAGATGTCTTGCGCCTTCTCCCTCCCCCTCCTTCCTACACCAGCTTCCCTTTGGCCTGGGCTTGGTCTGTCGACGGGCAGCAGTATACATGGCCCGATTTTGTCGAGTACTATGGTCCTGCTAAGGCGGAGGAGAGATGGAATTTTGCCTGCAAGGTTACGCAGGAAGTGCACCAAGCGACTCTGTCTCTCGTTTCTCTCCATGAACGCCTCCGCGACATCGCGGATACGGTTCCGGCCGTGCGCGACTTGGCGGACACAGTGCGATTGTTTTTGATCGATCCGGCTTTACCTCCGCTGGACATGCCTCAGCGCCTCCGCATGCTCTTGCTCCTCCCTCTTTGGGTGCGTCGACACGCTCTGGAATCTTGCGGGTGCGCGGATTCTGCGCGCATGTCGGAGTCTATGTTCACCACGACCTGGCTCCATTGGCAACGGGCATGGTGTGAGGCGGAGTTGACGCCCCGCCAGTGGCATCAAAATAGCGTCACGAAGCGAGGCTATTTTTTTGCCTACCTCAAACGCACTTGTGGCAACCCCGTGTGGGTGAAGGCTCTGCTCAAACATGGAACCAAATACCTGGCCCCCTTGTTGTTGACTCTTTTGGAGGCGCGCGCCGCCAATCCCGTTTCGCGCGGCGGCCGGGTTCTTTGGTGCCGCGTGGATGCCGAGTATGATGCATGGCTTGCGTCCTGATGTCCTCCACCAGCTGACAGTTGCATCCTTCACCTCGTCCCATGCGGTTGCGCTGGGGCGGCCCTTCGCCTCGGACTCGCACGCACTCGCAGCTTGCCACCGCGGAAAACATGCGCGTCTGCAGTCGTAGCTTTTTGTTTTACAACGACCTTCAAGCCATACTACTCCCTAGCATTTTTGGCACTACTGTGCTCGCACTCTCCTTCTTATAACCTCACACCTGGTCCCCCTGGTCTTTCACATGCTTCCGCATCTGCTGCTCTCATCTGTGCACTCTCACATTTGTGCTCTTGTCCGTCTCCTCTCATCTTTGTGCTTTCATCTGTGTGCTCCTTCTTTCCTTCCACGTGATGTCATGTTCCATGTGTTTCTCTTTACACTATTTGGGGTCCCTTGCCGGTGTAATTTTTATGGGTGAGCAAAGAAGGGCAAAACAGAAGAACACTAGAGGCTCACTTATTTTCTTTGAATCTTCTAAGATCAAGAGAACAACCCTGTCCACAACTGTTGCCGAGTTGTATGCATTCATGAAGTGTTATGGCACTTGCCAAATGCTTAGAGGCTTGATCAAGGACATTACAGGTGACTCTACTGACATTCACATGCGCACTTGTCACATATACGCACTCAGTGGTGTCTTGCTGACTGTCTTACTAAGAAGTCTGCTAGTCCTCAAGCTTTGATAGATGCAGTACGCAGTGGTTGTTTAAAGGAAGTTGATGCACATCCACCTTTTAGATCTCTTATTGAACACAAGGCATATCTGCGTGGATGGCTTCCTACAGTATGCACACATGTTGACTTTTCACATGATGTGTTTTATCTTGGAGATTCTTTGCACTGAGAGTGAGAGGAGAGAATTTAATGCATGCAGTTTTGTTTTGGAGACATTTGAATCTCTTTCATGAATTTGTGCCTGCGGCTCAAATTAGCTTAGCAAGATCAGCACTTTTCTTTCGAAGACTATTGCTTTGCATTATCGACTACCTGTCATTTCTCAGACTCAGGACGCCGGCCTCTGACCGGTGGACTTTGTGTCAACAGAGATGGCCAGTCAGGGAGCGTCTAGCAGAGGTCCGCTCAATCTCCTTGAGTATGCTCAAAACTGGTCGCGCAAGGTTCCCTGGGGGAAATCTGAGAACTGGGCAAATCGCTTGAGGCGCCCACGCACGCTGGTAGAGTTCCAAAAGAACTCAGAGCAGGATGAGCTGATCATAGCTGACATTCTAGCAATGTGTTTGACACCTGGGAACCGTGATAGTTTCGATTTTCGAGTACGATGGTTCTCAGAGATTGCCAGATACGCTCTTGGCTATGTCACCCAAGAAGAAGAGGATGAATATGAGAGGAGAAGACAGTTCGTGGCAACAAGAGTCTCGTGGAGGCGCAACGAATATGGAAGGATCAGCACGGGGCTCAACTATATGCTACGACATGATCGTTCTCTCGACAGATTGATGGACAATAGGGCGATGATAGAGCTTATGCCTCTGATTACAGAGGGAACTGCTCGTATGCCACAACCATTCACGATTCATCCTTCTGCATTCTTTGCTATATTGCATAGCGATGAGAAGCAAAGATTTCATTTGGTGATTCGCTTGGACAGGAATGTTTGGCACAACACAGGCAATCAATACGATATGCCCTTCTCCATGCATTTGGGAGTGAACCAAGGGCATACAGGACTCTCATATAACATCAGTCCAGAGAAGTTGAATCATAGATTGACTTCTATTGAGGCAAGATGTCTGGGACATGTTTTTCATGTTACCAAGAAAGAGAACTGGGCCAGCATTGCAAGGTATGGTTTGATGAGAGATCCACAAAGTTGGAATAGAAGGAATACAGGTGAAGGAAGAGATTATGTTCATTTCATGTACAGCAATCCACAAACTTTGCCTTACATTCCTTTAGGTCCAGGTACAGTGGTTCCAAGGAACTATGGCCAGCCTTTGTATGTGAAGCTTAACGTGATTAGTTGGCTTCAAGCTGGACGCCCTCTGTATTTCAGCAACAATGGAGTGGTGCTTGCACATTGTGATGTAGAGCCCACATATTTGGACATTAGTGGAGATGAACCACGACCACAAGATGCTCCAGAGCCAGCTAAGGAGTTGAGTATCACTTTGTCCACAGAGGAGATGGTAGAGAAGGTCGACAGGGAGAAGAAGCAACAAGAAACTTTGCGAACCTTGTTCAACAGACTCTCACAGGACACGGCATTTGCATTGGAAACTATCAGAAGGATTAATGCAGATGAGCCTGGGGTGGAACAAACCAGAAGGCATATGTCTCTTTGGTTAGATGAGCTGACCTCCAATGGCATTGCGAGATTTTTCAGCTCTGACAATGATCCTACACGTGAGTACAATCGTTCACGATTGAGGTCACGTCAGGTGATGCCTGAAGGCCATTATCAACCTGGATGGTCTTTAATTCCACCTAAAGAGATTGATGATCGTGATCCTTGGAGCATCTTAGGCTATAGTGCTCCAACGATGATTGTCAATGGAGATGGTGCTACCTCGAGATCTTTGTTTATGGTACACCCATTAGTTCTGAGCAAGGATCAGCAAGATCTGGTGAAGGCTGATGAGGAAGTGATTCGCTTTGACCACCTATGGAGGGACATCACTTCAAGGAGATCAACAGCAAGGACTTCTGGAGAACCTCAACAGGATGAAGAAGATGACTCTGCTCATGTTGCTGAGCGTGAGATGACATGGTTCATTCAGAATGTCAACAACCTGATTCTCAACCCATGGATGGTATATGACATTGGCATGGTATCACTCCATGATCGCCGAGGAACACGTGTACTTCAGAGCACTGGAGAAGACGTGATTCTGGTGCGGGATTGGGACAGGTTGACAAGGCACCAGAGAGAATATTTTTGTAGAAGATACAAGTTGTTGCGTCCAAATATTTATGGAACGGAGGATGACCCCAAGACGCATGCACCGAGTTTTGAACCTGGAATTTGTCAGTGGATGGAGTTGGCACAAACTGGATATCAACAGTTTTTCTTCATCCGTGCTTGGGAGAATGGACGCCGCTGGGCTGAAATTCTGACAGACCATGGTATTCAATCTGCAGAACTTTCAAGTTTCTTGGATATGCGCAGAGATCCCAAATTGCTGGGTTGGAACTTTGGTATTCCAGAACCTCAGTGGGATAGTTTTGGCAACACAGTGGAGGAAGCATTTAACACTCCTTTATTTGCCAAATTGCACTATCGTTTCAAGCAGGAACAAGAGATTGGTCGTGTCATGCACCTTTTGTCTGAACTTGCTTGCGACTTTTTCATCAAGGTGCTTGCCAAGTGGGTTCTTAACCGTTCGATCTTGTGGGAAGAGTTTATGATTTTGGATCCAATCACAAATCTCCCTGTTTACAAGACTTCAGAGGATGCCTTATATGCAGAAGAGGATCCAGAGAAGTATCATAAGCATTTTGCTATGAACTTCAAGAAATTCCGTTTTTCTGCAAGAGTTGTGTGGTATTTGATTGACCGTGACAGGAATAATTTAGAGAGTTTTCTTCACAACTCCAACAGCAGATTTGTGCAACATGCATGCTATCAACTTCGTGAATATGTTCAGGCGCGTGTTGCTGTTTCTGATCCCTTGTATGAGATGATCAAGAAGGAAGAGTTTGAACGCCAATACAATTCCAAGTTTTTGGAGGCGATTTCTTGCTCTCGTGTTGTAGTTGAGCCTGTAAGTTCAGGGACGTTTGAGCCATCATCGAAGCTGAACTTAAAGGTACTACAAGACATCCTGAAGGGTATCTTCAAGATCCAGAAGGATGAGGAGCTTGCCAAGGAACGTGAGGAAGAAGAAGAACAGGCAGCTCAAAACATCTCGAACTTGATGGCAGATGATATGGAGCTTGATTTTGATGATGACAACGTGCCAGTATGGCGCTCCATTGTCAACAAGTATAGAGAAGGTGATCAGGTGTTACAGGGAGAAGCAGTGAAGATTACTCTTATTTATAAGGACAAAAAGTACAATGAGAAGGCAACGGAGTTTTTCAGTTCAGATAGGACAGATTATTTTGAGACCTCAGAATCTCTTCCAAGAACCATGGGAGAAAATCTTGTAGAGGACTTGCTCACCAAGGATGTCGCAGAACAAGCTTTTGAGGCAGGTGAAGAAGTTCCTCCTTACACAAGAGTCTCCACTATCACTGGTGAAATCTTTACTGGCAGTATGAAGATTATGGAAGGTGAAGATATGGAAGAGGAAGTCCATGAAGAAGATCCTGCAGTTGAACTCGCAAAAGACGAAGAAGTTTTTGATGAGAATACAGGTGTCTTTCCTTCAGAGGACATGAAGATGGAAGTGGACCAGGAGGAAGCCAAGGATGAGTCAACATCACACTTTCTGTCAAGAGAGATAGGTGAGGACTCAGCTGCATCGTACTTACCATCAGGTGAGAAGGATGCTAACCTTGATGATACTTCAGATCTGCGGAAATCTAAGAAAAGCCGCCTGAATAAAATTCCTGACCCTCATTTTCATGAAGAAGTTCAGGATGATGCAAACGTTGAGGAGAAGAAGAAGGCGGTGGAGAAGATAAGAGAGGTCAGAGAGGATGATGGAGAGAAGAAATTGGAGGCTGACATCCAAGAATCTTTTCCATCTGAAGTAGTTGCTGATACAAATACAGCAGATGGTGACAATACCTATGAGTTGCATACTTCACCTTTGAGGTTGTTTGGAGAGCTTACAGGAGAACCAGGTATTGGCTTTTATCAACAATGCTTCAGGGAAACTCACGCGAGATTGTTGAACCATGTTTGTTTCAGAAAAGGTGAGCTTTCCCATCCTCACTATCAGTCAAGGATCATCGAGAACGATTTTGTTCGATCCATTCGAAAGGTCTGTCCAGTACCTCCACCTGATTGTTATGAGGACAGCCGCGAGCATGACCTGAAGAGATTTTTCATCAATGATGATCGCATCGTTTATTTGGATGACAAGTATCAGGTCGATCCAAAGACCCTTGAAAGGGCAGAACAAGCTCGAGCAGATTTGGAGGATACAAAGAATAAACTTAGAGAAGAACTGGAAGAATATGGTCCCAAGGGACCCAGTTGGGACTATGTCGCCTTCTATGAAGAGCTGTGCCAAAGGTTCTTCAAAGGAAGAATAGAAGAACAATATGGAACTAATCTATTGGCCAGCTCAGAGTCCTTGACATTTTTATCCTGGAATTATGGAAACATGATTCGTGGTCAGAAATACACCACACCAAAGTTTCTCCAAGGACTTGATCGTGCAATGAAGCCACGCAAGCAGAGTGCCATGTCACTTCAATATGAGCCATTTGAGAACAATCTTTTCTTCAACATGCTCTTCTTTTTACGTGCACATGTCGTGATTCTCCAGGAAGCTCATCTCCTTGTTCCTGCCAAGGAATTCATTGAGCAAAAGAATTGGACAGTTTGTTTCAATGATTGGGAGAATCTTGCAGTGATGGCTAGATTGGCACCAGATGGCTATATCAAGATCAGTGCGGGACATGACCAAGACCTTGGTCACTGTCAACAGCGTGATGTAACTTGGGCTATCTATGAGATTTGTTTTGGAGAAACAAGGCCTCGTCAGGACTTCAAGGATGCAGACTATGAATTTGAGGACTATGGTCCTAAGGACCAGCGTGTTCCACTTACTCGAGCGAACATGCATACTATCAGAGTCTGTAATTATCATGTTGACACACACCGTGCTGTAGATGCCCACCTATTGACAGGAGAACAGACAGCATTGACGCTTTATGAATGTTTTGTATATGAGGTGGACATCATTTCTGGTGATGCAAATAGTTTGGCCTACAGAATGTCTGGATACAAAAGGCAGCCAATGGCTAACTATTATTACAGCACCATGCAGCATTGGATTCGCAAGTTTTCAGAAGCCCGTGTAAAAGCAGATCCTGGTATTAAAGCACCTATTCCCAGAACATTTTACAGTTCATCTTCACATGTCCTAAAGCAGTGTGAAGATTACTTTGAGAAACTCTGGGAAGAATACTCTACAGAAGAAACTCTTAGGACTATGGTCCTAAGGACCAGCGTCTCCATGCGTGTCGTCGGTGTATTCCCCACGCGAGCGCGCAACCGCAGCTCG
>CAXAMN010022145.1:0-17695 GCA_963970005.1 Durusdinium trenchii
TTACAAGGTCGTAGAGACACGCCTCTGCTGCAACATGATGTCCCCCTCTTTTTTGGTTTTGTTTGTTAGGTTCTTAAGGTACAGTTTGGCAATTGCCCCCCACGAAAAGCTAGATGCAGTTGATCCTCTGTAGATGCGCTTTGCTGTAATGTTTGGCTCGAAGCAGGTCGTAGCGTCCAGCACACATGTGTGAGGTCAGCCTTAGCTGACATCACCATTGTTGCCTTTCGTTTGCTTGTGGCGCTCAGGGCAACTGCCAGCCTTAGCTGGCGGGGGCTGCATTCGTATCTTAGAGCAGAGCAACAATAATGTCACATGACCCGTGGATGGAGGACAGTAATTCACTGGACCTAACGGAAGGGTTGGAGGACAGAGTCCACGTGCCTTTTGTATACACACGTGATCATGCGGAGTGGCTGACAGCAGATGGCCAGGCCAGCTTTGCCAGGGGCACGGAGGCTAGTGTGGACCAGTCCCAGGAGGAAGCATATGCAGCGATGGCAATGAAAGACACTCTCAGCAGTCCTTTCGGCCTTGATTCTGCCTGTCCTACTCTTGGTTTGTCCGATGTTCGAGCTCAGCCACCCAAAAAGGACGAGGGGTATCCCACTCTTGAAACAGAGGGTGATTTGCCCGATACCACTGCCATCATTCGAACACTGATGTCACACCGTGACTTGATCATGAATAATCAAATGATCTACTTAATAGTGGACAATCGCATGCCGGCAGATGTCCCGCATTGGCCGGCTTTTGCAGCATGGTGGGCTTCACGCAGGTGCCTAGTAGGTCCCCAGGAAGAAACAACTGACATACTTTGGGTGTGTGCGGATGCCACTACTGGACTCCATAAGGTTCCATACTACTGGGCAGGAGTTTTTGTGTTAGAGGTAGCGCGTTTCTTGTATCCGGCGCAACACTTTGCACTCATTGACAAGGACTGTGTACCAGTCACGCTTTTTGAAGTGCAAGATCTACTGCAGCTGGCGCATCAGCAGCACCAGTGGGTCGATCTGCTGGGGCGTGCACGCTCAGAGTCTAGCTCCTGTGCAGGAATTGGTATGCTCCTCTTCACAGAGGCTCACTTGGAATATAATGCAGGCCTGGTCGTTTCAATCGGCAATCGAAGCAAGCACAGTCCGCTAGAACATGAGGCTAATGCTTCGACCCTGGCGAAGAGCCTCCAGGCGGGCCGCCTTGCCTTGGTATCTAGAGCCAGACCACCAGTCAATCCAAGCGATACAGTCATCAGTGGCACTATGTTTACCCCTTTTGTTGGTGTCGCAATGCAAACCGCCCTTGACCTATGTATGGTCTGGTCCTTATATGGGCTTTACATGTGTAAGCACTTTTGGCCTAGCCCTGTTACCACCCCGAGTGAACTTGGTCCAGGCAGCACAATCAAGTGGCCACGGCAATCCCATCCCAGGGCCCTCACCCCTGCAGGAAGAGAACGAACGCCGTGGGTCACTAGCTGGGCTCGAGCCACCTTTGAACAGGGAATACTTTCAGTGCTTCCAATGCTTAGTGGGCCATGTACAGTCGCGTCGTTGCCAGGTGAACATCTCTTTCAAGCCAGTGCGCTACCGAATGCGTCCTGCCATATTTCATGCCTTTGGCAAAGCCAAAGTTGGAGCGCAAGCTGCTTTACGAGAGCTGGAGCAACAGGGGTGGGAAACGCTACCGATTGCGATACTAGGCATGCCCAATCTCCCCCCCGCATGGGTTGTGGAGACTTGGAAACCAATAGGAGGTTGCAAATTCACAGGCTATTTCTCTGGGGTAGCAGGAAACAGTGCCTTGCGCTTCTGCCTGCTCTTAAAGTGGCGGGCGATTCGTCCGCAAGCGACAGAACTCTTTGCAGCACAACTGCAGGGGGACAGCCTTAGCTGTCTTCCGGCAGAGTTCGGTGATACAGACGTGGAGTCAGCGTCCACGCCCTCGTCTGATACTTCTGCCAAGAGAGCGGATCGACTTGCTCAAGCAATCGAAAGCGACTCGACGCAGGGTAGTCAGGCACCTGACCCTCGTCCATGCACTCCCTGTCCGCAACAGCTGTCTCCTCCCCTCTTTGTGCCGTGGAGTCATGTCGCCAAACTACGAGGGGTAGTTGCAGTCCACAAAGACATTGAAGCATGCCCGCACGAGGAATTGCAAGTTGCATTAGCTCACCCCCAGTGTCTTGTCCCCGGAGAAAAAGAGCAATGCCTTCAAGTCAATAGCGATTTGCTCCTTCAGCTCCGAGGCACGGTTATGCCCCTGGAAGGTATTGCACCACAGGTGTTTGAAGCTATATACCAACGTCAGCAGGGTGAAATACTCTGGGTCACTGTCCTATGGATGATTGCCCAACTTAACGGGTACTGGGTTGGCGGCGCATCCCCACCACTGCCGTCAGTATTTCAAATCAACTGTGGTGGCCTGCAGGGTGGAGCCCTTGAAGGTGAGGTCCCCCCGCACTTCCATTGCACGTGTCCGCCGGTAGGAGAAAGTCAAGTCTATGGGCCGTCACTCTCCCCCGCAGATGTCCTTGATGAACAGGAATGGGGGGTTGCCTATGGCTGGTCGACCGGAGTGCATGAAGTCGCCACCCTCTTTGCGCTCACACAGAATCCGTGCCAGAAATGGGAAGCTCTAGGGTATGGCAAGGCAGCCCTTCTGTACCAACGAACACAGCATGTGCTGCAAGCAGCCAAGCTGCTCCCTGCTCATCGACGGCTGCCGCACCAGGCCTTTCTCAGTGGTCTTTGGTGGAAGCTTCTTTCGCTCCAGCCACTGCGACTTCTTGCCTACTTGCCAGTGCTTGGGTGTCTGCGGCCGACTGAACAAGCAGATCCCCCCCATTTTACCGTAAATGGTTTTAGTGCCGGCAGCTACACGGGAGCAGTGATTGCCTTAGCAATTCGTTGCCTCTGGCCAGCCAGTCAAATCACAGCGCGCCTAGGCGCCATTGCGACGCCGAAGAGTGTCTTAGCAGCACTCGTAGCCACTGCAGAACCTGAAAGGCACAACTACTATCTTGTCCATGCTGCTGAGGATTGTCTGTGTGACTGGAAGCCGACAGAGAACGAGCTCGACATGTTGCAACGATCCTTGCACATCACGTATGTCACAGACTCTGCAAGATGGATGGGCAAGCACAAGCACTGTTATTGGCACTGGCTCCAGTGCCAACTCCCTACGGGCAAAGTTAGTCTCACCACACTGAAGCTCACGCGCCCGGATGTTATCCCTCGCCGCGATCGAATTGCCGCTCCGATGCGCCTTGCCTCCTGGATTCGATTCGAAACGGCCATGACGAGCGAGGATTGGGAAGGAGCTATCAGCTTGTTGGTGTCCAATCTCCATCGTCCTGACCAGGAATTGCTGGTGCTACTACAAAGCTGTGTGGCAGGACAGCCAATCGCCTCCATGGAAGAAGCACAGGCGCTGCTGCTCAAAAACTTTCGTGTTGGCAGAGGCACTCAAAGTGCATGTGCTCAATGGCTGACGGAGATGGCTCGAGACCTACTGGCGCCGATCCCGTTCCGAGAAGTCTTTGTCATTCTAGCCCTCTTTCTTCCGCAGCTCACCTTTGTCGATGAGGCCACCACAAGACAAGAACTGTGGAGCAGCCCCACTGTGCGAAAGTTTGGCCTAGTCGTGGATGTCACACCCACAGCCACCGGATTGCAGGGCATGCATGAATATCGCATAGCTTTTCCTTCGGGGTCGCAAACAGCTGTCTTTTGCCCGGCGCACTTCCAAAGTTGTAATTTCGAACAACTCGCCAGCAGTCCCTCAAGTACAGTGCATATGGGCTCGCAGGCTGGGAAGGCCTATCGAATCGTTCTGGAGGAGCACGGCGCATGCTACTCAGTCTTGGCGCTCTTGCTGGCTTTTGTGTCTCCCTCTCGAAAACGAAAAGGGGACGAATCGCCAAGTGAGAAACTTCGTCGGCTGAGCAGTCCTCGGCACTGGGATGTTGCCTTAGTACCGTTCCCGGAAGATTTCGTGCCACTGCCCACGCCAACCGAAACCGGACTAGCGTGCCCAGCACCATGGGCGTTCCCACCTAGCCTATGCGTGCTAGAACCTAGAGCAACTAAGCTCCGAGTGTTGGCCATTGCGGAAGCAGGAGATACGGTCACTGCCGACCACCTCTTGCAAATGGCCTGCTTGGCTGCAGAGCACAAACCCACAGTGCTGGGTATTCCGGGCCCCATTCCGTATCAACTAGAATGCACGGTAGTCCTTTTGCAGAGCTTGCATGCCCTCTTCCAGCTGCTGACCTCCGGCAATACAATGCAATACTGCCCCCAAGCAGCCAGCTTTGCTGTTGCCCTTGGAACTGCCGCTCGGCAAGATAATGGGCACATTGTTTCAATGGCCGCCAGTCTTGCGCTGGCCCTTAGAGCTGGCAGATCTACCTTGGCAGTAGCAGGTGTCTTTGGAGCGGGCAAGACTAGATCCCTGACCTTTCTCCTTGCCTGGCTGGCCCTCACCACTCACCTTAAGATTGCAGTGGTGCACAAAGAGAATCCAGCGGGTCGGGCAATCACTAAGCTGCTCACAGCCTTTGACTTAGAGCCGGACCACCAAAGATATTTCATTCGACCAGTAAGTAGGGAAGAGGCAGAGACTAACACAGCTTGCACGGACTATGACTTGCGAGCAAGCGAAGCGGCATCATACATCCCCGGCTGCCACGTGGTGATTGTCACTACTGGGCTTGTTTGGGACCAAAAAGGGCAAACCCACTCCACACTCAACACCCATATGGAGAATGTGGACCTGCTCATTAGCGAAGAGGCGCAGCAGGACATGGACCTCAAATCTGCCTTTGCGCCAACAGTCCCCCGACAACCCTTCTTTCGACTACTACTTGGTGACCCCAAACAGAGCCCTGGTGGAGTAGCCGATGGACAGAGAGCCCATCGCACGCTCCTACTCAAAGCTCCCATTGGGCTGCGAGCCCCCACTACCTGGTATATGCCGCATGAAATACCAGGAGTCTTTCACATGCTCCTCCGACACGGCCGAGGCTTTGGCCTTAGTGACCTAGACGAAACTGCCAAAGTAGCGGGCCACAGGCCCCTAGGGAGTAGCTGGTTTCGCCCGGAGAAGGTCCAAGCCACGTCCTCTTTCGCTTGCCAGTTACAGTCCACCTACAAAGACCTCTCCAGAGTAGACCTGGATCTCCCGGAGGGACTGCTGGTGGGGCTAGGCTATGCAGCTACCAGCCCAGACAGCCCGTTTGACTTTCGACAAGCGCAAACTGCGGCTGAGAGATCGGGAGTTGCGGGCCCACACTGCTGGAGCCTGATGCTGCCAACGAGTGCAAGAGTTGCCCAAGAAGTGTATGAGCCGTTAATAGGAATTCAGTACCCCATGTTGTGCAGCCGAATGGGAGATACTTGGCAAATCGGTACCACCTCAATCCGAGAGGATCAACGGATTGCCACAGGCCGAAGCTTTGTCCACTGGTGCCATGCTTCGCCCAATCTGCAGGCACGGCAAAACCCAAACAACGACCCTACAGTAAGAGTGTATCAACACCTCGAGGACCAACTCGTCAAAGCAGGCTCTGACACGGAAGACATCTTGGCCCTTACAACCACTCGGGAAGGGGCCACGAACTTACGCAATTATTTCTCCATTGCCGATAAGAAGGCGAATGCAGAGACTGCAGTCAAGGTGGCAGGCGCCACGGCCAAGCATTGCATCGTCATTCACGGTGTGTCAACATTCCTCAGTGGTGAAGGACGCCACCTAGACAACGACCAGGAGTGCTTCACACGAGCGAACGTGGCATACAGCCGAGCCACTGATCTTACCATCTTAGCATGCCCATTGAACATGCAAGGAATGCCTAGGGCCCTGCAAGTCTTAGCCGCCCTCCTGCATGGTGTCCAAACAGTATATACCTATGACAGCAACGAAGAGCCTACCGTCTTCGGCTCTTTGGACCTTCGAGTCACTCAGGTTGCGCAAGCCACGACATTCTTCCAACATGCGCTTCTGCCCCATCCAATGTGGCTCGGCCCTCTGCCGGTCTGTCTCGCAGAACACCATCACGGCAAGGTGAGGCGCTTACGCCTCGTCTTAGCCACGATTACGCATTTAACCAAAGCGGAAATTACCAGCCTCGTAGAAGGGCCCTACCTGCCTGGTGGTACGGTCTTGCATGACCTTGTCTATGGTTACGCAGCTGATGCTTCGCTCGAGCCTGAGTGGTTAGTCATCACGGATGGGCAGCAGCCAGGAAGTTGGAGACTCCTCCACAACAGCTCTGGCCCAGGGCAACGATGTAGCGTAGGAAGCTCCCTACGCTATCAACCAACGCCAAGCGCACGTGAACAGCGCAGTGCGCAAGATTATACCTTTGAAGCGCTGCACCGGGTGTACTTCTATGATGCGTGGAGAGTGCAGCCAGTCCTTGATGCCCCTGAATCTGACCTTGTCCTTCCACCGAAACCAGGCCTTTTAGAGCATGGCTGTTACTGGCCGCGGCCAAACCAGACACCTGAGGTCCTCTCTATCTCTGACCGTGACCCAGACAAAGAGGAACAAGACGCGCAAGAGGGAGAATCGCCGACCTCCCTTGCGGTGACAGATGCGGCTATGGCTGAGGAAGACGTAAATGAAGCAGTCTCAATCCACAGTTCCTCCTCCGAGTCGCCCACTATTCCGAGCACAGAGCGCCCGGAGGAAGCCGATGCGCACATGGCAGATGATGCTAGCGCTAGCACCTCCTCTGCAGACGAAGAGGGTGATTGCCTTAGCAATCGTCCGGCCTCTCCTGATGCATGTCCCGCGCGAGATGAAATGCTGGACGCAGAAGATGATGCAGGGAGCGTGCTACCTCCACAGGATGTGGACCCCCCAAGTAGTAGCCCTACATCACAATCATCTGAGTCCCCAATCAAAAGAAGACCGGGGTCCAAGGCCAGTGCCGGGCGAGCTCAATCCAAGAAGTTACGGAAATCACCTGGAATACTCAAAATCCGGTAGCTCCTGCTTGCAGGAACCCTACGACACCACCTGGCCGCCCTGGATCGGTGCAAGAGCGCCCATATGCGATGACTGAAATCGACATTGCCGGTGATCAAGAGAATACAGAGCGTGGAGGCACGGCCGACACTGATCTCCAATTGGAATCCGAGCAGAGAGCCACGCAGGCCCTATACGACTATCAAAATGCGGCTCGAACGGCCAGCGAAACGGCCAGGCAAAGGGTGCCGCTGCCCGCGTTACAGACCTATAGTGACCTTCCTAGGGAATGGCCGATGGCGAGACTTGCTATTTCCAGCAAGCAAATCAATCGCCTCGTCCGTACGTTCCTCTGGAGGAGGGTGACAGAACAAGCACTCCATGGCTCCTCCTTTGTGGACGTTCCAGATGAAATCAACCAGGCCTATATAGGGGATCTCCTCCGTATAAGTGAAGCCTTTGCTGCTCCCCTATCCAACCTCTTTGCTTTTGTGAAGAGTGGGCATCCAGCATGTCCCTTCATCACTCACAAACAGCTCGCCCTCTATGCAAACCCCCGATTCTGGCAATATGGCCTCATGGCCTTCATTGCGAGGTGCTGTTCCTTTGATAATCAACATAGACACCAAGGTCCAGGAACAGCACAAGTAGAGGAAGGAAAATCACAGACGACAAAGGAAAAAGATGTTGATGCCCTTACCTTTATGCGCACTGTCCTCATGTCCTTTGTTAGGGGAATGGAGCATGGGGAACAGACATTGCCCACCAATGACCTCTTTGTCTACCTACCAGTACAAATCCTGCCTGACCTGGTTGTAGCCATGGAGCGGCAGGGCTTCACGCCTGCGGAAGTGAAAGGGGGTTATGGGTATCGGCCAAAAGAAGAAGATGCTGAGGACAACCCCTTGCTCGTGGTGGGAGTGCGCACCAAAGACATTGTTTATGACCGGTACCCCCGAATGCCGGACACGTCCTGGGCAGAAAGAGCCTACTTTAGTGGTGCCCTTGACCCGTCTTTGGGGCAAGCTTTCTCGTTTCCCTCCCTTCTGCAGTTGAGGCTGCGCATCGAAGTCCCCTTGTGGCGAGACCTGACTACTGCCAAACACCCCAATGCAGACCTGCCTGCAGAAGAAGACTCTGCCTCTGACGCTACTGGGTCAGCTGAACGGTCGCCTAAGCTTGCTCTCCCCGCGCCAGTGGGGCTTGCTGAACCACCAGAAGTTGGCACTGAAGAGGCCACGGAGGACGAGGACATGACGGCTGAACCCAACTACACCTTTGCCAAGGGATATGGACGCTTCGGCATAGGTTATACCCGATTAGCAACGGCGCTCGGCAATTTTGAGCAAGGGAGCATCGAAGCAGAAAGTGCTGTCGTGGCTCAGTGGCTGACCTCCGGGCTACGTGTTGCCATGGCCCGCACAGGATGGCACCTGCTGTCTCCCCGCCTGATGCTGACCAAAGTCCCTGGGAGCGTCCTCAGCGACTACTACCACAATGGATATCCCTTCACTCCGAAAATGGCAGATCGCCCATACAATCAATATGGCACACAACTCTATACCAAAGAACGATGGGATCAGCTCTGTGCATGGCTCACTGGGAACCCCAATTTTAGGCTTCAACTCTTGGACCACAAGCAGGCGCTTCGAGACCACATGGGCTATAGTCAAGAGGCCCCTGACCCAGGTAATAAAGCTCGCCGAACTGTCCCCCCACCAGAATCGGGAAGCTCCTCGTCGGCAGCGTGGTCTTCCTGGCACAGTAGGCCCTCCCCATCGCCCTCGCCCTATGGGTGGTCCTATGGTTGGTGGCAGTAAGGTAGTTGGCAGTAGGAATCATCCCGATCAGCAACCGTCTCCGAGTTGCTCGATCCTCTCCAGGAGGGGGGTGGCCTTAGCCACCCTCCTACTTGTAGCTTAATTGTCATAACAGGGTTCGCAAAGATTATACCTTCGGTGTCTCTGTAATTTGGCTCAAGCAAACTTAGCAAGCACGCTCGAGCTACCGCCTACGCGACAATGCCGACTCACCAAGACCGTTATGAGATCAACCTCGAGTTGGTTACCATAGCAGGTACGGTATATGCAATGCAGACAGACCTCTCCCACTATGAGGATGTAGCAGAGCTTGAAGATGACATTCTCTGCTTTCTGCCGACAGTCTCTGATTTAGATGTCTTCGGCTGTGAACTGGAGTTGCTCAACCTCCAAACGCAGCAACCCCTGCCAGAGGCATTCCGCACTGTGCTCCTACAACGACCGCAGCTCCAAATTGTAGTTCGACCCTGCATGGTAGATGGGCATTCCATCTGGCAGTTCCAGGATGACGGCAAGGAGAGCTACCCCAAAGCTGTTCGTGTCCCGCCCAACCCGCGGGGGGGCAGTTGCCGACAGAGCATTTTATGCTGCACCTTCGCTCCGGCATGTAGAAGTGACAACTGGCATTCAACATGTAGGAGCTGCGGCTTGGCAGGCGTGTCAGCAACTACAAATCGTCAAGCTCCCACCCTCGGTCATAAGTCTGGCAGAAGGGGCTTTCCTAGGGTGCTATGTGCTGCGAGAGGTCGCCGCCCCGGGGTGTATCCGATACGGTCCAAGGGTGTTTGCAGAGTGCTGCTCCCTAAGTCGAGTTGGGGCCAGTCATGGAACAGAGGACAACAGTGTCCTTGCACCAGGGGCACAACTAGGTAAATATGCCTTCGAGAGTTGCCTCACACTTGCCACCATCACCTTTGACATGGATCATACTAACAAACCTAGAGGACTGCCTGAAGGGGCGTTCTGCGGCGCAGGTATTGAACAGCTCTGCCTGCCGAGTGACTTCCACAATATCGGGCCGCGTGCCTGTGAGAATTGTAAAAGCCTTGTGGAGGTCAACCTCATGGACACAGAGATCACAGCCCTCCCTTCTTCCACATTTGCCCACTGTGTCGCTTTAAACAGCATATGGCTCCGCCACGACTCACGCTAATTGGCAAAGAAGTTTTTCTGAATTGTGTGGCACTGCAAGAAGTTGTCATCCCGACGGAGCTCAGGGATATAGGCAACCGTGCATTCTGTGGGTGTGAGCAGCTGCAAAGATTCACCCCCCTGGACTGGGGTGACATTGAACAGTGGGTACAAGCAGAGCACAATGCCTTTTTTATGTGTGACAAGTTTGAAAAAACCCCAGTGGGTGGAGCTGCTCCCTGCAGAGGGACCTGATTCGGATGCTTTTGACGAGGAACTCTACCACGAATATTGCCAATATCATGCCAGCCCATGGTAGACTCTAGGTGGGTGCCTTAGCATCTGTCTTCAGAATCCAAGGCCTTGGGAGCAGCCCACGCGCAGACCCAGACACCTTTGGCTCAAACAATCATTGCAAATAGCCTGTCGCACATGGAATTTGATGATTCATCCATGATTAGCACCCCTCCTGAAAAGGAGCCGGTCATGGAATACTCCCTGATGTTGACTACGCTTTCGGGAGAGACTTTTCAGGTCTCTCTCAGTGTTGCAAAGTTTGACCGCTTTGAAGATCTAGAAGATCAGGTTATGGACTATCTCGTTTCGGTTACTGATCTCAAAGTATTTGGGTGCTTCATTGACTTTTTGCAAACTGCCACACAGACTTACCTAGAGGACCCAATCTGGGACAAGCTACAGCAAGGCACGGAATACACTATCGTTTTTCGGAACTGCAGTGTTATCCTGCCATCTCAAGCAGAACTTGAGGATTGCCCTATCCATCACATTCCGCTAGCAGTTCATGTCCCCATGAACCCAGAGAGAAGTGTCCCAGAAGGGGCCTTTGCAGGGGTACCACGCCTGAGACATGCCAGTGTAGAGTCAGGTATCAGGTTCATTGAGGCAGAGGCTTGGCAAAACTGCCGGCAGCTCCGCATCGTCAAACTGCCTGCCACAGTGGTAGGCATTTCCGATAATGTCTTCCGCGATTGCAAACTACTAAACAGCGTCGTGGCTCCGGGTTGCCTAGACTTTGGGTATAAAGCCTTTGCGGAATGTTGTTCCTTGCAATGGGTGTATGCATCGGAAGGGATTGCAAATGTGTTCAATAGCGAAGCCAAGTTAGGACAATACCTCTTTCAAGGTTGTATCAATCTTGCTGAGGTTACCTTAAGTGAGCTTCCATCTCCCCGAGAGTCAGTACTGCAAGCTAGGGTCAGTGAGTTGACGCCGGGCTGTCTTAGCTCCACAGGAATCACTGCACTTGCTCTCCCAATGCATTTTGTAACTATCGGGGCGCATGCATGCGACAGTTGCCGACAGCTTAAGAGTGTAGACCTTTGCAACACCAATGTTGAGGAAATTCCGGAATTCGCCTTTGTGCACTGCACTAGTCCCAGAGAAGTCCTCCTTCCGACAACACTCCACACAATCCGGGTCAAAGCCTTCATGAACTGTGCAGCCCTCGTGGAGCTTGCCATTCCGCCCTCGCTGAGGTACATAGGAAGTAGGGCCTTCCTAGATTGCACTGTCTTTAGCAGGCTTGTCAAGATGCCAGGAAGGCATAAATGGCGAGGAGTCTATGCAGAAGAGAATGCTTTCGCCATTTGTCCTGCTATGCGATGGCCACCTTGGCTGCGCATGATCCCGGACACGGGGCACACCCCTGGTCTTGGATGAAAACAAGACTTTTTCTTGGCTGCAGCGAGCGCTGTATCGCAGTTACTCGTTAAGAGTCTGGGCACGCGCCTTAGCGTGAGTCCAAGGTAGGTCAACGATTATGACAGGGCAAATTCCATAGGGGAGCGGAGAAACATCGCAATTGTACCCTTGCATAGGAAGTTCTACTCAAGAGTATCATGGCGAGGCTAGGGGCAAGCAAAAGAAAATAAACTGCACATTGCCAAAGACCAGTGTCCCTAAACAAACTGGATAACCCGTCTAGTCCAGGCAGTGCTGAGAGCTGTCGACAGATGCCAGTCGTCACAGGGAAGAAAACTGATCCAACCAGACGGAGCCGGTAATCCTGTGACTGGAATGGGGGACAAGCTAACCGACAGCAGAGTACGGCAAGCAAGATGCGCAAGCACTAAACAACCTCTTTTCGCCATTCGTAATGCTGTGAGCCAATAGGAGTGAGAGCCTTAGCTCTTCGTTCCTAACAGGCGGGTGGTAGAGAGTGGCAATGGCGGATGCCCAGGCAGGGGGAACCTTAGTTCCCTTTGTTGATGTCCGACATTTCCAATTTTGTACAAAGAGGTACAGATACCATGCTAGGATTGTCCAAAGTTTCACCTGTTTCACCAGTTTCACACGGGCCTTGCATGCAGCCGATCACCTTTTGCAATGGTGCAGCGCTTCATAGACCTAGAAGACACCCCACTCTGTTTGCTATTTGGTACCTTTGAGTGCCAAAGGGTGCTGAACTGTCCTCCCTTCGGGGGGGGTCTTTTCGCACCATTCCCTGCAGGCTTTCGTCGATTATGGCCGCCACTTATTGACTGTCGATTGGTAGCGTGCCACTTGACTTGTAAGTGCAACCGGTTGAACGGGTTGTGCCACAAGAAAGGTCTTTTCCACGGCATGCTGCATAGCTACGCCACCCCACTTGCCAGGGATGCAATCGACGTTGAAGCATTGCGATACTCCGTATTGGAGTGTTGACCTGCATCGTGACCATGATTTTGCCGCACTGGGGTGTGGCCGCTGGTCACTCATAAATGTGAAGTGAGGTCCCTTTGAAGCCTTTTTGCGACTTTGTTTGAGCACAGACCTGCGCCGATATGCTTTTCGTTCGTTAATTCAGGCCCCCTTCTAGACACTCTTTTTCGTCTCACCTGTTTCACCTAGCACAGAGGAAAGACTACATGATGGTGGAGACTCGGCCTGTGGGCCTTTGGTTGTGGTTTTTGGGTTGTGGTTGTGGTCCTTGTTATTTTCTCCACCATCAGACTGTTTTTCCCTCCCTTCAACGATGACCTGGGCACCATGCCCACACGGCGTCCGTACTCGTGGAAAAAAAAAGTGTGGTCTGGTCCTTGTATGGACTATGCATGTGTAAGCACTTTTGGCCTGGCCCCGTCACCAGCCAGGCGGAACTTCTGGCGGCACGATCAAGTGGCCACGGCAATCCCATCCTAACGCTCTCACCCCTGAAGGAAGAGCGCGAACTCCATGGGTCACCAGCTGGGCTCGTCAGGGAATGCTGTCAGTGCTCCCAATGCTCACAGGGCCATGCACAGTCGCGTCGTTGCCAGGTGAACACCTCTTCCAAGCCAGCGCGTTGCCGCGCAACCGAACGCGACCTGCCATATTTCATGCCTTTGGCAAGGCCAAAGTCGCAGGTTGCTCTGCGAGAATTGGAGCAGCAGGGTTGGGAAACGCTGCCGATCGCAAAACTCGGCATGCCCAATCTGCCACCAGCATGGGTCGTTGAGAGTTGGAAACCAGTAGGTGGGTGTAAATTTACAGGCTACTTCTCAGGTGTAGCTGGCAATAGTGCTTTGCGCTTCTGCCTGCTACTTAAGTGGCCTTCACACTGCTTGACATCGTGCAGGACAAGTCATTGGCTGGCAACAGGCATGGCAACCAAAATAGGGCACGGGCGTCACTCTCAATCTGCACAGAAATGGAAATGCTTGAGGAGGCCCTCAGGCAGATGCTATGAGGGAGACAATCTCCCTGCATTGCAGCCGCAGGGACCAGCGGTCTGGCCAGAAAAGGAAGAAGTGATTTTTTGCACATTCTGTGCATTCTGTGCTGTGTCGCCTTGGTCTGTATTCCTGTCTGTCCTTTCATCACAGGCAGGTTGGGCTTGTGCTTTTGGGTGGTGATGGGAAGTCGTAGTTCACAAAGTACATCGGGAAAACACAGAAGTGACCTCTGTGATGTGTGTTGCTGTTACCTCAAACCGGGAAAAGTTCTGAGTTTTGTGCGCTGGATCCGCGCCAGCATTTTCGCTAGGTTTGCGCTGGCACAGTTCTCAAATGTGATCAGGTGTCCATTTGTCCTGAAAGCAGATTCAGATCTTCGCCATTGCAACTTGGAAAGCTTGTGTCCATGTCTCTTGAGGTGCTCCAGGAGCGGAAGGGAAATATTTTGATCAGGCTACCATCTTCGGGGTGCAAGATGCTTCCGAACACTGGGCGCGACATTGCTCGGAATTTCCGGCTGCAGCAGAAAACAGTGCACCTCAGCTCGAATTTCAGCACTGGGCCCATGCAGAATAAAACCTTCTTGCGGAATGTGCGGATCATCAGCAAAGGGCCACAGGGTCAGCCCGCTACTACTCGCACGCCCAGTGCACAGCACTTGCAAGGCTTCTTCCAGCAGTCACATCGGCGTGCTGATGCGGAGACAGCAGTCAAAGTTGCCGGTGCAACAGCCAAGCATTCTGTAGTTCTACATGGCAAAATCTACCTTCCTCAGCGGAACCTCGAGTGGCAACGACTTTATCTAAGGTTCCCCCTGGGCATCCTCCATTGCCACATGCAGAGATGGTCAAATCAGCACCATGGCTGTACGCCACATTTGCAAACATTAAGTAGGTTCGCCAACTTCTTTTCGCCATTTACGACACAGTGAGCCACAGGAATGAGAGTCTTAGCTCCTCGTTCCCAACAGGCGGGTGGTAGAGAGTCCCGTCAATATGCAGGAAACCACTGGTATGGCTGAACCAGACTGGTTTGCATTGCCTGATGGGCGCGTGTCAAATGCGTGGAAGCTAATCCATGCAGCTCCTGCAGCTGAGGCTGCGCATCGAAGTCCCCTTGTGGAGAGACCTGACAACTGCCAGACACCCCACTGCTGACTTGCCTGCAGAAGAAGACTCTGCCTCTGACGCCACCGGGTCAGCTGAACGGTCGCCTAGACTTGCTCTCCCGGTGCCAGTGGGGCTTGCTGAACCACCATTGAACCCTGGTGGACCTCACACTGTCCTTCACTCTCGGAGTTGTGGAAATTCCGGTCTTGAAGCCTGTGGTTTTCCCAATCGTTGCCTACCAGGTTCCGCCTTCATTGCTGCCAGCCGTCGTGCCAGCTACCTGACTTAATGGGTCCAATTTTGAACCTTATGGACCTTGCCAATGCACTCGTGCGCACCCTTGAAGATTCATCATGCTTTCGAGAAGAGACATTACCATGCCGAGTTGCAAGCCCACCTAACTCTCTTCTTGCAAAGTACCACTGGCGGCACAGTGATGCCCACTACCGCGAGAGTTTTACCTGGTCTCAACATGCTTCACTGTGCACACGCCCCTGCTTCTTCATTGCATTTCGTTGATGGACAAGAACTACTGAGTGCACTTCTGAATTCATCGCCCCTGTTTCACCTAGCTTCACGCCTCCATGGCCTTACGAGCTACTTTACAGGTTGCCCTTGCGTTTTGTATGTTTTGTTGTTTGGGGGTTTGTTTTTTGTTGTTGGTGTTGTCTGTTGTTGGGTCTCTTCCTGTTGGTTGCAACCTGGTTTGTAGCTCCATCTTAACTCGACTAAGGTGACTTGTGCAGAACCTGCACACACAGCGCCTTCACTCGTGCAAAAAAAATCGTGACAGAGTGGCAGCACCACTTCGACTCGCGTTCTGGATCCGCTTCGAAACAGTCATGAACCAACAGGATTGGCTAACTGCAATCGAGCTGCTCGCGCCCCAGATCCATCTCCCTGACACTCGGATCTCGTCGATGGCAGAGGCCCAAGCACTACTCTCATCTACTCTAAAGAAATTCCATGTCGGGATGTCCACCTCGCTCGATGCTTGCAGTTTGCGATGCATAAATTTCTTTTAAGTTTGTTTGCGAAAGATTTGGAACCTGGCGGTAGTACAACATTTTGTTTCTTAATTGTTTAAAAGCGACTTGTAGCGTAGTCGGAAGTTTTGAAAGAGTTCTTTGTATGTGGAGATACTTTAAGAGACTTTTAATATGTTTTTCGTGTATTCTTTGTTTGGTTTAATGCTACGGGATATGTTTTGGCTCAAGGCCAATTCGTTTGGCTGGTGTGAGAAAAGGGTGCGAGTGTCTGAGAGCGGCTTGTGCAGCGTTTGAAGTTTTCCGAAGTATTCGGAGGTTTGAAGGGAAGGTTTCGCGCCGTACCGGACGAGTGTGAGAGCCTGTTGTGAGCTAAAGATCCAGGGGAGGTAGGTAGTCTACCGTGTAAGGTTGCTACCCGGAGTTTTTCGTGGTAGCGGAGCGTGGAGCTCCCAGGAAGAATGTCCAGTCCTACCGAACGACGGACAGCAGGGAGGACTCACTTGCGGATACGAGTTGTTCAGGAGGATCAACAACTTGCTTGGAGTTACGACTCGAGCGGAAGCACTGTCACTGCGGGAAGCAGTGATGAGACTTGATGTGAACGGACTGAAGCAACTTGGATGTCCATCAGCAGGGAGTGTCAAGAACCCGTTGGACACCTGTTTGTTCCTTACGCAGGAGTTTGCACGCTTGCGAGATCAGTGTGCAGCATTCGCAGATCTCCAAATGATGGAGGTGGACCAGATCATGGTCATGATGAGGTGCTTACCGCAGGAAATTCACAGACACCTTGCGTTCCACGGGAAGTCTTCAACTTTACGAGAGTTGATGGAGTCACTGGAGTTCTATGAACAGCAATCGAAAGCACTCGACTTTTCCAGAGACAGTCACAAAGGAAATCCTGTTGGGTATGACCGACCACCCAAGGAAAGCCCCAAAGGAGGGAAAGATCGCACACCAAAGGGTGAAGGCAAAGGCAAGGAGATTCGATGTCGTCGATGTGGGAAGCCAGGACATGTTGAGAAAGATTGTTGGTCAAAGTCACCAAAGCGTACCGATAAGGACAAAGTTCAAATCCGGGTGTGCCCTCTGTGCTTTCATGATGGCTTGAGCTTGCAGGGGCTGCGGCTTATGCTCATCCAGCGAGTTAAGGGGATGGAGTGGGGCTAATCTGCGCTTTCAAGATGGCTTGTACTCTGCTGTGCTGAGCTGAGTTGTGGGGGCCTCACAGGGATACAACACCCAATGCTTTGTGGTCCCAAAACTTGAGCAAGGCGGTGGAGTCGGGCTTGCAATACTTATTAGGCGAGCAAGCCAGGAGGGCCTCCAGAGCCTGAAAGAATTTTAACGCGTCTTTTTCAAATCTCTGCTGCTGGATGCAAATTTGAGCCCGCCTAAACGAAAGAGTGGTGATGTGCGCAACTTTTTCAGTGACTAAAATTTTGTCTCGCAGGTGTGAAGAGTTCTTGACACGGTATTGGTCACCTTGAAAATACTCACAAGGTCGTTGGCGCGTACGCATTCTTTGATACAAGTTGTGCCGTGCCTTGCTTCGCATGGACCTTAACAGAACTTGATTTGAACCTCACTCTTGCTTTCAATTCATCGCCCCGTTTCACTTCTGTGTTGGTCTTCGGATCTGCACCTTTTGCTCTTTAAGACTAGAGCGGACATGAGCCTGATCTGTTTGGTTTCTGTGGTTGTTTGTTTTTTGTGTTTTGGGTTGTTTTGTGGGTTTTGGTTTGGTTCCGTTGTTCTCGTTTGTCAGGCTCATTTCCTCACACTCCTCATACGAATTCGACTCGGTGACTTGTGCCTCTCGGCACACATAGCGCCCCTACCCGTGCAAAAAAGCTCTTGCGATTCACTAGCTTGAGCCCTTAGAAATGCAGGGCAGGAATGTGTAGTTTCGACCGGCCCCGATACGGAAACGTCAGTTGCCCTTCACTCCCTTAGCTCATGGAATGCATGTACCGCGTGCCCTTGGGGGCGTCAGGCTTTCCAATGCCTTGACATCCAGC
>CAXAMN010022146.1:4544-23105 GCA_963970005.1 Durusdinium trenchii
TCTGTGCTCTTTCTGTCTTCTTGTGGGCCTTGGTGTCAAAAAACTATAATCTTAAGTTGATTTGCTTTGTTTCTGTCTCTTCTGTGCTCTTTCTGTCTTCTTGTGGGCCTTGGTGTCAAAAAACTCTCATCTTAAGTTGAATTGCGTTGTTTCTGTCTCTTCTGTGCTCTGTCTGTATTCTTGTAGGCCTTGGTGTCAAGAAAACTCTCACCTTAAGTTGATTTGCTGTAGAATGTCTCTTCTGTGCTCTTTCTGTCTTCTTGTGGGCCTTGGTGTCCGAAAACTCTCATCTTAAGTTGATTTGCTTTGTTTCTGTCTCTTCTGTGCTTTTTCTGTCTTCTTGTGGCCCTTGGTGTCAAGAAACTATCTTGCTTTGCTTGTGTCTCTTCTGTGCTCTTTCTGTCTTCTTGTGGGCCTTGGTGCCAAAAAACTATAATCTTAAGTTGATTTGCTTTGTTTCTGTCTCTTCTGTGCTCTTTCTGTCTTCTTGTGGGCCTTGGTGTCAAAAACTCTCATCTCAAGTTGATTTGATTTGTTTCTGTCTCTTCTGTGCTCTTTCTGTCTTCTTGTGGGCCTTGGTGTCCAAAAACTCTCAGCTTAAGTTGATTTGCTTTGTTTCTGTCTCTTCTGTGCTCTTTCTGTCTTCTTGTGGGCCTTGGTGCCAAAAAACTCTCATCTTAAGTTGATTTGCTTTGTTTCTGTCTCTTCTGTGCTCTTTCTGTTCTTGTGGGCCTTGGTGTCAGAAAACTCTCATCTTAAGTTGATTTGCTTCGTTTCTGTCTCTTCTGTGCCCTGTCTGTCTTCTTGTGGGCCTTGGTGTCAAGAAAACTCTCACCTTAAGTTGATTTGCTTTGTTTCTGTCTCTTCTGTGCTCTGTATGTCTGCTAGTGGGCCTCGGTGTCAAAAAACCTCTCATCTTAAGTTGATTTGCTTTGTTTCTGCTCTTCTGTGCTCTGTCTGTCTTCTTGTGGGCCTTCGTGTCAAGAAAACTCTCACCTGAAGTTGATTTGCGTTGTTTCTGTCTCTTCTGTGCTCTGTACGTCTTTTAGTGGGCCTCGGTGTCAAAAAAACTCTCATCTTAAGTTGATTAGCTTTGTTTCTGTCTCTTCTGTGCTCTTTCTGTCTTCTTGTGGGCCTTGGTGTCAAAAAACTCTCATCTTAAGTTGATTTGCTTTAAGTTGATTTGCTTTGTTTTTGTCTCGTTTGTGCTCTTTCTGTCTTCTTGTGGGCGTTGGTGTCAAAAAATTCTCATCTTAAGTTGATTTGCTTTGTTTCCGTCTCTTCTGTGATCTTTGTGCCTCCCATGCACCTCGTAGTGATGCAACTTGTGCTGTGGAATGCCGCCGACTTTTTAAGCATTTTCTCTGTCATTTTTGTATCCGATGCCCTTGTGGAAAGTCGGGGCCGAGTTTGTCAAAAAACAGTGCATTAATGATCCAAAAAGGTCTTATTTTTTGCTGTGCTTACCAGTGTTTTATGAACATTGCCCTTCAAAGCCTTTGAATGCCGGAAAACAAGAAAAACCTCAAAAATTGACTCCCGTGCAGGTAAAATGCAACTTTTTGAAAGCAAATAAGCTCAACACAAACCCACCCAAAGCTACTTTTTACAGTGTTTTTTGCACCTTCGAGCCTGCCTGAAGACACCCCAAAAGTCTGCAAATCACAATCTCGAACTTTCACCCCCTCCCCCCACCCCCCCCCCAGCAAAACCTACCGGGGAGAAACTCAAAGCGATATTCATCGCTTTCCGTCATCAGCTTGGCCCCCCCCACACCCCCCTTCCCTTTCGGTAATACTTCCAAGCGCTACAGCGCTTTCCGTCATCACTGAATCACCATGGACTTTAACCTGGTGACGCTTTGCTCCTTCCGTTCATCACTTCCCTGAGGATCATGGTTGACAGTACCAGAAAGGAGTGTCCAAGTTGTGGAGTTGCACAGTTTGATCTAGGACGTTTGATGTCAGAATCTTGGCACCAACTTGGGTGTCAAAGTCCTTCGAATTGATGCGATCTCAATGTTTATCAACCTGTTTGGTTACCAGGTTCCAGAGGTTCAGCCATTCGCCTTGTGAGTTCGAGCATGTTCCACCAAGTCTGAGGCCGATAAGGTGTCCTCACAAAACTTACTGCACGATGCTTGGGAGAGCAAGACCATGCCAAAGGCATTTGATGTTCCAGAGCTGATTTAGCTTTTGCTTTGAAGTCAACCTGTCCTTTGTGCTTTGGCCTTTTGGTGCCCTCATATCATCTTGCAACACCTCAAGATCGCCTCGAAGTCACCAAATTGGGCACGGGTGGAGCTTCTTTTTACGAAAGCTTTAGGTGATCCTTGTGTCTGATGTGCTCATTTACATCAGCTGGGGCGGCATTCCGCCGGTTCTGATTACTTGTCAATGTTGCTGCGGTATCTTGAAATGCATTCAAGTGGTCGCTGACCCTTTGTGTGTTTGAGTTCTTTTGTGGTTGTTTTTGGTCGCTTGATCGCCATAATGAGCATAGATTTAAAGGCCTTGTTTGCCACACCAAGGCATTTTTAGAAGCCTTGCGCTGCCATCTCAGCGGAGATTCGTGGAGAATCTGGCCAGCCTGGCAAATGATGAGGTGGTCTTCTCACATCATCAGAACAACACTGCTGTGCCTTAGAATGGAAAAGATCAACATTTTTGTGGTGTCATTGGCTACACAGCCATTAGTTCTATTTCCACGCCTTCTTTACAGGAGCCTGCCCTTTTCATAGGAAACATATTGCTCACCTTGCTCCTTTTGCGATTTTCGCAAAACTGCTTCCCATATTTGGATTATGAAATGATAAAGTTTCGGTGCCAAAGCTTTGGGGGTGAAGTTTTAGGGCTGACGACCCTGCCGACAAAGCTGGCTCTTGCTACGCTGCTGATTCCTCCAAAGCGGCCGCCGGATTCGCTGCTCCACCCCTAGCTGAAAACAACATGTTGATATCAAATAGATACGATGGAAAGCTGGTGCCCCGAACTTGATCCATTCTTATGTGCGCCGTCTTTCACCTACATACAGTGAAAGACGTTTATATCATAGGGCAATGTTCATGTGAAATTCAGAGAGAGTATCATTGATGCTCCCACAGGTTGTCGGATGCGATGCACCTCCTACACCATAGCTCAGACAGGTGACAGGATCGTTATGTAACTTATGATTGCTGCTATGATTTTTTTCCGAACACCGGCTATCACAGGTGATGGCAATGATGGATGGGCTTGGTCTTCGCCAGGAGGGAGGTGTCTTCAGACTTCCAGGCACTGCCCGAAATCGGACAAGTTGGTGACTGAAAAACTGCGACGCAAAAAGGGTGAGTGTCACGGCGTCTTTGGATTTTGGGAGATTTCATCCAACCGTACCACGACTGAATTCCCATGGTGACACTGATGCAACACCCACCAATTGTGTCCAATCTGGAATTGGCCCAACCTGGAGAGTTTGGGGTGCACATTGACGCGAAGAAAAAGGGGATCCCTGAACACTGAACAAAAAGTAGACCAGAGTAAGCGCTTTTCTTATTTTTTGTCGACGCAGGAGACCATGTTTTTGCGCCCAAAGCTGACTGTTGCTCAAGCAGAGAATTAAGGGTTGCAGCAAATTCTACGTAAGCCAGTCTTGCCCCAACTGCTAAGTCAGCCAACTGCTTCAATGTTCCAAACACCAAAGAAGCGAGTCGATGTTCTGCATACTCCAACAGAACAGGTTGTAAACCCAGAGAATTGTTCAGAGTCAGAGTAACAAAGAAGGTACACCCTACGGTAGAAGGCCCGGCTTGGGGTGCCAGCATTATCGCATCATCCCAATTCACTCCATAGCTGTGTTTCCTGTACAGATCAGATTTAGGTCGAGGGTTTCTGCACCTTGGGTTGAATGACTTTGCACTGTATTCGCAACACTCATCCAATAATCAGAACGCTTGCAGGCCACACAAATCTGCACCAGCCAAAGTGCTATTTTGCAGCAAATCATGATGGACAAATGGACAAAGAAAGCACAGGGAACATGAACAAAGAAGATCAAAAAAGGCTAGATAAGCCTTCTGTTGCTTATGCAAAGTCACGGAATAGGTGTGAACTTGAGGTTGATGGAGCAAACGAAGTGAGTTAAAGGGGGTGTGGGGGGGGTGGTTGCGAGAGGGGCAATCTCGGAGAGGCTGACCCAGAGCCTGGTGGGGGAGAGCGAAAAAAGAGAGGTGACCAGGAGGTAGTGAAACTGAGTAGTTTTTGATAGTTTTTGGTGTGTTGTGATGCAACGGCGAAGAGTGCATCATCAGCATCATGAGGGGCTCAGGAGGCCATGTAAACTGTTTTTACTAGGGGTGGAGTTCACGTCGATGAGAGGAAAGGGTGCCATACTGAAGAGGGCACTCCCTATGCGGTGGTGGGAGTTCATGTGGATGAGGCAGGAAGGTTTTGACTTGCTTGGGGGTTGTTGAGGGCAGGAGAGAGAACAGATTGCAGCGGGCAAGCGTTGGAGGCGGAAGGCTTTGAGTTGCTTATGGGTGCCCTTTTTTATCCGTGGCAAAGTACAGTTGCTGGACTCAAAAAGGCGCCCCATATGGGGTGCACGGTGCCATCTGTTGAGGGCATGCGAGAGAACAGATTGTGTGAAAGCAATGGTGGTAAGCAGTTCATGGTTCGACATGTCCAGATGTGTCACGGATCGCCGTGGCTCAAGCCAACCCGCGCACTCGCGCCTGAAAAGGTGCGTTGCTTCGCTGTGTTGCCAGTTTCATACTGGCAGCGGAGCTGGATCCCGGTCCAGCGGCTACCATTTTCCACGCCCTCGCCGGAAGCGCCATGGCAGCGTTTCTGGAAACTCTGCGGTATGATGCCGCGGCTGCTACCTCCGCCACCGCGTGACCAGACCGAATCCAAGTTCGGCATTCCTCGCTTTGGTGGGGAACCAAGTGCTCTTCATGAGTACACGTACCGGGTGAGAGCCCGAGTCCAACGTGAATCTCACATGGATGCTGGTGAGATCAAAAGGCTCGGACCGCTCGGATTGAGACTGGTTGAAGGCCTACGAGGTCCTGCATTGAAGCTGGCTCAACAACTCGAACCAGCAAAGCTCGCCACCACAGAAGCGCCGGAGATCCTCATCACCCTGTTCGAGGCCCAAGCAAGAGCAGGAAGCTCGTGAGCTCTACGCCATCGGAGCTCGAGATGGCGGCATGATGTCAAGACAACACGGAGAACCAGTCTCCAGCTACGTGCTGCGGCGCAAGACCTGGTGGCGCCAGGTGCAGCAGCTTGATCCTCACATGGCCGTGAGCGAGGGGATCTTGGCTGAGCAGATCCTCCAAAATGCTGGCCTGACTGAGGGCCAGAAGCTGATGATCAGGACAACGCTGAGGGGAAAGATGGAAGTCGATTTGGTGGGCGATGAACTGCTGGATCAACATCCTCGACTCCATGAACGTGAACCATCCTGGCAGCTTCAAAGGATCATGGCGATCCAAGGGCAAGGGCTTCCACCACAAAGCCTTCCATGTCGATGACAGGGAGATCTATGAAGAGTCGCCTGAATCATGGGGAACGGCTTCCCAATCCCTGGCTGGGTTCACTGAGGTGTTCGAAGCTGAAGAAGACACCACCTACCTCGTCTATGAGGACTCTGATGGCCATGACTTGATGGCTGAATGGGCCACCTACTTCCTCGACGACGGCCTCGACATGCAGAATGACGAAGCGTGTGCCCTGGCAGCTGAAGCCATTCAGCTGGAAAGTGAAGCCTACTTCGTTCGTGGTCAAGCCAAAGGAAAAGGTCACAGTGGCTTCAGCCGAACCAGACATTTTGAGGTTTCTGGTTCACTCTCCATGCAGGAGAAACGCGCTCGCCTCCAGCAGCTCAAGGGCAAGACTCTTTGCCGCAAATGCGGACAACGTGGACATTGGTCAGGTGATCCACCATGCCCCAAAAAATCTGGCAAGTCCGTCGGCAAGTCAAAGAAGAGCTTTTCATCTTCGACTACGGCATCCTCTGGCACGGCAAGAAAGGCTCCAAGGGCAATGCGCCTCCAAAGACCAGAGTGGTCTACTTCGCCATGCACGATGGCCCGTGAATGAGGAGACATGCCTCATGGCGGTCACCGGCGGCACTGGACTTGGCACTTCAGAAGCGCCTACATCAAGGACACCGTCTATGCAGTCTGCCTCACTGGCTGGCATGCCTTCGGCAGTTCAAGGCCTGAACTCTGCCTTGGCTCGAATGCCAGCTCCCATTGCAGCGTCTGCGCAAGGCACTGTGGCAACCCAAGAGCTGGATGGACCGCTGATCAAGTCCTCGACCTCATGCTCCACAACCCCGAGGACCTCTGCGTGATGTCTCCAGAAGGCATTCATATGGCTGGACAAGCGCCTGCTCCATCCGACCCGATGCATCCTCAGGGCGGATATGGTCAACCAGAGCCACCTGTTCAGATTCCACAGCCTACAGCACATGTACCACCAACTCTCGTGGATCAGGTTCTCAGCGCCCTGATGGATATGGAAGTTGAAGAAGAAGCAACAGGTGAACCTGTACCAGGCTCAGTTGACACCAATGTCACAACCTCAGCTCCAGCGACACCACAACAGACAGTTTGCCCGCATGAACGTGTCACCAAGAAGGGGAGCATTGGCTACTACCTCAAGGAGACATGCCTGGATTGTGGTTTGCTCCTCAAGAATGAGAAGAAGATGATCGTTGGCAAGAACGCCCAACCTGTTGAAGGAGCACCTGGCTTCACCAATGTGCCGCGCAACCACAATCGATGCACATGGCGAGGTTCCAGTGGCATCAACTGGCGCAACACCTGCCTCGATTGCGGCAAGGTCACCCGAGGATCATGGTCCAATCAGCACATTCCAAAGCCACCTCATCTCCAGACCAATCAAGAGACTTTCCTTCGAGGCGCCACTGGACAGCCTGTCCATGACAACAAGCAGTTCGACTCCAAGTCTACACATGAACTCATGCGATCAGCTCTCATGGTGGCGACCATCAAACTGAAGGAGAACAATGGCATCCTAAGCCTTGAAGAGATCCACCGCATCATCGACGCCGTGTCCGTGAACCTGGACACCTTGAGTCCCGACTACACTGGCATTCCAACCATGCCCACAGGACCAACAGCTTCAACAGCAGCGGCACCTAAAGCACCACCACCGAGTGATCAGTCCGACATCCTCTGCTTCCATGGCACCAAGACCATCACCTTTGGCAAGCACAAAGGCCATCCTTTCTGGTATGCCTGGCAGGATGAGAACTATGTCAATTGGGTCTTGGCTGAAGTGAACGAAGGTTCAAGTCGTGGCGTGAAAGATCTGGCTCACTACTTCCGAGAGAAGAAGCAGGCTCAGATTGACTTCTGGACACCTCCTGGTCAAGCCACACCACCGAGGACACCGGCAAGAACCTCTCCCCAAGGCTCGCCTGCAGCCTACATGGCCTTTGACCATGAAGAACATGCACTACCTGGTTCCGGACACCAAGAAGTACCTGGAACTATGTCTGAAGTACCTCAAGAGCCAGTACGCGAGACTCACTTGCTCGCCATCCTTGACTCAGGATGCAATCGTGCTTGCCATGGCGACCGCTGGATGCAAAGATACCAACAGGCCATTGGACCAGATGTTCCACCTGGTGAACTCCGTCAATCAAGCTCCAGCATCAAAGGCATCAATGGCCAAGTCAGCACCTCAGGCACCCGACGCCTTGAAGTGTGCTTTCAGCTCGAATCCAATGAGGACAGTTTTGCCGTGGGCACCCTCGACAGCACTGAACTCAGCAACAGTGATGCCCCATTGCTCCTCTCCATCAAGGATCAACGACGTCTTCAGCTGCAAGTGAACTTGAGTGATGACACCTCTGCCGACAAGGTCTACAGCCGACTCCGTGGCGGCTACCTGAAGGTCACCGACATCAATGGGTTTCTTGGACTTCATGACTTCATCTACTACCATCGCAAATTGCCACGCTTGGCACTGCAAGCCCTGATGACGTCGAAACTGACTATGGAACCGAGGCTCCGTCTTCACCGACGTCAACAACATCTACCAATTCAGAGGTGCACTTGCAACTTGATGAAGAAGAACAAAAGACTCTGACTCGGCACCAAAAGAAGCAGCTTGAAGAAGAGATGAATGAACTTGATCAACAAGACCAAGCCATGTGGTCTCAACTTCAATCCACACCACGCCGTGGACGACGATCTGGAGTGTGCCTCCCTCGTGGCTGCGAGGTCTTCCTCCTTGAGATCCAGCTATGTTGAGTTCATTGGCTGCAAATCAAGGACTACCTGTCGCAGCTCCGGTCGATTTGACCCTAGATGGCAGTGATCTTCTCAAGGCATCAGCACGCCAAGAGCTCGACAATGAGATCTATACCGCCTGGACCCTTATGTCATCACCTTCAGTCCAGTGTGCGGGCCATGGGGTCCATGGTCTCGGCTCTACATGTCCAAGAGCGACGCCGCTCGGGACAAGATCCTCCAAGATCGTGACAGCTGGTTTCCAGTCACCAAGTGGCTTCGTGGCCTAGTTCGAAGACTGCTCGCTCGAGGTTGCAAGGTGTTGATTGAGAACCCATGGACCAGCGAGTTCTGGGACAGCTTTCATATGAAGAAGTTGATGGAAGAGCACCTATACGACAATGAGAGCCTCCAATACCTTGAGCTCGTCCGTGGAGACCAATGCATGTTTGGACTCCGCGATCGCTCCAATGGAGAGCTGCACTACAAGCCAACTGGCTTCCTCACTGCAAGTCAAGAAGTGAAAGAGCAGCTCGGCATCCGTTGTGACCGAAGTCATCCACACCAACACCTTGAAGGAGGTCAACGGACCAAGAAAGCTCAAGAGTGGCCACCACAGCTCTGCCAAGCCATGATCGATGGCTTCCTCAATGAGCTCGAGAACCTCAACCTCAGCGCGGCATTCCACCTGGAAAGCATTGATGAAGGCCGAGTGGAAGATGATCTTGACTTTGGAATCTTGGACACCATCCAAGATGAACGTGACCTCGCTCCACGACAAGACCTACTACCAGATCATTTGAGTCCTGATGAACTCCAACGACAAGAACAATTGGAAGAATCACCGCTGGCAGCGGGAGAAGAGATGGATCTTGAACGTGAGCGACGTCAGAAGTGGCTCAAAATTCCAAGGCCTACCAGACTGGCACTTAGAAGATTGCACACCGTGACCCGCCACAGCTCTCCGGCAAGCATGGTTCAACTCCAATACCTCTCCGGCCGCGATCGAAGCCTGCCGATCATTTGCTTGTGAAGCCTGTCGCAAGCGACAACCTCTTGAACGACCCAATGTCACCTAGATGCCCAACCGCTACACCTTCAATCATGAGGTGAGCTTGGACTGTCTTGAGATCAAAGACAAAGCTGGCAACCGGCACACCATCCTCTCTGCAGCTGACATCGGCGCCCTCTACCATCAGTGCTGATGGGTTGCAGGAGGAGGAGTTCCCAAGAGCAGCATTTGCGCAGAAGCCTTCATCAACGGATGGATTGCACCGTTCGGACCACCTCAATCCGTGGTCTGTGACAAGGGCATGCGCAACCAAGGGCGAATGAGAGACATGCTGCGCATCCATGGCATCACCGTCCGCTACACTGGGTTCGGAATCTTCAAGGAGCTGATGTATGCCGCCATGGAAGAACGCAACATCATCGGCACCAACAACATCAAGACTCTCATCTCCGAGACCTGCGGAGAAGAACGTGAGGGTGAATCACCAAGGATTTACACCTTACCAATGGGTGTTAGGTAAGCTCTCAGTGGATGAGACTTCCCTCACAAGTGAAGAAGCTGAAGGACGATTCCTCCCAGTCCAAGAAGAAGTTGAAGAGTCCGAAGATAGCTTTGCACTTCGCCTTCAAATCAGGCAAGCAGCCAAAATGGCCTTCAGCAAAGTGGACTCCAGCAGAAGAATCAGGTCAGCCCTCCTGAGAAAGAGCACTCCAGTCTGCACCAACTATGTGCCTGGCAATTTGGTCTGCTTCCAACGACGTGGAAGATGGTGCGCCACCTCGTGTCATTGGCCGTGAAGGCCGAGCAACCTTGTGGTTGATCCACGCTGGAGTACCAGTGGTTGCTTCAGAAACCTCATTGCGCCCCGCCTCAAGCACCGAGATCTACACCAAGAGACTCCTTGAGCTTCGCGCATCAAGGAAGTGCATGAGGGAAGCAATTCAAGAAGAAGAACGCACCTCCACTACCACAACAGGAACAACCGGCTCCAGAACGGCAAACCACCGAGCCAGAAACCGAGATGATTCCAGCAACAATGCCCAATACACCAGTGCAAGCACCGGCCGCAGCACCAACACCACTGCAGGAAGCCATGCACCGCAACCTTGATGCATTGGATGGACGTCCATTCATCAGGCCACCACCTGGCCTAGCTCGTCCCTCTCGAACCGAGAGATCTCGCTCACCAGTGCGAGAAGCACAAAACGTCCCAGCGCCAAGGGATTCAGGAGATGGACAGCTGGCAGTCGGCCAACTCCAGCATGAAGAAGAATGGCACCTCCACTGCACGTTAGCCAAGCGCTTCAATAAGAAGAAGCGACAAGTTGGAGCTGGCGCGGAGATCAACTATGAAAAGGCCAGCCCAGAGATCCGAAAAGCTCTGGACACCACCAGAGGAAAAGAATGGAACAATTGGAAGCAGTTCGACGCAGTCTTTGTCATGCCTCGTGAAGAAAAGGAGAAGTTCCTGGCTGATCACCCAGAAGCTGTGATTCTGCCAACACGTTGGGTGGACGTCAACAAAGCAGAACAACATGAAGAGCCCCGCTGGAAGAGCCGGCTCGTTGCGCGAGGTGACTTAGAGAAGAACAACGACCTCCGCACAGACTCGCCCACAACATCACAGCTCATCCTCCAGATGATCATCAGCCTGCCTGCAGCAACTGGCACTCGACTCCGACCAGGAGACATAAGTGCAGCCTTTCTTCAAGGCACAGGCATCACACGTGTCTTGGCAATGTCATTGCCAAAAGGTGGAATCCCGGACGCGGAAATTCAACCTGGCAGCCTTCTCGTGGCCAAGAAAAGCGTCTACGGGACAAGGGATGCTCCAAGAGGCTTTTGGGAAGCCCTCCATGACACCCTGCTTCGCAACGGCCTGCAGCCTATCTCTCTCGAGACCTCGGCCTACTACCTTCCAGGAGAACAAGGCCAAGTCGCAGGGCTCCTTGGATGTCACGTTGATGACCTGTTATGGGCCGGATCAGAGGCCACGCAAAAGGCCGTGGAAGCCGTCCAAGCTGAATTCAAGTTCGGCCTTGTGGAAAGTTATGAGTTGAAGTACTGTGGACGCATCATCCACCAAGGGAAGGATGGAATCACCATCACATGCCCCAGCGTCCTTGATCGGACCAAGCCGATCTACATCAATCCACAAAGGCGCAAGCAGCTTGGAGAAATGGCCACACCGGCTGAGATCAGCCAACTGCGCTCTGTCGTAGGCAGCCTTAGCTGGCTAGCCAGGGTCTGCCGACCCGACATGAGTTTCCAAGTCAACCAGCTTCAAGCTCGACAGCAATCGGCGCAGGTGAGACACCTCGTGGACGCCAACAAGCTCCTACAAGAGAAGGACAAAGGCATCTACTATGCCAAAGGCGCCATGAAGTTTGAAGAGGCCATCCTGCTGAGCATCAATGATGCCTCCCACGCAGCCAGCGTGGAAGCCATTGGCGACGGTGTTGTCGCTGGTCACCGATCGCAATCCGGGAGGATTCTGGCCATGGCCAATCCGGAGTTCGCCACCGCCGGAGAAGGTCAGATATATCCCCTGGAATGGCACTCCAACACGATCCGTCGTGTTTGGAGGAGCACCCTCGAAGCACAGACAATGTCTCTCCAGCTCGGCTCAGAGGAATCCGAGCATGTGCGCCAAGTCTTCTTCGAGATCAAGAATGAGGCAACAGAGACGCCAAAGAAGGAGCGCTACACGAGGGCAATGCACTCCACATGCAGTCTCTGGCTCACAGACTGCAGAAGCCTGAGCGACCATCTCACCAACACAACAGGTGGAGAAGTCAGCGACAAGCGACTGGCCATCGACTTGACCAGTCTCCGCCAGGAGATCTGGCGCCGGGGCGGAGAATCTGTTGGAAATCCCACCTACACGGACTCCTTGCCCGCCGAGGCCAGCACGCAGATCCGCTGGATCTTGACCAAAACCATGGTCGCTGATGGACTGACCAAGTCCATGAAAGCAGAGCAGCTCGGCCGCTTGATGAAGACTGGCTGGCTCACCGTGGAGTTCCAAGCCACCGTGCCACACCTGTTGAAAAAAGAACGGGTGTGAAAGCAATGGTGGTAAGCAGTTCATGTCATGAGACCAACAGGTCCTTTCATGTGGTGCCTTTTCCCATCACCACGGTTCGACATGTCCAGATGTGTCACGGATCGCCGTGGCTCAAGCCAACCCGCGCACTCGCGCCTGAAAAGGTGTGTTGCTTCGCTGTGTTGCCAGTTTCATAATTGCAGCGGGTGGAGTTGCCGGACTGGAAAAAGGGTACCCCATTTGCGGTGGAAGGAGTTCACGTCGATGAGAGGAAAGGGAAGACAAGGGAACGTGAAAAGCAGTTAGAACTCACCCTATACTTGAGAGCAGGAAAGAGAACAGATTGGCTTGGCGTTGCTCGGGGCTCGGGGGCGCCCTTTTTTAGTTGCCATACTGACGAGGGCACTCAATATGCGATGGCAGTTCACGTGGATGAAGCAGGAAGGTTTTGACTTGCTTGGGAGGTTGTTGAAGGCAGGAGAGAGAACAGATTGCAGCGGGCAAGCGTCGAGTTCAAAACGGCACTCCACATGGGGTGCATGATGCATCTGTTGAGGACAGGAATGGGCAGGAGAGAGACCAGATGGCAGCGGGCAAGCGTTGGAGGCGGAAGGTTTTGAATTGCTCGGGGATCCCCTTGGAAAGGTTGAGTTGCTTGGGGATGCCCTTGGGGTGCCCTTACTTGGGGGTTCCAAGTTGGACAAGTGCAAACTACTTTTTTCTTTCCGGATAGTAGCATGCTTCACTTCCGAAGTAGCTTACTGCTTGCACCTTCATGACCACCACTTCCTCCAATAGTGTTCCTGAGCATGACCACGCCCAATGGTGACCTTGACCTCAATCAGCGATGGTTAATCTCATATTCCCCACTCCAGGTCCAATATCCAAGACTTTCCTTGCTTTGATTAAACCCATTTGCTTCGGGGTGCCCCTTTACCTCCGCAACAGCCCTCCACCAACACGAAAAAGGGCACCCCCCAACCTTGTATTCTACTTTCTCTTTCTACTCCTATGCAAATGTCTGCAATATCCACTTCACTACTTAAAGATACGCTTTGCTGTTCACCAATCACTTCATCTTGCACGCTCAAGGGGCTCTCCCGAAGCCCTGCCGATAACCTCGCCCATCGACCCCCCATAAATAACCATATTTGCTCACTGATGTGCACCACGAAGCAAGCTACCACTCTCACTTCCTCCGAGGGTGCCCTTTTTCACCTCCAAAACGTGCCTGAACCACGACGAAAAAGGGCACGCCCCCCGAACCTGTGTACTAAACTTTCTGTTTCTACCACCTATGAGAGTGGCTGCGATGTCAACTTCACCACTTCCAGCTACTCTTTCTCCACTCTACCCTCTAACACACCCCTGACCTAAAACGAAAACAAGAGCCATGCCTGGAAACGCCAGCCTAACCCTAAGGGCGCCCCCCTTGCCGCAGAGGCTGGCTTTCGTCCCCTCCCTTCTCAGGTATATAATGGTTGTAATCTGGTTTGCTTTGTTTAGCTGAGCCTGTAACTGCAGATCCATCAGTGACTTAAATAGGGACCAATTTAGGAAAACGGGGCCCCACACTTTCTACATGTCAAGCCCGTCGCACCCAGCCCCTTTGCCCATGCTCTGCAAGAGAATCCTTGGACGGTCCTGCGCTGCATGTTTGCTTGCGGCGATTGTCATATGGCACCCTTTTGGCAGAAAAAAATTGTGCTTCACGTGCGTTTTGTCTACGTTCATCTTGTTTGCTCAAGGCTGTCTAGATTATCACTTTCATTTGCCAAGGTATGTCATCCTCTTCAGCGATCAGCTCTTCAGTTCACATCGAGGTGGCATCTGGCGGGCTTACTTTGTTCCAACTCCAGAGATATGGGATTCCATTCATCGTCATGGTGAACGTAGCGCAGGACAGACAATTTTTCACTGAGAGGGGCGTGAAGCAGTTGTGAAACATGTTAACTTCAAGGGTTTGGTTGTTCGAACATTCTGAATTGCGTGTTCGCATGTTTGATTCTTTGCCCGTTAACAGTGGCAGAATCTCTCCTAGTTCGTTTTCCCGTTCAAAAGAAACTAAACGATCTACAGTAAACGAAATGACGCCCCAGGAGGTGTTTGGAATTACAACCAACAGAGAATGGAGCGAAGCGAAGCATTCAAGTACTTGGCAGGAAAGACTCTCTGTGGAAATCAGTTTTCCAAAGTATGATCCAATCCTAACGTTGTCGGGCAGCAAAAAGGTTCAAAACACTTGAACAGAGCCAGTGTCCGAGGATGACAAAGCCATCCAGAAAACAGGAGTATGGTCTTTACGCACCAAACCCTTGCGGATGTTGCATAGATTGAAGTTCCAAGGATAATTCCTGTCCAAAATCCAGCACATTATCAGGGTGCATCCGTTGGTTCCTGACATCATTTGACATCTTTTGCATCTCTTTTATGGTGCACGCACTGGATATCCAGATAGCCAGGTTGTGTTTGATCTACGCAGTTTGTACGGTAGTCGGCAAGGTTGCCCTGAAATTCACAGATGTTTCATTATGTGTTTTAGTTTTGCTCCTTTGTCCTCGGTGTTAGGCTGGTGCAAACATGACGAGTGCTAGAACACCTTGAAAACCATGTGGTCGCTATGTCGCGAGAAATACATGCTTTGAAACAGAAGCAAAAGTGGGCTTGAAATTGTGTGGCAAGGGGCATGAGAGGTTCATACCTTGATTTTTGAAATTGCTTGGAGAAACCTTAACGACCGGGACCGTCCAATGTTACCTTGTTACGTGTAGCACTCGCCCACCAGATCCTTTTTTTTGGGGTCAACCTGGCGGTGCCCAACAAGACATTAGAATCATTGGCGATGTTCCTTCTTCGTGTAGGAGATGTAGAGACAACCTAGCGGATTAATCGCTTGGCCCTCGATAGTTTGGGGTCCAAATGATGCTCACTCAGCCTCATGTTGAATTGCAGAAAGACGCAGAAAGGTCAAAAGGGTCAGAAGTGTTAATCAGTTCTTCCTTTTGCAGATCAATTTCAGCAGTACCAACAAATAAGTAATTGGCCTTCCGTGTATTTATTTTATCTACCTACCTACTTACCTATCTATCGGTCTACAAATTATTTGGGCAGAGAGCTAGACCCACGTGGAGTTTTTAATATCAGTGCAAAGCCATGTCCAAAGAGGAAGAGGAGATGGAAGGCATGGCAAAACTACTCGGTGCTTGGGTCATGGTATGGGTGACAGGGCCTTTGGGTACCTCTCCCACCAGGTCTTTGAAGCCAAAAGAGACGAACCAATAACACCGATCTCCCCAGGTCCAAATGGATGGATTCTTTGCGCCCGAATAGGGTTCGGGCTTGTTGGAGCCGTCTCCAAAGGGCCCAGGCCCTGGAGACTTGTTTGCTTCACTTCACATATTTGTTATACAGTATGTATACTCAAAGTCCCATTCGATGGCTGAAGTATGTTGGGATTGAACACCAGCTGCAGTGGGTTTGACGGCTAGGCTAAGCCCGTCAAAAAATTCTTTTCATTAGGTCTCCAATAATGGGCCCTTCGTAAACAAGTGATGAGAATTTGGGAATGCTACGGGGTTGGGTACAACCCACTGTAATCCACTGTATCCTATCTTCAAGCAAACATGTCAATCCATTCATCGTCAATCCAATCATGGGGACGACCAGTACTCCGGTCACCAGTGATCCAAACATCCCTTGGCAAAAATGGCTGAAACCCTGCATGACCATTTAGCAAGTCTAAGAGGCCCTCAAAGCACAACTCCTCGAACATTAAAAGCAACACATACAAAGGGTATCAACCCTAGAGCCTTCCCCAGCTTGGATGAAAAGGCCCACAACTCCAACCACAGCAACTTCTTTTCAGACCTGACCTCAGTCAGTCGCCAGTCCAAATTGACCGCCCCAATAGGTGCACCGGAGCCCTCCACCGCCGCGACCGCAACCAGCGCTGCGCAGGTGGACTCGACGAAGGAGCCGAAGAGATTGGCACCCATCCCGATGTCGCCCTAAAGGAGGTCGTGGAAAGGACGAGAAGGAGAATGGGAACAAAGCTACGGAAAAGGGAGGGGAAGCGTTTGGGGGAGGAGGTTGGTTAGGTCAGATTGCAGGTGGGATCGAGCAATAGAAGCTTTGTGACTTAAATATACCTTTTTCCAATCACAAGAGGCGTTTTGTGTGTTCTAGGATTCTAGGATTGGATAACTCACCAACACCTCCCATGTGGGGGTCACGTTTCTACATACGAGCACCTTCCGTTTCAAGTCACTCTTCTAGCCTTTATGACCTGAAAACTGCTCGAAGTCCGACCAACACCCAGGTGTCTCTTGCTTCTCCCATGCTCACCACGCCACGTTGTCACCCACGTTGTCCGCAATGGTGGCGGGATTGCCGGGCCTGAAGATTCTTCTCCCAGTCTTCCGAGCCCCAAACCCAGTCTGTGCCAAATTCTTTCGAGTGTGGCAGTGTTTGGTATAGATACATGGCAGTGTCTCTTGTTTGTATTATCAAATGTCAAGGTATGCTGTCACCAACAAAAACCTGTCAGAGGTGAACACCTCAGACTTCAAGTATTGTAATGTGTTTTTTTGGTTATGGCTGTGCTGTTGTCTCTATCTTCCTGCTTTGCTGGTTTGTGTTCACCTACTCTGTGCTATTTACATCTCCTTCAGCACACCAGCTCACTTGAGAGGACTCTAAGTGACACAAGTAGGAGCTGGCCTACTCACCAAAATGAAGAGACGGGTAGATTGATGTGCAGCCAAGTAGGGTGGATTCCTCTCAGTTTTGAAGCTGGGAACGTCAAGCTCGGTCAGAGGGCATGGGCCCTTCTTGTCGTCACCTTTTGGGTCATTTCTTTTGATGGCAGATGTGACGGCCGTCGAGCCGAGTTTTTGCTCATTTTGCATGTCCTGTTCTTTGACTACTGAACCAGATTTTTGGCTTCCAAGTGCGTTTCTGTAATGCCTGCTGTCTTCTTGCGCACCATAATCCGCTTTTCAATTCGTTTGCCAATATGTGGCTCTGCCACAAAGTGTGATGCAGAGCGTTGATTGCGCAGCTTACTTGTTTCGTGTGCATTGGCGAAGTAGCATGATTGCATGTTGTCACAGTCTACATCGCACAGTTCAATCACGAGCGGTGATGGATTACATATATGGTTTAAATTTCTTCAGATTGATTTCGTTTAGAATTGGTAAAACCTTGGAGTCCCGAAGCGGTGGCAGAAGTTTGCACAAAGAAGTAAAGCAGTGATATGATATCGGTTGAACTTGCGAGATATATACACATAGGTACATAGATGGATAGGGTTCAGAACGATGTATGTACAAGCATGAATTGTTGTCCGCTCTTGAGCTTCAGGTCTCTGGAGTGTGCAATGTTTAGGGGCTTCCACCGCATTATGTCAATCATCGGGCAGTTAGAACACCGTCATTATTGGTTGCACCATTGTGCTACTATTCTCGACCCCCACAACAAGAAGCGTTGTAAGCATCCACTGTCGGTTTCGTTACTGCCACATGATCATTAGTCACAACACTGATCATAACCAATTACTGTATAGGCTTTATCACCACACCATGTTTGATGCCACCACATGCCTCTTCGCCACGTCCCCTGGTCATGCACTGTTTTCCTCACCACCAGAATAGTGCCTGTTGTATCATTGTTGTGCATGTTCGTTGCCAGCACATGTTCAGTCGTAAATCTATGACTCTATGGAACATTTTTGTGTTCATGTCTTACATTCATATTATCTCTTTAATTCATCCTCCGAGGCACGATGTGCATGTGTGTTTTGAAATATAAGATATTGAAGAGATATAAATGCATAATGATTATGTATAATGACTTCAATCGACATACAGTTATAGCGCAAAACAAAAGGCACATTAAATAAAAAGACTACAGACCAACAGACAGCAATCACTCTGTAGAACATTATTGAACCACAAAGCGGAAACACAACCACAAACACGTAAGAACCTTCAAGACTTCCAATCAAAATCTACCCATAGTACAAACCTCCACAAGCTACAGCAAGAAAAAGAAACTTGACCAAACCAACAACAATTACCCCAGCTGGAGACCCCAATAGCAAGATACAAACCGGGACAAAAAGAAAAATCTGGAAACAGCTGCTGTTTTCATCACATCGACCATCTCTTCCTTGGACACCATCATCACATAACCAGGACACCATCACAAAATGACCAGGGCACCATCAAAACATGACCGAGACACCGTCACAACATG
>CAXAMN010022147.1:0-25563 GCA_963970005.1 Durusdinium trenchii
GCGAGTGCGAGTGCGAGTGCGAGTGCGAGGGAGAGGGAGAGACTGTGAAAGGCATGAATTTCCGTAGCCCGCATCGGCCTCAATGATGAGATCACACTCGTCGGAACAGGTTTTGTCTGTATGTTTCATTATCTTATTGCGATTGGTTAAATCTCCGCACAAGGAGCTGTGCTTCCTTTGTGGGTGTGCTCGGGAGAGTATTGGGCTTCTTTAGCGTCATTGGCTTTGGAAAGCCGAGCTGGAGCATATTGTAAACTTTTTTGCTGGCAGTGGTCTGTGAACGGCTTGCCCTTGGATTTGGCCTTGCCAAAGGATGGACACCTTGTCCACTCGTGTTTGCATGGGCAAGCGATCTATCACTTCATGGGTGCTGATGGGGGCTTGAAAGTCTTGGCTCTGAGTCTTACTGGAACCAAGCCGGGTCAAATCTTCCCTTGATTGCGCTAGCCAGCAGCGCCGCTGGTAAGGACAACTTCAAGGCTGGAAGTCACAGACCTTAGATCCCAGCACACAGGGCAACGAAAAAATCAAAAAGAGTTCCACACAACCCTATCTGTCCAGCCATGGTCCGAGGGCAACCACATACACAGCGCGGTGAACTCTGAGCTGGCTCATCAAAAAATTGAAGGAAAGTGGCGGACAGCTCCTGCTCTTGCAGTCTGAGATGTGCAAATTTGTGCAAGCGAGAAAGCCAGCTTTTTTGCAAGAAGAAGACTGCATAGAGCTTCTGGACGGCAGCCCTAACTTTGGGAAGGGCACCGTTTGGGAGGATGCCTGCTTGCACTACAAGTGTGGGCCCTCACCGGGGAGTCTACTTGAGTGAGCCCGGACACTCGGACTCTTGGCCGCTTCCCAGGTCCGGGCCGCCTGGACACAAACTGATCTGCGTGCTCTGAATGTCAAAGTCTAAGTGATGAAATCACTCTCACTCTCACTCACTCTCCCACTCTCACTCTCACACTCACTCCCGCTCTCACTCACTCATTCATTCTCACTCCCTCACTCCCTCCCTCCCTCCCTCCCTCACTCCCTCACTCCCTCCCTCCCTCCCTCCCTCCCTCCCTCACTCACTCACTCACTCACTCACTCACACACTTATGGATATGCGTACTGACTTGACAGCGGTGCCACACGCCGGCATAGGTTACCAGTTCCTAAGGGTACAGGTAGACCAAACCAATAGCATCGACGATCACGCGGCAGGTTGACGACGTGCGTGCAGGACTGTGACTCATCTCCAGGTTCAGGTAAGTTAAAGATCTCCAGAGCTCAAAACGAAAAACGGAGAGCGACAGGATGACGGCGAGACGTGCATTAGCCCTTTACAGGTAAGTTAAAGATCTCCAAAAGCTCAGAACGAAAACGAATCAGCGACAGGATGACGGCGAAACGTGCATTAGCCCTTTATGAAGTACCTGAAAACTTAAACACCTCCTGGAACAACATCAGGTACATGAGCCACCATGAAACAAACCAAGGGACCACAGCAACCAATCAACAGTTTAACAATAGCAGGTACGTTTTCACCTCCCTGGCGCGCGGTCTTCGTTGGCCAGGACGCGCGCCAGGGAGTCCTGGCCCCCTGCTGAAAAAAAGAAAAACACAATCCGAAAGGATCCCTGTGACTACAAGGGGCACACGCACACGCCTCCCCGACAAGAGGCGTATCGCAAGTGCGGACAAAGTAGTAGCAAGGCCAGGAGCCTCTAGTAGCGTCAAAGTAGCGTCCTAGCACCCTAGTAGGAAGGCCAGGAGCCCCTAGTAGCAACCCAAGCTAAGGTCCCGACAGGAGGGAGGGGAAGGGAGAGACGAGACAAAGGAAAGAGAAGGAAGGAAGGTGTTCCCAGCTACGACGCAAGCGTCCAAGGACACACCAAAGGAAGAGCGGAGAAGGGTTCCCAGCCATGACAAAAGCATCCAGGGACACCCAAGGAGGAAGGAAGGTGGAGAGGAAAGAGAGAAAGAAAGAAAGAGAGAGGGAGAGAAAGGGAGAGGAGAGAAAAGAAAAAGGCAGGTGTTCCCAGCTACGAACAATCGCCCGGGGACACACCAAAGAAAGAAAGGGGTGATCCTGAGTCTTCCATTCAGGAAAACACCAAAAAGCAAGGAAAGAAAGGGGAGGGAAGGGGAAGGAGGGGGGACTAAGCTCGCGACAGGTTCCAATGAACCTTGAACAAACTTCGGTCGCTGTGACCACGTACGGCTTGCCCGAAGGCTGCCACCTTTGACCGCTGCGGTCACGTAAAGGCATGAGCCAACTTGGAATTCCAAAAATGAGACAAACATCCCACTTCTTGTGGCATAAGCCATCTGCTGTCCGCTACGGACACTTACATCTCCGGGCAGGGGAGATAACGACAAACCCCCGTTCGACGGGTCCACGGGAGGCACTCTACGGGCTCATCCCGGGTTGGCGCGAGGCCAAACACACTTATGGAAATGCGTGCTGACTTGACAGCGGTGCCACACGCCGGCCTAGGTTACCATTTCCTAAGGGTACAGGTAGACCAAACCAATAGCATCGACGATCACGCGACAGGTTGACGACGTGCGTGCAGGACTGTGACTCATCTCCAGGTTCAGGTAAGTTAAAGATCTCCAGAGCTCAAAACGAAAAACGGACGAGCGACAGGATGACGGCGAGGCGTGCATTAGCCCTTTACAGGTAAGTTAAAGATCTCCAAAAGCTCAGAACGAAAACGAACCAGCGACAGGATGACGGCGAAACGTGCATTAGCCCTTTATGAAGTACCTGAAAACTTAAACACCTCCTGGAACAACATCAGGTACATGAGCCACCATGAAACAAACCAAGGGACCACAGCAACCAATCAACAGTTTAACAATGGTACGTTTTCACCTCCCTGGCGCGCGGTCTTCGTTGGCCAGGACGCGCGCCAGGGAGTCCTGGCCCCCTGCTGACAAAAAGAAAAACACAATCCGAAAGGATCCCTGTGACTACAAGGGGCACACACACGCACTCACCACCACCGCCACCGTCGCCACGATCCCCACCTTCGACCTCACGCACACTGTTTGGGGTCTCTTGCCGGGACACTTTTTTCTGTTGACTCTCTGACTCAGTGTTGAAACACGAGAAACTTCTTGTATTTATTCGGTTTTCTTTATTCAACTTTTTTCTGTTGACTCAGTGTTGAAGCACGAGAAACTTCTTGTATCTTCTTCTTGTTTGTTTTGGTTTGGTTTGATGTGTGATGGCAGCTGCTGGCAGAATTCCTTGTGACTGTGAAAGGCATGAATTTCCGTATCGGCCTCAATGATGAGATCACACTCGGAACAGGTTTTGTCTACATGTTTCATTATCTTATTGCGATTGGTTAAATCTCCGCACAAGGAGCTGCTTCCTTTGTGGGTGTGCTCGGGAGAGTATTGGGCTTCTTTAGCGTCATTGGCTTTGGAAAGCCAAGCTGGAGCATATTGTAAAGTGTTTTTGCTGGCAATATTCTCTGAGAACGGCTTGCCCTGGGATTTGGCCTTGCCAAAGGATGGACACCTTGTCCACTCGTGTTTGCATTGGCAAGCAATCTATCACTTCTTGGGTGCTGATGGGGGCTTGAAAGTCTTGGCTCTGAGTCTTACTGGAACCAAGCCGGGTCAAATCTTCCTTGATTGCGCTAGCCAGCAGCGCCGCTGGTAAGGACAACTTCAAGGCCATCCTGGAAGTCACAGACCTTAGATCCCAGCACACAGGGCAACGAAAAAATCAAAAAGAGTTGCACACAACCCTATCTGTCCAGCCATGGTCCGAGGGCAACCACATACACAGCGCGGTGAACTCTGAGCTGGCTCATCAAAAAATTGAAGGAAAGTGGCGGACAGCTCCTGCTCTTGCAGTCTGAGATGGGCAAATTTGTGCAAGCGAGAAAGCCAGCTTTTTTGCAAGAAGAAGACTGCATAGAGCTTCTGGACGGCAGCCCTAACTTTGGGAAGGGCACCGTTTGGGAGGATGCCTGCCTTGCACCACAAGTGTGGGCGGGCCACCTGGACACAAGCTGATCTGCGTGCTCTGAATGTCAAAGTCTAAGCGATGAAATTCACTGGCACAGCACTCCGGTCGCCAACCATCAACTTTGTGGCCACATCCAACCAACGGCCTGGTCTCGCAAACACGGCGTTGCCGGTCTCCCCACTGTCCAGGTATTCTTTGAGGAAAAGATGGCGCCGCGGAAGCAATCCATGAACCTCACAGTGGGCATCTAAGGGGGGAAGCGCCTCCAGATATCCAAAAAGCATGAACACCTCCAGAGAACTCCAGAGCATGAGTTAGAGGAGGAATTTCCAGCGTGAAAAGCAGAGTACTTCAACATGATTTTAAAGGTCCAAGTTCACTTTCATCCGCGAAGGATCACGAAGGTTCACCACTCCTTTGTAAGCTGTTCCAGGGGCGGCAACTCCGCTAATGGGCTCGCTTTGCAGCCGGCGGGCGCCGCGGCGCCGGAACCTGCACGACGCTCGAAAGTTTTCATGTATGAGATCTCAGGTGTTCCGAAAGCCAGCCGAAGGGCTAGGCTGAAGTTAGTTGGGGGTGCGGGGAGAGCTCTCATCCTTCATTTGTACACAGTCTGCTTTTAGTTGCTTTCAATCTGCTTTCACACGCTGACAGATAGAGCCATGGATTCTTGGCAGAGACCCCGTCGACTACTTCCAGTTTCGTTCGTGCGGCTTTCGTTCTGCTTTGATTGTTTTCATTTTGCTTTTAGTTGCTTTCATGTGCTTTCATCTGACAGAGAGCCACCGGTGGTTTTGGGAATATGCTAACAAAACCCTAGCGTTTCCCCGTGACCTGAGAGAGCCATGGGTTCTTGGAAGAGGCCACTTCGACTGGTTCAACAAGCGAGCAATTGAGCCAGTTTTTTGTTGCTTTTTTTTTGAGTAGGCTAACAAAATGTCTCCAGATGCGCCCAGGAGGTCTGGATCATGATCATGAGGAGGAACAAATGTCACAACCCCTTGCACCATGATACAACTAACATATATGCACTCCTTCGTTTTTGCGTAACAACAACATGGCTTGGTGATATTTGTGATACTTTGGGCTGCTTCGACTTCCTACAGCCATGACAATCCACTGGTTCTGGTCACTTCGGAATATTAATATATATATTACATGTATGACAAACGAGGCGAATTCAGAGTATCGCAGCCACATCGCCACTTGAGACATCCTCGAGACAAAGCCGTGTTGCGGCCTTTCGGACACCACTTGCGGAGTGCTGTGTGTTTCAAACTCAAAGCACTAGGACCACTCGGACGCGGCATTCTTGAAGCAGGGGTAGCCGAGGTGTTTCAGACCTTGGCAGCAGACCGGCCTGCTGACCTAACAGGTTGTGTCAGAGATAATTAAGCGTTTTAGTATTTGGCAAACGATGAAACCAACATTTTTCGATCTTTTCGTAGTGAGGAAATCACAGGAAATCAAATGGCCAGCACTGTCAAGGCAAAAAACATCCAAGAGTTGGGAATACAGTTGTTGTTTTCATGTTGGAGTGTTGTATGTCATGTTGCCATTTGGACCTGTAGACACGCAAACATGAGGAGATCCCTGCGAATTGGCCTCGCATCGACACGCTGAAACTCAGCGCCAATGGTGCTGAACGGAACATCCTGGCGGGGCCGCGGGCGAGGGCCGAGGACGTGGGGCGACTTGGGCGGTGAGGGCCGGAGCTGACATCTATATATATATATATTTTTGTTCTTTGTTATTATATTGTTTTATATTATATCAACTCTAAGTGTTATATTATATTATACTATATTCTATTATAGACATATATTTTACTATATTAATATTATATATATATTATATATATTGTATTATTTTGCATTTTATTCTATTATACTATATCCCTAGGAAAGCTTTATTGTTACTAAGAAACTTCAAAGACATACTAAAAAACTTCTTGCTACTAGTAGCGATGCCCTACATTTACCCCATGTATGACCGTATGACCCCAATATAAGTAGTATAAGCAGTCCAGTCCCGTGGATGGTTTGGGATTGGAGACCCCAGGTTTTGGAAGCGGTGCCGGTAGGTTTTGGATCCGCCCCCCGTGGAATCATCGTAGCTCACCACATGAGCTACCTTGCCGATCAGTCTCCTTTGCGCGATTCCTGGGAACCATGGGGCGATCCTTTTCTTTTTGGCAACATCCCATGTCGTGCTGAAGCGGTAAAGTCCTGGGTGGACGTGATCACTGCTCTTCAGGGACGTGATGACTGCCGCGTTTGGTCTCTTGTTGTGCATGGTAGATCCGAATTAGTGTTGGAGGAGGGGCTAGTGGAACATTGTATAGAGTCGTGTAAAGGATGTGTCCTGCCAAAAGACCATTTGACCTTTGGACTTTGCTTAGGACAGAAAAAAACAGTTGATCGATGCACTTTGCCTAGAAAAACATGATTTCTCCAAGCGATCAAAAGGCTGCTATACCGGCTATACCATACTATATACTATACCGACTATACCCTAAATTGGCCAACAACACCTGCGTGCCAGTCCTCATTTTTCCAACGAGAGCGGCCTCACCGAGCAGGGTCGATTCATTCTCAAACGAGTTTTTTCATTGTTCCAGACGCACTCCGCCGACTAGACTCGACTTCACATCCTGGGTCGACAGCTGGGTGTGTAGCTCAAATAAGGAGACCTTTCTCCGTGGAAGAAGGGCTCTTCCCCCTCCCGGCCATAGGCTGGTGCACAGCGCTTGCTGAAGAACGGCCGCATCTGCTCGGTGCGCCGCATCCGCGCCGTTTCGCGCCGCCGTGGGTCGTGGATCCAAACCGGTGGAAGGGCTACCGTCTGTCAGGCGAACGTGCGCCACATGGTAGTGGTTCAAAAACTGGATGTTTGTTTAAACCACATTCAGATCAAGCTTTGGATGGGGCATAGGGTGCAGATTCAGAAGAATTGTTGGGTTTTCTATTGCCTTTTGCTGCACTCACACAGACAGGTTGTTGTGGATATTGTCCTTTGGAAACTCTGCGTTTGTAGTTTGCATTTGGGCCACTTCTTGATTTCTTTGGGAAGGAAACACCCAAATCAGTTCCCTGGTAGTGTTGCTGATCGGATGGGTCATTTTCGCCTTTCTCCGCGTGGTGCGAATGGTTTCCACTAGTCCAGGCTGGCCGGCTGTTACCCCCAACTCACCCCAAAATTAGGGTTTGGAAGGTCGCAAATCCCAGGGGCGATCGCTTGGGGGGTTCCTGGGAGAATCCATTGATTTTTGGAGAGGATTTGGTGGGTCAAAACCTCATCCCACGGTTGGCATGATGAACATGAAGGAGTTCCATCAGGATCGTCCGGTTTTTGACACGGCCATGTCTATCCTTTTCCGGCTGTCCTGGACAACAAATCCAGCCATGACTTGGCACCAGTCCGATGGAGGTGCTGATGCACGCGAGAAAGGCGAAGAGGCAGACGGTCTGGGGGTTTTCAGGAGACGGTCTGGTTAGTCAAGTGCCCTAAAAATGGGACATGAGTGACATGGCACCCTAAAGAAACGATGTATATATATATATACACGCAAAATATCTGGGGCGACGCATGAGGTGCCGACAGGACTCTTCAAAATAGGTGCTTGGCTTGGAGGGTCCAGACTGGGTCCAGATGGTTGACGCACAGAAAAGACTCTGCAACATCATACCAACAGCAGACCATTCTGCAAATGTATTGGTCAGTCTCCCCCGGTTTGTTATTCTCATTTGAGCATCAATCCAACTTGGATGGCTCTCGTGCACCTATCATAGAAACCCAGATCCCAGATGAATCGCTTCACTCCACCACTGGGCATCAACACGGTGCAGAAAAACAGGTCTAAAACAACCACTATAAACGAGACATCGAATGGATCCGGATCCTGTCGGACGATGTATCGACGTCAAAGGACGAAACTCTGGCGTTGATGGAGGGTTGATGGAGCTCTCTTGACCTCTCTTGCTCGAGGCCACTTCCTGCCCAAAGAAAGGACGACGGGTGGAGAACGTTGGGGAATGCACCATTCAAACCTGGGTAGACCCCTGGGAGACTGTGGAGAACAGGAGTCTGACTGGGCTCCTGGGTAGCTTAATTCAAGTCATGCCCAAGTCTTGCCCAGTCAGACTCCTGTTCTCCGGAGCTCCCATTAGTGGACCCTGATGACTTCTGCGCGGCTGCCGCTGCCATCCGCAAACCATCCGTGGGACTGGGATGGGTCGTTTGAACATGGGGCCAAGGTATGTAATTCTTCCAATGGTCTGGGAGTTGTGTTTTTTGCTTCTTTTTTTTTGTGAATCACCTTGGATCACGGTTCCAGACACGACCTGTTTGGGACGACGGAATGAGTGACCGCCCCCCGACATGGGTCATGAAATCACAGTGTTTTCATGTCTGCAACTCTTCCGGTTCCCATGTTTGCACAATTTTTGTTAATTTTTTCCACAGCCACAGCCGCAGCCGCTGGCGGCAACCAAGTTCTGGTCGAGAGACACATGAAGTTCTTCCGCTGCTTCTGCTTCTGCTTCTGCTTAGCCTCTTCTTCGACATGCAACAGTCAGCCGAAGAGAAGAGGCTTTTCCATGCTTTTCCACCGGGAAACCTGGAACTGTGTTTGTTGTTCATCGTGATTGAAATATATGAAAATCATTCAAACACCACCATTAAAAATATGGTAACCTGTTCCTAAGACCGACTAAGAGTCACACATTGACCCCCCCATGAAAAGAACATCCATCAGCCCATCCATGGTCCGTCCCCACTCCCAGACTCTCCCACACCCCCACTCCCACTCCCACTCCGGTCGACGAAGCTCCGAAGCTCGGTCCGTTCCGCCCGTCCGTTCCGTCCGTTCCGTCGGACGCCTTCAGGGGTCGAAGGCCCATCCTGGAGGATCCGGCGCCGGGGAACGTCTCGAGGCGCGTCGACCCGTCGACCTGCCGACCCGGAGGGTCGAACAGGTCGAGACTGGAAGGGAGCGAGCGGAAGAGCAGACGAGAGACTGGTTCCGCTTTCGGAAGACGGGAAGGGGGGGGGTTTGACAAGAGGCACGGAGAAAAGGAGGGAGAGCCGGAGCTGAGGTAGGAGGTTGAAGCTACCAGGGATTTGAATCGGACGACCCTAGCCACACCCTAGGATTCAAAGAACCATGGTTTTAAAGGTCGACCTACCAAAGAACCTAGCTGTTTTACTCAGGATTTTGCACTACACCACCAGCTCAAGCGTTCTTTTAATGGTCACAGCTGAGGCAAGAGAGATCTTGGGACATCGGAAACCAGAGGAATCGGAGAAATCGACCGAATGACCGGATGACCGGATGGGATGAGGTGAACATTCCGTGTTCGCACGGATGGATCCTTTGGATGGGGTGAAGAACCCGTACGCCGTAGGTAAGTCTTCCAGTTGCATGGATGGTCTGGGGAAGTTGGGGGAAAGTCAAACATGGGCTCACTATGGCGAGACCCACAGACCGCATGGGATACGTCCTGCTGTGGGATACGTCCTTGTTCATCCTTTTTCAACCTTTACCTGACATGGTTGATGTTTCAAATGAGTTGGAACCACCAACCAGCAATTCTTCACACCATGGGTTTTGTTTTGGTTGATTCATCCTTTGAGAATCTTTGAGATGATTGATGATTAGGCCTTTTTCGATCCCATCAGTTTATCTCACTTTTACGTGAAGGCATGTGAAGGCTGAAGCCCCCAAACCTGGTTTGTTAAGCGCCAATGCTGCGCCGCGGTACCTATCAGGTATGCGTACGAACTCATGATGTGGTTAGAAGAAGGGCACCTCGTCAAAGCAGTGGGAGAGGGCGTCGGGCGCTGCCGCAGGAGGGTGTAGCAGGAAGAAGTGCTGTGCGACATGTTGCGGATTTTGACTACGTCCGACCGTGGATGGGAGATTTTGTGGCCATGCCACGCCACGTGCAGGATTTGATTTGTTTGCTTTGATCAGGCTTTTGGGCTGACATGGGAAGATCTTGTAGGAGTTGGGTGGGTCTGAGAACAAATGGCTCTCGGAACACGCATCAAAACTCGCCGAAAATCAGAACTGCCATCAGGTCATAACTCTTGGGCATGTCATGTGCCTTGAGCAAGCTCCTGAAAGCTAAGATCACGGGGATGAACCCGTTTTCGGGCGCTCCGCGTGTTTGTGGGCCAGGCCAAAAAAGCACCTCAAAACGCTACAAGAATCTTGCATCAAGAATACCTAGAGAATCTTGCAGCGTTTATTCCGCCGTCATGACAAAACCTGTTATTTTTTTCCCAAGTGGTATCCAAATTTCCATGCCAGTGGAGCCTGTAGGTATGGGTGGGCGGTGGCCTTGCTCACGCACAAAAAAGAACGACCCGAGGAACATGGACATTTACGAGCACAATGACGCGCTCACCGGCAAAGGCGGGGTGTCGCAGATCCCAACTTCCTCATCCCAGACACGACCGGTAGGACTGGACGGGCATACTATACCTGCATGTCAATAGTCCGGTCCCAGACTGGTGTCTGGATAAGCCAATGGAAAGTCATGGATCAGGGTGATCAGGGTTCGGAAATAACCCTGACCCCAATACATGGATGGTCTGGGAGTAGCTCTTCCCATGACGAATCAGGGACCTGAGCCAGTCGGTCCGGTGCACTGGTGGACTCCTTCGAGGTACAATCCCAGTCGAACGGCTCAGTCTTTCCAGTCTTGTTTCTGTACGGCTCGGGGGTGAACAGAACAGTCGACTGAACATTTGATCTGTTCGAGTTCTGAGAAAGGTATATCATGTCCTTCAAGTGAGTTGGACCTCATGAAATACTGGACATCGTCATACAAAACCAATACTTAAGGTCAAAGACCAGGGTTTACTGGCTCAGACTGGACGTACGTAGGGTATACCCGTCAAGTGGATGACGCGGCGCGGTCCCAGGCCGTGGCCGCGTCCAGCGCTTGACAACGCCCAAGGAGACTAGTCGAGAGAAGAAGGATTCGCTCCGCAGCGGAGTGTGATAGATTGGATTCCCCACCTGCAAGGTGAGGGTCTCTCGATGTGTAGGAAAGGTTCTGCTCTCCTCTCCTCTCTCCTCTCTCCTCTCCTCTCTCCTCTCTCCTCTCTCCTCTCTCCTCTCTCCTCTCTCCTCTCCTCTCCTCAGGCGAACTGGACCACATGACCTCCAAGTAGGAGAACCGACTTCAAAACCTGGGGCCACGGGGGAAGAGACCCCATGAAAAAAATACACACACATTAGGCAAGCTCGACTCATGCGAAGCCTAGGTTAACCCTTTCGGACGATTTTCAACTTCTTGTTTATAAGCGCTTGTCAGCTGCATATAGTGACCCCATCAAAGGTGCCTCGAAGGAATCCGTCTGAGCACCAAAAGATGCGAAGCAATCAGGTGTACCTCCCTCACGCACTGGGGCTGCTTTTGATGAGTGTGCCTCCCGCTTGCCAGCCTGAGTGTCTTGAGTGCCTTTTGGGGCCAGCCTGGTTGTGCGTTCAATGTAAACATTCATCAGCATCAACCAAACAAAATGTACCAGCGGCGTTCTACCCAGTCCTTGGGTCGGGAGGAAGGGCAAGTAGGGAAGGAGAGGCAAGCAAAAGCGTTGTGCATCATAAGGAGCAGAGTACGTGAGACAAGTGGGGCAACAACTTTGGAAAAGAGAGGAGCCTGCAAATCAGGATGAACGTGGATCGGTTTTAGCATGCAGAAGCAGAGGGAAGTGAACAACAAATGGGGAGGGGGAAGGCAAGCTGACGATGGAAACCTGATGGAACAGATGGAACCGGACTGTCAGCCGGGAGACAAGGGGGAACAAAGAAACCCATGAGACCACAAACAAACCAATGGAATTGAAGCCCCTTGTTACTAGTAGCTTCTTGTTCCTAGTAGCGATGGCCTCCAACCTACTTGCGATGGCCTCAACCTGATAGCGTCCTTGTTACTGAAGGAGGTTAGGCAAAGAAACAAAAGGGTCAAACCAAGGAGCCTACAACCATGAAAAACACCCTTGGAGGGAGGCAGGGAGGATGGACAAAGGGAAACAAACCAACTGCAAACCAATTCGGAAAAACACGGAAAGCGGGGAGCCCCACATCCCCAACAGAGCCCACAACATGTTTTGTGAACAATGGGTGAAAATTGCCAACATGATAAGGGAGATGCCCCAAGATAGCCGCAGACTGGCAGCAAAACACAACCATGCCTCAACAAAAAGTAACCTTATACTTGTCGAACCTAAGTTTGTCAGGGTTTTTACCGCAAAAAAAGTAAAATAACAGTAGCAAAGCCTTCAGCATAGCAATCACCTCCAACATACCCCCACGAGAAGCCTCAAGAGAGCCCCAGAGCCCCAACATTTGGCGAAACGTGCCAACATGGAGAAGGATATGCCGTAAGAATGCACCAAGATCGCCGAAGATTGGGACAAACATGCCCAAATTTGACCGCCCATTGGAGCAAGCTTTCGTAAGCAACAAAACCGACAAACAAAACTGTCAAAACTACCTTTCTTACACTTGTCGGACCCTTTTTTCATAGTTTTTATGGTGTTTTGCGCACACTACTGCGCAAAAGACCACCTGCCCAAGTCAAACGGCAGAGAAAACAAATAACCTTACACTTGTCAGACCTAAGTCTGTCATTACGATGTTTTACGCACATTAACCAAAAAGACGACCTGCCCAAGTCAAACGGCAGGGAAGAAGCAGCCAAGTGGACTAACATCGCCGCAGAAAAGTTAAAGAACAGCAGCAAAGCCTTCAACATAGATCCCGCGGCCCCAATCACCTCCAACATACCCCCACAAGAAGCCTCAAGAGAGCCCCAACATTGGGCGAAACGCGCCAACATGGAGAAGGATATGCCCTAAGAATGCTTCCAACAAGAAGCCTCAAGAGAGCCCCGTAATTTGGGTGAAACGGGCCAATATGGAAAAAAGATACCCTAAGAATGCAGCAAGATCGCCGAAGATTGGCACAAATTTGACCACCCACTAGAGCAAGCTTTCATAAGCAACAAAAACGACAAACAAAAACTCAAAACCACCTCTCGTACTTGTGGGACCTTATTTTTTCATTGTTTTCACGGTGTTTTGCGCACACTACGCAAAAAACCACCTGCCCAAGTCAAACGGCAGAGAAAAAGCAGCCAAGTGGACCAACGTGGCCGCAAAACAAATAACATAACAGCAGCAAAGCCTTCAACATAGCCCTGATCTAGACCCCACGGCCCCAATCACTTCCAACATACCTCCACGAGAAGCCTCAAGAGAGCCCTAACATTGGGTGAAACATGCTCTAAATTTGATCACCCACTGGAGCAAGCTTTCAAGCAAACGAAAACTCTCAATAACACCTTCCTTACACTTGTCCAAACGTTCACGATTCTGGCTATGCCGCCTGGGGCAGACTGCATTATTAACATCCTGGGTGTGTTCGTCCGGAGCAAGCTTTCATATGCAAACAAAACACAAAAAGAAGCTCTCAAAAAGGTCTTCCTTACACTTGTCGGACCTCATTTTTCATGGGTTTTACCCGTGTTTTATGCACATTGCCCTTCAAAGCCTTTGAATGCCGGAAAACAAGAAAAACCTCAAACATTGCCTCCCGTGCAGGTAAAATGCAACTTTTTGAAGGCAAATATGCTCAACACAAAACCCACCCAAAGCCACTTTTTACTGTAAATTACAGTGTTTTTTGCACCTTCAAACATGCCAAAAAAAAGCCTCCACGGTCTGCAAACCGTGAGTCACTCACTCTCACTCTCACTCTCTCACTCACTCTCACTCACTCACACTCACTCATACTCTGGGTTTCGGAAACTGGAAAGGTGGGTTTCTGTGAGTGAGAGTGGAGTGTGAGGGTGAGTGTGAGTGAAAGTGAGTGTGACTGTGAGTGTGACTGTGAGTGTGCGTGTGAGTGAAAGTGATAGTGAGAGTGTGAGTGTGAGTGAGAGTGAGAGTGAGACTGAGAGTGAGAGTGAGAAGTGAGTGAGTGAGAGTGAGTGAGAGTGAGTGAGAGTGAGTGAGTGTGAGTGAGTGTGAGTGTGAGTTTCCAAAACCCACGTTTGAGTTTCTGAACAGTTTCCGAAACCCACGCTTCAGTTTCTCAAGCCAACCTTTCAGTTTCCGAACACCACGCTGACCCCATATAGCTGCGGGTCTGTGTCGGCCGTCGGGGTCCAGGATCGGTCGACGTGACGTACGGCCCAACTGGGTTGGGATCGTTCATCGGAAATCAGTCACTTGGAGAACAACCCCTTCACATGGCCTATTATGGGTTAAACATGACTGCAACGTGGGGGCTTTCTTGGCAGAATCTCTTTTGAACCCTTGTTCTTTGAAGGCTGAAGAGCTGCTCTCGTCGATAGCGACTTGGTCTTTGCTTCTATATGATTTTATTTACCAGCTTTCCACGCTTTTGCTCCCCGAACGCTTTTTCATGGCAGCAACTGGCTTGTGTTCTTGAAGCCCTCTCCAAGGAATCGTTTTGTGACGGCCAGTACTTCCACATCTTTGTCCATGCGCTCTCCCGTTCACATCTGATGTTGCACACGTTGCGGTGCGCCGTCTTTAAGGATGTTGGGGGATCTAAGGAACCGACGTTTAGCCCATTTCATTGAGTCCTCATCTGCGAAACAGTGGAAGTACCGCCAGTTGTACTGCCCATTGTGGCTCAAGCCATTGTGGCTCGGAATACCTGAGCCCAAGCTTGGACTCTGTTCGGCCTCTAGCATCTCCATCATGCGCGGGCCGCTGGACGCTATAGTGGACTGCATGCAGTGAAAGATGGGGTCAAATAAAGCAGGGATCTGCACGCCGCTCGCGTGCTTTCCTCATTTCTTGAGGGCGAAGCCTCAGGTCGATCCATCCAATCCGGTGGTTCCAGTTCTTCTTTGCTCTTCCCTGTCTTTCTGAGAGCGCGTGGGCCCGATTGTCGTCTGGACACGGCGTCGTTTTTGTCGCGCGTCGGCGCATCAAGAATGGCCCTGGTGGTTCGGGTCCACCCTGTGCGCGTGGGGTGGCTATTTGTCCGGTTGGTTTTACTTTTGGGGTCTCCTGGGGGTGGTTTTTCTCCCGGCGTGGAGAAGGGAGGGGGAGTAGGGAGTAGGGGGTAGGGGTAGAGAGTAGGGGGTGGGGAGGAGGGTGAGAGTAGGGAGTAGGGAATAGGGGATAGGATAGGGGGCAAGGACAGGGATAGGGAACCCTCTTTTCCTTTTTGTGTCCTTGTCCTCTTCCTTTTCTTTCCTTAGCCCTGTCTTTCTGACAGCACGTGGGTTTGATTGTCGTTTGGATACGGAGTCGTTATTCTCGCGCGTCGGCGCGTCAAGCGCGACCCTGCTGGCTCGAGTCCACCCTGTGCGCGTGGGTGGTTATTTGTCCTGGGGTCTCCTTGGGGTGGTTTTTTTGGGGTCTCCTTGGGGTGGTTTTTCTCCTGGGGTCTCCTTGGGGTGGTTTTTCTCCTGGTTTTTTTTTGGTGGAGAAATTTTTGGTGGAGAAAAGAGAGGGCTAGGGGGTGGGGAGAAGGGAGTGGGGAGTAGGGAGTGGAGTAGGGAGTGGGACTAGGGAATAAGGAGTAGGGGGTGGGGAGGAGGGAGTAGGGAGTAGGGAATAGGGAGTGCGGAGTAGGGAGTAGGAAATAATTGGGTAAGGGATAAGGCAAGGGAAAGGGATAAGGAAAGGGAAAGGCCAAGCACACCGAAATAAACAAAACACCCCAACCCCCCAAACCCTTAAACCCTCAAACCTCCAAATCTGAACCCAACCGTTCCCGTCCACGTTCCGGACACCTGGCGTACAAATCGGACATGGAGACCCTGCAAACTATCGAATTTAACTTTCTAGCGCAACAAGGGGAACCAAACCAACCTGCCCGCGAAAAGGAATCTGCGCCTGGATCCTTTAGAACAAATTGAGTTGCAACCAGGTGAGGAGGTATGGGTAAAGTTTTAAGCCTATTTATCATTAATATCTTTTGGGTAGGTGAAAGTGAAACCTAGTTGCCGTATGGAGGCGCTCTCACCAATCTCCTTACTCGTGGGGTATGTCCATTTGTTGGACCACCGGACTCATTCATGAAGCCCTGCATGGGTGGTGAAGCACTTGTGGAAATGTGCACGCCACGAAAGTGGAGTCATCCCCTCTTCCGAAGCAGGAGATGGATGAAATTTTCGATGATCCTGAGCTCACAGAGCAGGCTTGAGGGGAGGGAGCTGGTTTTTTTCGTAAAGGTCTTCGGGGCAGGAGGCAGCACTACTTTGTCATCGGGCCCTTGCTCACTTGCTCAGGGCTTAGACAAGTTGGTTTTGTTTGTTTGCGGGGGAGTTTTTGCATGATTTGACCAAACAAGTTTGTGGGTGTGTTCGTGTGGGGGTCGCTGTGGAATTGGAGAGAGTCATGCAGGAAGGAGAAACCTTTCATAGCATGTGCGGCAAGCCTATCTGGTTTTTGCTGCCCTGGAACCCTGAAACCGCCAATGTTGCTACACTGCTGATCATCTCCGATCCACACGTGTTTGCACAAGCAAGAACCACACATGTCTGATCTTATAAATTCACAGCATCGTTTCTTTCCCCCCTGGCAGGGTGTGTAGCTCAAATCATCGGGAAACCTCCCACACCACCAACGACCTCCCCTGGAAGGACCCAAACCCATTGGGCCAGGGGGTCTCCGTCTTCCAAAAACACACCCATTTCAGGGGCTTTCCGACCGGATGAGAACGGACGCGAACAAATAAACACACCGAAACGTGAGGTTGCCAAGTTCACGGGTCACCGAGAACACATTTGACCGTCATGTGAAACTCCTTTGATCACAACCGATCCAGTGGGGAAGATGGGGACCAGTGAAACGAACTCCTTTGATCCTCCAATGGCCCCCCAACTTGGAGGTTTCCCAGACCATCCGAATTTGCAGCCCAAAGCAGATCTTGGGGCGAAGTTGTGTTGCCTTGTGGGAGGTTTTCACAAACCTGTATCGTTGGAAGATGACGTTCATCTTTCAAAGTGGACTCCGGACTCAAAACTTCCAGGACCTCTTCGTTTTCGCCATTCTTTCAAGCACAGCTCTCCCCGATCTCCCTAAGAACCACCACCTCACACAGGTGGCCCAACCCCCCCCACTCCCCAACCGCATTACCTCCAGACGCCCTGGCCCAGCTCTGGCCCTACCCTACCACCTGCTTTCCGGAGGATCTTTGATTCTCCCGAACTGGGTGAATCCCCCTTGATTTCTGGTGAATCTATGGTTCATTTGATTCTCCCACCTTCCTTGCTGCTGCTTAAACGCCCATCATCTCAAAATGGCTTCCTTATGCAGCCGTTGCGTTCGTCCGACCCGAGCGCAGCGCAGATCTACTTCTTGGCCATCTCCCGACATCGACACTGCGCGTCGGCGCAGAGGCATTTTCACAGTGCTCTGGACCGCCCGGCGGGCGCTCCGCTGGAGGCACGAAGAGCGGGACGGGAAGAGCGGGAAGGGGAGGGCTGGAGGGAACGGGTCAAAGATGGTCAAAGCTAAATATATAATATATACATTATAAAATAATATATATATATAGTAGGTATAGCTATCTTATATATGTATAGCTATATAGCTATATACCTACTAACTAAGCTTAGTTAAATTATATATAGCTTGCATACCCCTATATAGTAGGCCCCTAGACGGATTCTGTTGCTTGTATTCATCACTCTGAGGATTCTTCTTTGTAAATGTGAGGTCGCAAGTGACACACTGGTCCTCATGAGTCGCAGGTTTCATCAAGGTCAAGGGGTCTGCATTCTTACGTGTGGCCCATGGCTGTAGATTCTTCTCCAAGAAGGGAACCCATCAAATCATGGGCACATCAAATCATGAACCATGGAGCTTTTCCAGCCCCCCAAAAACCCACCTGTGGGGACACTGAAAGACCGCCCGGTGTGACCGCCCGCACACGGCGCTGGGGGCAGGTGCCAGGCTTCTGGGACTGAGAACCGGCGGTGGATGGCGAGGTTCATCAAGGTGATCAGCTGAGACCACGATGCCCTGGCTGGCGCCTGCAAAGACCAAGAACATCCTATTTCTTTTGGGATTATATGTTGCAAGAAAAGCTGTTGTGAAGATATGTCACTGCTGGGTGCGTTTGCCATTCAACTTGAACAACACGGCACCTCATGTCCTCCAGATGTTTGCCAGGTTTTGGCATCCTTCAGATCTGTTAATGGCAGAAACCGGTCTTTGATGAGTTATTGGCTCATGAAGGATGAAGGCTCATGAAGGCGACTCAGAGACTTGAACGTCTATAGTGGTTTCCCCAAAGAAACCGTTTGGACCATGGACCATGACAACTCTTTTTGGTGCTTTGATGTTGTTTGGGTTTCCAGTTCGAAGATGCTCGGCACTGCTCGGCTGGTCCGACCGCATGCCGCCCTCATGCCCTCGACGTCCACCGCGCGGTGTCCGCTGCGAGTCGAGCAGCATCGGTCAAGGGGCAGCTTCACACCGCGTCTCCACATTTTGGCCAAGTTTGAGGATTTCTTTGGTCAAAAGAACAACCCCATTTCCCAGACCACCCACCCATGGAAGAGTTACTTTCTTTTTTTCATCTACTCTATTTATGTTACCCCCAGTCCCATGGAAAGTACTGAATGGAGTTTTCGCGATCGCTGATGCTGATCTATGAACGAACGCTTTGACACGCACAGTTCTTTTGGCGTTGACATCCAGGTCATTCCAAGTCCGGCTTGTCAGAGGTATTTAAGCAACTAGTTACATTGCAAAAGAACGTGTTTTGATGCTCAGAAACGGAGTTTTTCAATGGTGTCCTTGGCTTCCTGACTGCAAGACACAGTTTGGGACGACCTCATGATTGTTTCCGCAACCAATGGTGCTTTCGTGTGGTGAAAAAGCATTTTCACAGTTTCACAATGTTCCAAGAACAGTGTTTCACAGTTTTCACCAAGTGTTCACCATTCAAGAGTGTTCACAAAGTCATGTTTTTCTCCAGAAGTTTCACCCAGTGTTCACCATTCTTCGGTTGTTTCTACCATGTTTCGATGTTGGAAATCTGTGCGATTTCGCATTCGCATCTCTTGGCGTTTGGAGAGGCGGTTGAACCCAGCGCGGACGGAGCATGGCTTGCCAACGGCCAGGCCACCCCCCAATTCCCAGCAGGAGCCATCGTCTGCAATTCTTTTATTATCTATGCTTCGATCTCTCTTCCCAAAGCTGTATGGAACAGAGCGGAGCGGTCCTGAGCTGCGAAGCTGCAGCAAGGGTCAAACACCTTGGCTCCACCGGAGCCAAAAAGTGGCGCTCAGATGAACCGCATTTGTTACATGCATGAACGCCTCATGTATGGCCAGCCATGATATATATATATATGTGTGTATACACATATAGTTATATAACATAAATAAATATATATATATATATATATACACAGTATATATATACATAGAGTGTCTGGGTATGATCGCTGAAATAACAGGGCTTTGGCCTTATCTGGCCTGTTTGTATGTCCCAACAAGACTGTTCAAGGAAATGACTGTTTTGCGGGGTAGTAGTGTAGTGGTAGTGGTGGTAGTAGCAGCAGTAGTAGTAGTGCTTAGTAGTACTTAGTAGAAGTAGAAGTAGAAGTAGTAGTAGTAGTAGTAGTAGTAGTAGTAGTAGTAGTAGTCGTAGTAGTAGTAGTAGTAAGTAGGAGTAGCAGTAGCAGTAGCAGTAGCAGTGGTCGTAGTCGTAGTGGTAGTCGTAGTCGTAGTGGTAGTCGTAGTCGTAGTTGCGCGGTCGTTGTGATTGCAAATGAACATGGAGGGCGAGTTATAAATTTCTATGAGAAGCTCACCCCAAAAGCATGACCTGTCCGCGAACAAGAAGTTGGACCATGTACATACACATACATTCATACGACGTGGCTTTCAAAGTGTCTTTGTCGACTACGACGATCGGGATTTTGAAGGATTCCAAGTTCCAACTTGCGACAAGTGCAGCTGAAGCACTGCTTTAGCACTCTGCCCCCAAGAGCGTGGCTAGATCCTCTTACAACTGATCCTGCAATGATGAGTCGTGGAGATTTCAAAGGTGATGGTTTTCAAAGGTATCACCGAGCGGTTGTGGGTGCGAGGATTCTTCCAACCACCATCATTGAATTCATGGTTTTTTACAGAATAACCATCGTACTAACCAGGTTGGCCTTTCTTTCTTAATGGTCTTTGAAGGGCTAGGGTCCAGTTACAGGGTAGGGCCAGTAGGGCCTGTTCTTTTTGGAGAGACGAATCCCCCACAAAATCATCATGATATTCTATTGTCTTCTATATTTGTTTTTCGGTGGGCCTCGGCCTACTCTTCACAGTCGCGCCAGTCCTCCTCAGCTCTTCGCTGCTATGCTGGGCGGGCAGATTGCGAAGTTCACCAAGGACCCCAGCTCGTACAACATTCCCCAGACACTCCATGTATGGCATATATTATCATATATTTACCTATATACATTGGGGTGGTTTCAGGGGTGAGTTGTGTATAGGTATATGCAACCTCAAATGATGAAACATCATTTTGCATCCAGAAATTCCTGTACGCTACACGTCTTTCAGATGAAAACCACAAAAGTCGTTTTACATGCACGTTTTCTGATTGTAGCTATTTTGGCTGTATTGGGTTGCATCTTCCCACTTCCAAAGCCTGTCATAGGGTGACAAATGGGAACATGCAGCTATGTCAGAAGTAGGGAGATACCTTCCTGGGTCAAAGGTAGAGCTTGTCAAGCCGGCAGAGCTTCATTGTGTTAAATAGAAGTCTCGGGTGACAATGTTCTACCCGGAAATGCCCGTCAAATACACGTCTTTATCCCCGTCCTATACGCCTTTCCCGTCCAATCATATGCGCCTTTCCCCGTCCACTAGCCTACAGTTACGAGGCTTATGAATCCACAGTGGGACATGCAAACAGGATTTCCGGGAGATTGAGTTCAAGAACGGTCTGTAAGCCACAGAGTGCTAGACCGGATCGGTATCAAAATGACGTGGGAGATCCGGAAGTTAAGCTGGAAGCGCAGGTGACAGACAGGGCCTTCGGTGTTTCTAAAGAGTACCATGCTCACAGAATTGCACAGTTTTGTTTTCCAGTGCGCAGAGTGTCCAATGAAGATCCAGGTAAATGCCATACATGGAGTGTCCGGGTTCCGTCGCTTCGTAGTTCGGTGGACGACCAGTATAGTGGCTTTGGGTCAGCGATGGTGTGGTTGAAGGGCGGATCGGTGCGGGGCGATGGGCGTTTTGGTGTGGCCCTGGTAGCGTCCTTGCTCCTTCTTGCTCGTTTTTAGAGCAATGACCGGTGGTGGATTGTGGGTAAGTTTGCTTACTGACTTCCAGCCTGACCACTGTCGTGCAGTGTCGTGTTCTTGGTATATATCAAGTTTTGGTTGCAGCTCTTTGTCAAACAGTTTGGTTGTTTTGGGTCACCGGAGTGAGAACGAAAACTGTGGTCGTTTTGTCAATCAGATCCTCAACAAAAACTCACAACTCATATATACCCATGGGATATCACTGGGTTACAAGGCAAAGTATCTTCTGTAAGATTTCGATTGGGGTCCACATTGGGGTTCCATGGATTTTTCCAGGACCGAACGTCCGTGGGCGGTGGTTTGCGTAGGCTGTTCATGGCGATGTTTTTTCTTAATCGCAATGGACGCAGACCAGCACGGACGTTGAACATGGGCGTGCATCAAAAGAGGGAGACCGCCCAAAGACTCCCTGGAAGAAACAACACGTTCATGGTAATGTCCACACTTTGTCGGCATGGCACCCGAAAGGTTTTTTCCTGGTGGTGTTTTAGGTGGTGCCTAATTGACTTGTGCAGGTCTGTATCTCTCACGTGTGAATCTGGGGAGATCCAGGCAGCCCAATACGGGCTGGGACAAGAAGCAAAGCCGCAAAACCCATTGGTTGGGGGTCTCTCTATGAAAATATGTGTCCAAAATGGACTTGTCTAAGACATTCTAAGACTACTCGATAGACCAAAGAGTTTTGAATGTCCAAGTGGAAAAAGGAGGACAGCATGGCTGTACCTGTAACCCAGTCCATCTACCACCATCACGGGACCATCACGTTAAGATCAAAAGTGCCGCGCTGGTCCAGTCGGCGCATCCCTTTCCCTTGCGCCGACCGTTTCGACACCGTTCTTCCTTTTTCTCCACGAATGTCGAAACCTCCACGGTGGCGGTGTCCCGACAAAAACCTCCGGAGGAGGCGCTGTTGAACTCCCCGGCCTTTTGCCGCTTCGCGCAGCAGAGCTCCAGCGCGGCGCAGAAGGCGCTCAACGAGGCGGGGACGGGAGGACGGGGGACCTGTGGACGGTGGAGGGGTGGACGGCGGACGGGACGCACCGGTGCAAAAGGGTCGAGCAATTCTTGTCAGGCCGAGTCTTGGTTTCTGAAGATTCTTGGTTTTCTTAGTAGGGAATTAGAGACAGATGGGGTTGAGTGAGCATATTGGGTACGGGGTTGGAACCGACTTCGTGGGGCATTGCGACTTCTTGCAGCTTTTTGGAGGTGAGCAAGGTAGCTCTAACGGGGTTGAGCTTTAGCCAGATACGAATTGACTTGGTCACACTTGGGAGGGTAATGGCACGCCAGCAGGAGTGCGCAGAAACTCAGATGCAACCCGAAAGATGAGTTTGCATGGCATATGACGATCAGTTTCCACAGCTCTGAGGGGTTCATGTTCCAGTAGCCCCCTAAGCCGGTTCGCGCGCCTGGTTTTGCTAAGAGGTACTCTCTCGCAACCTCCACAGAGGAAACGGTAAAAGTGCCTGAAAGGAATATTATGTCATGAGCGAGTTCTCTGGAGAGCTGGTGGTTTCAACTTATACCTGGATGGAAGAACTACAAGTCTTCAACGCTCATTTCTTGAAGGCCCTACTCCCCTCTGTTTGCAACAAGTGATGAGAGCTCATCACCTTGACCAAGAGAAAGCCCCCTGGCTGAACTTCATTGACTTCAGTCCCCTTGTTTCCTCCCTTGCTACTGATCTTCAGCAAGAGTTCTTCAACAATCCAGGGACCCCAAAGCCAGTTACGACCCACCCCAGACCCAGACCCAGACCGTATGGACTAGGTATAGGTTGACCCCATTTACGACCCTGCCTACATGAAAAGGCATCTTAAGAATTGTTCAGAAAGGCGTTCTCTCCGTCCGTCTGTTTTCATTTTCCTTCAACCGTGTGGATGGATGTGGCTCAACAAGACTCTCCGCTTTTTTCTCAACACCGAAGAATCACGCATACAGGAGTCAGAATGTCTCCAATCCGCAGCGGAATAGTCATTGAAGAGTCATACACACCGGAAGAGTGAGTCGCATTCATGTTCATCAACCGCCAGGACTTGAGCCATGTAACTCCTCCCAGTCCCAGTCGTCTACGTCGACTCGGCGGCCGCGACCCGCGGGTCTTCGGCCGCGGCCCGGACGGCCACGCCGGCGGACGGGAGGCGATGCGCAGTGCGCAGCCGATGATGGAGAAAGCGCAGCAGCAGGGAAGGGAGACCTTGAGGCAGGGGGAAGGGCCGCCACAGGCTGGGCTGAATGGTACGGATGGCCAGCGCTGGATCTTTTTTCGATCGAAGACTCCCAGACCAGACGAATCGGACTGGAAGAGTTACAAGGCTCCCCATTGAAGACCTGAATGTTAGCAACCAATTAGTGGTTGGGACTCAAAGATCCTCAGAAATATTGCAGGCTGTCAGCGTACATCTTATAGTGACCCCCAAAACAGATAGACCGTTTTGATACCAAACTATCTACTTTGGGGCCTTTATCTTGTTTGAAGGTTCCATGGGCCAATTTTATAGATGGAACTGAAGGGTTTGGGAATGCGACTGGGTGCGATAGTGTATAATGCGCATAGTGCTGGCCCATCAGAAATGTATTTGTTGTTGCTTTCCCCTCGCGACGGAACTGAACACGTCAGCACTTGATGATACGTATGATGCTTTCAGCACTTGATGACACGACCAGTCACGAATGATTTTCGAAGGTTCATGACGGATGATGTGACTGTATTGGCTCTACTAGACTCTACTAGTGTACAGTGAAAAGAATGCAAAGTCTCTGTACAGCGTTTGGACTGTTTCGCCTAGAAGCAAGAAATGAACTTTATTTTTGTCTTACTGGCAGGGAGGGATTCGGGGATGTTTCTCTTTGAGACAGTGAGACACCACACACTGCTCCACCATGTGTGAGTCCAAGCACGCCACCTCTCCACCATGTCCCGGCACCCCGGCACGCCCCTCCACCACCACCACGCGCCAGCAGCCCCTCTTCCCAGGCGTTTGGACCAAAAGCCTCGCGGCAAGTGAGGCGGAAGCTGAGACGTTTCTGGGTCGGTGAGGCCCCGCAGAGACCCACCGGCTGACCCCCCGGCTGGAACATGAACAGAGGTTTTTCACAGCCCGTCTTGTCGCCCCCAAAAAATGGTCCTAGTTGTCTAGCTCTGGTCTCTATAGCACTTCAGGGTCCTAGTTCTGGTCTCTCAACCTCTCTTGGAATGAACAGACTGTTCTTCTTAGGTGACAACGAAATTTTCAAGCTTGGATCGGGTGAGTTGTCGACCCCATGGGATCGGGTGGTTCGTCACCACATGGGCTTGGATGGTGATGGGGTGTCGGCTCCAAACCCCTTGCAAAGCCAGACCATCCATGGGACTGGAAGACATTGACCTCACGGAAATCGCGAAATGCAAGTATATAATAACTCTTCCATATACACGACCGGTGGGACTGGCATCTGAAACCCTACATTCACCCCTTTTCAACCACCCCAACTGATCCGTAAATATTACATAGAGTGACGGGGATACATGGAGTCTCCTTCCCTTGGAGAAGATGTTTGATCTTGGACGCCTCAAAAAGACATTTCTAGACCCTCCAGTCAAACGTGGGCACCAAAACTGCCAGAGGACACCAGTAGCTGGTGGAATGGGATATGTTCTTTTTTTGTTCAGCCTTAACTTGGGATTATTGAACCCCCACTGGTCCATATAATGTATATAATTGTATAATATAATTGTATATACAATTATATTTTATATATACATACCCAGACGCTAATACATTGACCCCCCAAACCACCCCAACTGATCGGCATATATGGCAGTCCCATGGAGTGTTTGGGATATGTATTTGTTGCTAGTTGAAACCACCAACCAGAGCATGTCTATTTGCTTCACCAGGAGTACCGGCCACACCCCCAGTCCGCGGCTTTTGTGCTTGCTCTCAGCGCCACCCCGGACGGATCCGTCCACAACGGAGTCGAGCGGCCTGGTTTCAAGGGGCCAAGACCTAGTGACTCGGCATGGAATATGTACATGATCATCGATTGGGGCGGTTGAAAAGGGGTTGAAAAGGGTGGTCAAAAAACCAATGACATGGTATGACTCGTCTTTTGGGGCCACGGGCGAACGATGTCGAAGCACCGGGTGGTTCGAACTGATTCATTTTTTTGGATCGAGCGAAAGCCAGTGGATGGATCAAAGAACAAGAAATCAAGTAGATCAATACATTCAAAGATCAATGTATGGATCCATCCGGAGTGCAACGAGCAAGTAAACCTCGAGGGGGGG
>CAXAMN010022149.1:0-18330 GCA_963970005.1 Durusdinium trenchii
TGACGCTGCGAACATGATGAGCCGAAGTCTCTCAACTGCTAGAAAAACAAAAGAGCTCTTGAAATGAGCATAAGCTAGGTAAAACCATTTTGCTCGAAAGGCAGTCCTCCTGACAGTAAGTCTGTAGAAAAACGGCCAAACACATCAACAAATCAGCAACCCGCAAACCAAACCCACAAAGAAGGCATGAACAAAGAATAAAGCACTACACAAAGTTCATCACCAATTTTCCAAGAACAAATCATAGGTACGAAATCGCCAAGGTCGCAATGGAATATCAGCGTGACAACTTGCTAGCAAGGCCTCTTGGTAGATTGATGATGGTTGGTGGCCTGCGGATGTGAGTTGGTGCTTTGATCTGAGTGTTGGGAGCTCAGTGATCATTGATATGGGTGTTGCTCAAAGGTAAAGCAACCGCACTCTGGCATGTGGCATCTTATTCGCAAGTGATTCCATAGCATCCGCAACTCGGAAGTATTTCATCTAAACTTTCCGGTGACTGCATCTTCACTGCCAGGCACATACACATACAGCAATTGACACATACTGGTACGCTTCTAAGACTTGAGAGAGGAGGGGGTGAACGAAAGGTAGCAGGCAATCACAAGTAACCCTGGTAGAAGTCCATGACGGCGTGAACCGGCGCAGGGGGGATTTGATCCAGTGGGGGGGGGGCCCCCCCCCGACGAACAGAATCATCTCTTACAGGACCAAACTCAATGCACAATCCCAACTCCTGATTGTAATACATTTTTGCTAAAGCAAGGAGAACTCAGGTAGCTCAAGCTACCTTTCGTGAAAACACTTCCATGTACCCATAAAGCACCATGTAAATGGCCAAGTAGATGAAGCGCTAAGCAAACGCCGGCTGAAGCCTAATAATACGCACACTTTGCACACCATTTCCCTATATACGTATATATATATATACACACACTATTCTATTTTCCGGATTGATCCTCTCTTCCGCTTCCATTTTTCTTTTCCGCCCATGTGCTTTCCCTGTGCTTTTCTTCCCTTTTGCCTTTTCGCTGTCTATAGATAATTCCTTTCCAAAAAGACACCCACAAGCAACCAACGCACACTCTCTAATGCTGTGTAAGCAGGTCTGGAAAGTTCCAGTTTCAACCACAGTAGTGTTGTCTTTATCTTTCAACGCGCCAGGAATTAAGAGCAAATTGCAATTTCTTTACTGTATTGAAGCAGTTTGAGTTCTTCTTCATGCTCCATCAGGCGCTGTGGCTTTAAGCTATACCATTGCGCGGCCATCCGTTCTCGAGCCTGAGTACATTTTAGAGACAATTTTCACGATTATCTTGTCAAAATCTGTCAAACACATAGTACCTTTCTTGTGCCTCCAAATGTCCAGTCTCAAATGGTATCTTCTCAAACCTTTGCCTCGCAAACCCCTACCCAAATGAAACCCTAGCTGACCGCAACTCCATACTATATACATACTCTGGTTGCCCTGAACAAAGTGAAGAGTTCATGAAAACCTCAAGAGCAGCAAGTCACAAAACCTCAAGAGCTGGAACCAAATCACCTTACGAGGCTTAATCCTTACCACTAAACTTTGGCTTGGACCGCTAAATTGACGGGCTTTGGTGACGTTGACTCCAGTGAACAAGGTCTCATAACACCTCACATGGCTGTGTGTCTGTCTATTGCAATATCATTGATATCGTTAATGCTCACACTGTGTTCAATTCTCCACATTGCTTTTCTTGAAGCTTCTGATGCACACATGGATGCTTTGAAGTTACACTGCTAGTATCTTTGACACTCCCATGTATCATGTAAATTTGCACCATACTGACAATTTTAAATACTTCCATGTCGGACATCTTTCGCTGTGTTGTTTATCTGCTACATTCTGCTACTAAAGTGTATGCCGATATTTCTGAAGTCTTCTTCGCATGGCTGTGGTGAGTTGCCGTGACATGGTGACATGGCTTTCGGTCCTCAACCAGCTGTATGAACTGCTATTTTTACAACCTTCGACGTTCACTTGGTTGTGTTTTACAGTGAGCCCCTACAGCCCTGTTGCCTTCTTTGCAGACCTTCAACCCATCGTTTCTCGCTGGTCAATACATTGTCTAAGTCTAAGATCACCCAACACCATCAAGTTCGGCAGGTCTCTGACATGACCTTTCAAAATATTTCAAAAAAGGCTCGAGAAGCTTGGTGGGCTGGCCTTCTACGCCGCGAAGCTCGGTTATCTTTTCAATCCTTCATCGACTTTTGGCCATTTAGACATTGATAATCATACAGCACCTTTCAAAGTGGTTGTTGCGCGTTATCCAATCAATGGTTGTGGTACAAATTTGCTTGGCAGGAGTCACCCAATCACAGCTCTATTCTCCACCAAAACCGGCAGCGAATGATTTTGTTCATGGTCCTGGCCAAAGACTGAGGTGCCTGTGCGAAATTAGCCGACATTCTTATCCGGCACCTGAAGGAAACAAAACAAAAACAAAGTGCAATCACGACTTATGCGAGCTTCCTAGTGCTTACTATATCCACTACGCACAGGTAGATCTTGTTGGTGCTTGGGCGGGGGAAGGATCCAGTTCCACATCTAATTCCAATTCCAATCAGCCAGGCGGAGGGGTTTTGGTTCCTGCCTGAATCAGCGAGTGGTCGGGGTTTAGTTCAACTTCAAGTTCCAGTTACAGTATCAATATCTTCCAATCATCTTGGGATGAAGACCTAGTATGACCTAGTGACCAGTGACCTGATTAGTTCCAGTTTCGCAAGGGCTGGATTGACTCTTGGTTCTCCACTGTCAACGATGATGCGCGTTCAGTTCGTCTTACGTATTTAAACCACTTCCCAGCGTGCACAGGAAGATTTTCTGGCATTTTCTGGGTGCCAACGAACTGAAGCATGATCCAGGACTTGGGTGGTTCATGCTTCAACTTGTCTACTGCAAAAGTGCAGTGGTGCTAGTGATGTTGCTTCTGCCTGCTGCCGGCTTGGACGGTAAGGGGATCGTGAGTGGCTTTTCAGCATTTCTGTATGCCTGGGTGTCCTCTTTTTGATAAATTTGTTCCGGCCCACATTCTCATGACACAAAGTGCAAGGTAAATTTAATGGGCTTGCCAAGTACCAAATTGAAACCTGTTTGCAGCCGCACAAATATATATATATATATATAACTATATACATACACACATATATATATATATATACCCCGAGAAACCGTTTCTGCAGTAGCGGATCCAAACATGAGGAATTCAAACATCCTTTGGAAGGTGCTGTTGGAAATGCTCCTTTCTACAGACCCTTCTTTGGGTGCGTGAAGCCCACTAGGCCTTTGGTGCCAAGATCAGGAATGCTTGCTGAAGTATTCCAACTGCTTACCTTCCAGCAACCAATGTTATGAAGTCAACCTCTCTCTCTCTCTCTATTTAGATCTCATGTGCATATATACATATATATATATCACATCATTGCTAATTGCACAATTGCAAGCGCAAGCTGGAGAGCACATCTCATCTTTGGTCTGTTTGCCCTTGTGCCCAAAACCCCAAATCCTGGAAGCACCAAATGACACCGCTTTAAACAAATTAGCGGCTTTGAACTTCTGAGCCCGCGCTATCATAAAAAATATGCTTTTGCTCTCTGGCACATCTTGCTTTCGTGATGGTGCCATGTTCGATTTGCAACTCAAAGTACCGCCATGACAAACGTCGCACTGACACGGGTGTTTCGTCTTGGACTTAGAATTATTGAACATATCCTTGTCGTTAGGCTTGCTGGTGTAGTATCCGTCATCTTGCATTCTCCAGTCAAGGTGGAGGCTTCAAGGACATGCCAGCAATTGACTGGGAGCGAATTGGAGGAAAAGCAATCTACTGGCACAAGGCTGATGATGCACACCATGCAAAGAAGGAGCATTGTTCTGAAACTTGAGCCGCCCAAGTCCGAATTTGCTTCAACAAGCACACTGCTCAGTGACTCTGATCGAGTACTCGGGTTTGCCTGTGTGTGTGTGGGTTTGACCAAAAACACAAAGAGCAAAACCGCCAAGCAATCATCATAAATGGATTACACATGCAAATTATATACACATACAAACTACTGTCAAAACAAGAACTGTCCTTTCAATACCAACTGTCTCCTAGGTGGCAATAATAAACAGAACTTTCTCCTGAATAATAAACCTTTTTCCAGATTTAAGCAATGAATGACTTTTTCTATTTGGATCAAGGAAATACAATATATATATATATGTATAATCCAAAGCTGTCCTAATCTCGCGAGTAGTTTATTGTTACAACGAACAAGTTTTGTTTCCCCATTTTTCACTAGGAGGAGGCTTATTATTGCGAAATGTTTATTCTAGCTTAATAGGGTGTGCCTCTTGTGGTGGCTTTTGGATCTGCAATCATGTTTGCGGTCTGATAGCTTTTCTTTGAAAGTGGCGGTGTGGCTTCTACATTATCGTTATTATATAATGCCACTAGCATTCGACACCGCCTCGCTCCTCGAAGAACCAAATTGAGCTTCTTGTTGTTGGCTGGCGTTCTGCTGCTGTGGGGCTTCTCTGTGTGTTTCCTGTGCTGTTCTTCTGCGCGCTTGGCGCTACGTTGTGCTTGTACTTCTGTGGGGTGTTGACTCGATATCAGGGAATTGCACTTGACCTCAGCAGTCACAAGCGGTAACTGGTGTTCAGTCTGCTGCGCTGATAGCTGTCGTCTTCACCCCAAAGCTTCGGTGAACCTTCCAGCCCCCTTTAGTGCAATATTTGGTTTGAACTCGAATACACTTCATCAAAATAAATGAACAAACCTCTGGTCTAGACCGACTCTCACCGACAAATGCCTCCATCAGAAAGATTCAGAAATGCTCTTGGAAACCATGCTTCGAAAACCTTGATAAATATTGAAGGTTCTAAAGTGTCTAAAAGGATCTAAAAGGTAATTTTGCGTCGGTGGGCGGCCAAACTGCATCTGGATGCTCATTGAACGATGTACACTCTTTGTCTCCTTGTATGGCATTTTCCACGTGCACACTTTTTGGAATTATATTATAATGTAAACTTGCCACAGGTTGGGCTGATTGGATTCTAGCAGGCTGCTACGACACGTTCCTAATGTGGCAGCGGTAGATGTTCTGGACCCAGCAATCACAGCGCCTAGACCAGGAGATCCTTGCCGAGCCCGTAGCACCGAGCACTGCAGCACTGCATGTAGACCAGTGGTTGGCAGCGTGGCTGATTGAGGCTGTTGCAGTTTGGCCTCGAAGACCCAGCAATGCTGTGCAATGCTTTCGCCCACTCATTGACAACTCAACTATGGTACACAAAGTGGCCTGCCCTTACTGCCACATTTGCAGCTCTTTGGGCAGTTCAAGTTCATGTACACAGCATTTGCACCTCAAAGGGCCCATGCGACAAAAATGAACATCCAATCAGTGTGCAAACCAAAAGCAGCCAAGGAACAATACCCCAGCTTGGACCAGCCAAAGCATTGGCAATTCCTATTTGGGCCAAATGCAGCTCAAACCTTCAACCTCCCCTCTCTCTGACCACACACATGATTCAATGCGGCATTCGCCATATGTGATGCTTGTGCAAGTACAGGGATTGCATATTTTATGCTTTGCCCATACCAGTCGACCCCTTGTGCCATGGTGGGCTTTGTTTGGCACAGGAGAGCGGCGGTTTCAAGGTTCGAGCGTTCGTGTCCGTTGTCAACCCTGGCATACAGGACGAGCGCCAAAGCAGGCATGGACAAACGGCTGTCTTCGCTCACTCTGTTTTCAGCTGTGGGCACGAAGCAGGAATATTCAGGTCGCATCCCCACGATAACCGCCCACACCAAATGTTTTGTTTTGAGAAACAGCATGGGGAAAACATGGCCTATCGATCCGCCGAAACATTGCTAAGGGGTTCCAACTTGTGTTCAACAATGTCTGCAATTTGTCATATACATATATACTTCATTTGTTCGTCCACGGCATTTTATTGCATTGCGGTAACTATTGTACTGTATCGTATTCGATTGAACTCAATGCTGTTCTATCATATTGCATCGTATTGTATGTGCTATCTATGTCTTACACTCCTCTATGCGACCCCTGAAAATATACAGTTTGAGCGGGGTCCAATCAAAGTACCATCCATCTCTGTATCTTATGTCGATCACCATATTGTATAGTATAGTGTTGTATGTATCATCTATGTCTTACATTGAGGAGTACATCCATCACCAACTCATTCCTCCATTCGACCACCTGAAAAATGTACATGTTCGAGAAAGTGCAACCCAAGCACCGTCCATGTCTGTCTCTCACATCGACCATACACTCCCCCGTCCAATTTCCTATTTTCTATTTCTTTCACTCATCACTCCATGATGCACTCACTCTGTGCACCATTTGCATCAGCAAATCCATGAAAGGCAACTCCTTTCAACGGTTTTTGTAATTTCTCACTGCAAGTGTGCCACTTCATGTGCACTCCCCAAATGGAACGTTGCAAAACTTTCTATTTTCGCTGTCTTTTCACCCACCACCGCTTTCCCTCCAGACATACCTCACGATGTCGGCAATGCAATTCCGTTCACAAACGAAAAACATATCCACAAACCCTTCCCCCCCATAAAGCGATGAATGCAATTCCACACAATTACGCCTCTCAACGCCTTCGAGCAAGAATTATGCGCCAGAGAGGACTGGATTCCAGTCCGAACAAAGGTGACAATCAAGAGAAAAAACGCAAGGTCAAGGCATCTTATGCAATCAGCAACTTTTTCTGGCCTTTCAAGCAAAGAACGTCACAACAGTGCAATTAGACTGCCCACCCCAACACACACAAAATAATACTGAAAAGTGGGAGCGCTACCAAAACGTTTTCAACCTCGAGCCCCACGGCTGGTCGCGCGAGGGGGTGTATTCACACTTACCCCCGCTGGTCCTCGCGCGTGTCATGACCCTCATGAGGACGCCGTTGTCGGCCCACTTGGTCAAGCCATCGCTGACCATCTCCTTGCCCGGCATCCACCTGACAAAGTTGCCGGAACCCTCCTCGATCAAAGCCTGCCTCAGCACCGCGGCATCGATGAGGATCTTCCTGTCGGAAGTCTGCACTTCCGATGCCAGCACATCATAGCCCGTCTTCGCGTCGATCACCAAGTAGTGCTTCCAGCGGCTGGCATAGCCCTTCCAGGTCCTCAAGGTGAAGTCAGCGTAGAGGACCTCCGCCAAGGCCGCGCAGATGAAGTCCCCATGCTCGAAGCTCTCCGCCGCCATGGACAACTCAGCGCTCATACTGCACCTCACCACAAGCTGAATCTTCATGCTCTGACCCTCAAGCAGGCAGACCGGCGCGGTCTTCTCCAGGACATCAGGGTGGGCGACCATGCAAGCGAGGCCACCCTGGGAGCGTCCCTTGGGCTGTGCCGCAAAGGCCGCATCGCTGGCGGAGATCGCCAAATGTCCTTGAGGTCGCGCCCCTTGACGATGACCTCCTTCTTCGCCCTGGCCACCAGCTTGGCCGCTCCCTCTTCCCAGCTCCGGCCAGTTGTTGGCAATGGGACACCCCATGCGACAGGTCATACCTTCCTTGGCGTGCCGTCCAATTGACCTGGTTCAGGATCGAGCCAATCTTGGTGCGCTCCTTCTTACTCAGCCGACCCCGCTCCATGGCACACTCTTCCTTGGCGACGTCCGGAATCTTCTGCACGTAGCTCTCCGTGGTACAGGAACTCCAAGGTCTTGGGGTCCTGCTTCTCATAGCGCCCGCAAAACTTCTGCCACCCTTCAGTCGCCAGGCGGTGTTGGCCAAACTTCAAGCGCTCATGGAGAGCGTCCCAGATCTCCTGCGCGGTCTCATCCCCGGCGTATCTGGCGTCGTCCACGTGGATGGTGACAATCGCCCGGAGTCGTCCGTCAGGATGAAATGCCACGAACAGGCCCGGGATCAACTTCGACTCATTGAGCTTGATCTTCTTCAAGGTGGCCTTGTACTCCAAGTAGCAAAGCCTCGGGGATTCCGCGAGCCCGAACCCACCCTTCAGCAATTTGAGGATGTCAGAGCGGCAGCCATTGCCCACTTGCTCCTTGATGTAGTCCGTCACCACATAGGTAGCTTCTGTCCCTGGAGGAAGGCGGCACTCACATCCTCGTAGTGCACCACCCAGCCCAGCTGCACTGCCACCATGTTCAGGATATTGTGTCCCAGGAGGCTAGCCGTAGGGTACCGCCCCGCCTCAACATCCTTCTGTCCGCCAAGGATCCATCGGGCGTTCAACTCGGCCTCAACCAGCGTCTCGCCACCCTTGTTGGAGCACGAACCTGGAGCTGAGGATCCTCCGGGGGTCCACTACTGCGTCCTTTGGTACTCCTTCGATGGCATCATGGTCGAAGTAGACCTGCGCAGCCTTCACCAGCGGCTTCCTTTGGTACTCCACACGGATGCCAGTGACCAGCTGGGCCTCCATCACCGCCTTGACCTCGCCCGACGCATACTCCTCCGAGCGGTCGACCAAATTCTTCAGGTACAGGTTCGTCTCGCCATCCGCCTCCCACAAGCCCACCTGCATCTCAATCTCGGACCAGTAGGTGCTCCAGGGCTCCAGCTCGACCTTCTTTCTGCGAGGGCCCGGACGTCCCCTTGGTGGCACTCGCTGTTGCATAGCCACGAGCCGCTTGCCGCCCCTTCTCCTTCTGCTCCGTCTTCCATTCCTTACGCACCTTCTTCAACTGGCCATAGGCATTCTCCAGCCTGTCACCGCCGCCTCCTGCATCGTAGATGGCGCGCCCAAATCCTTCGCCAGCTGCTCAAACAACTTCTGCTTCTTCTTGAACGGAAGGAGATGGGGCTCCTCCCTATCGGCATCTCCCAAGGCTTGGGGAACATCATGAAGCAGCTCCCTCTTCTTCTCCACCTCAGGCGGATCTTCTCCAGCGGATAGGCCTTGACCGGGAACGTAGTCGCGCCCACCCGTAGAAGCTCCAGATCGGGTGGCCGGGATCTTGCTGCCAGTGCTCTCCGAAGGCCTTCATGGGCATCAATCCAATGGCAGGCTTCAATGGATGCTGCTCGGATGCGGTCAGCTCTTCTGATGGCTTCCTCCTGGTTAACGGCCGTTCAAGGATTTTGGCAGAGGCGTGTTGCAGCCCGTGACCGCCTGCAAAGGTGCCACCCCATGTTTGCCTACCACCCGGTTCTTTGAAGAACAGGTGTCAATCTGAAGCTCGATCACCACCTTCATCATCATCACCTTCATGATGGCTCCATGTCGTTCAGCATGTCCAAGGCGCCACTTCGCCTGGTCGGGGATGACGTCGTGCTGCACTGCAAAAAGTTCATTGAGCCTGGCCAAAGCCCCCTGAAACTCGGTGCCAGCATCCGTGACCAGGGTATCGGGGACCAAAGACATCACACCACAACCGACATAGCACATCCGCCGCCCAGTCCAAGCTTGGATCGAAATCCAAGGCACCCACGTGGTAGTCCGTGAGCTCATTTGACATTCTTCACATCCCAAATGAAGAAGACGTCCCCGCTCACCCTCTGGTTGAAGTTCGTGGGCTTGAGATAGGACACCTGTGGCTTGCTACCACGGGGGCGCACCATGCTGCATACCTGACATCGCGTGTTCTTCACTCCATTGAGGAGGTCGGCATTGCCCCCAGCGAGACTGATCATCCGGTGCAAGCGCTCATTCGACAGATGGCCTAAGGCCACATGCAGGTGTGCCAAGGTGGCACGGGAGCATACGGGCCTCCGCCTCGAAGATGATGTAGTCGTAGCGCTCACCCTCGGCCCCCATCTGCTTCATTTGTCTCTTCGAGGCCTCCTCCGGGGTCAAGACACCTTCCTCGATGGCCACCGGCAGAGTGTCATAGATGGCGGGGACTGGATCCTCAGAGCCATGGGTCTCCTGGCCCGGGAGGCAAAGCTGGGCTGCTTCCAGAATAAACTTCGGGGTCCATCGCGCCGCCAGAGCTGACCTCCGCTCCATTTTGCCATCCAGGCCGATGGTTGCAGCGAGTGACCGTTGCCAATCCCATTGCAAAGCCCTGCTTGTTCACGTCCAAGGCAGTGGTCTTCCGGTAGAGGAGATGGAAGCTTCACCAACTGCGCTGCCCTGTCCCAAAGCTGCACCATGATTCGAGGGCCTATGTACTCCTCCAGGATCTGAAAACTCAAGGCTTCATCGCCAGTCCCTGTAGCTCTTGCCAGGTTTTGCTCTGAAGATTGGCGGGTAGGAGCTGCTGATCTTCCCCTTCCCGCTTCCCTGGCTTTTAGGCTCATCTCCAGGTTATCGAGGATCTGGTGAATCCCCTGCCGATGACACCTCCCCAGACGGGAGATTTCCATGCCGGTTGAACCCCGCTGCTGGCGGAGAAGCCGGCGGCCCATGGACTTGTTGCTGATCGTGCCCTGGAAGAAGTCCCCTGGTCGTCGTTCTTGATCTCCGCCGGACCACAAGCTAGCCTGATTCCAGGACCAGTTCTCTTGGCCCTGATCCACGCTCCCACGGCGCCCTGGTACATGATCTGGTCCCTGATCGTGTCCCCCAGCTCAATCATCCCATGACCAATTGGCATGCGCACTCCCTTCGCCGTGATGGCGCTCCCACCCCATGTCCTGCCGTCGACCTTGTCCAGAATCAGGTACTCGTGGTCGTCCATCTCGTCCAGACCACTCGGTCCAAGCACTCTGACTTTCCCCAGCCGCTGATCGTCCATCCCACGACCAGTTCTCTCCTTGGCCACCGGCCGTCCAACTTCTCCAGGTCGCCCACGAGGACGTTGACCAAGCCCGTCCTGCACTCGGGAGATGCCACCCCTCCAGCTCTGAGGGAATCCACTCAGAGCCACCTTCCGAAACTCCACTGGGCTCATCCACCGGCGCCGCCTCGAACACCTCATAGTACGAGGTCATGCCGTAGGGCTCGAGGAACCAAACCAAAACCCCAAAAGCCGCCCGCGTAGCCAGGCTCCCCAAAGCGCCGCGCCAAAGGTCACCTAAAACGAAACCTACGCTCCGCTGCCACTGAAAAGTGGGAGCGCTACCAAAACGTTTTCAACCTCGAGCCCCTCGGCTGGTCGCGCGAGGGGGTGTATTCACAATAATGTTTAAACAAGGAGCTTTGGAAACATCCACACACTCTGGTTGTGTCACAGGTGCAAAGAACCACCAAGCAAGGGTATCAATACAAGGCACAATCGAACAAAAAAACTCACACACAACCAAAGGCGTCTCGTTGCCACACCCAATTAAGCTGGAATGCATTCAGCTCTGACTGTCCTCTCCATTGTTCTCAATAGTCAATAGACGTGAAGCTTTCAGTGGAAGCAAGATCGGGGCCGATGCCAGGAAACCTGCACCTCGGAACAGCAATCATCGAAAAGAAGGACTGAGCATGAAAAGCTGCTGCAATCAATGCGCTGCAAGAAACTAACACTGTGACCAATCACAATGTATCTCAAATAGAACACCAAAGTTTGCCAGTACGATAAATCAACTTTTATATACTTGTTACTGTACTGTATAGGATTGTATAGGTAACTAAGGCATGTTCCTGTAGAGCAAGCACAATTTCAAGACTTTGTTTGGGGTGGGCCAGATCGATGGAGCTGATGTTTTTATCGTATCTCAAACCCTCAAGCCGTGTTTTGAGTGCAAATTTCGAGGAACCCTTGTGGCCAAAAGCATGGTTGTCCTAACTAAGATAGGTGAACCCGGAAAGATCTGTACCAAGCCTCCCGATCCCGGAGAATTGAAACATACTGCAAGACTTCTTGAATCTTGTTGTAAATAAACTGTTTTGCAAAGAGAGGAGCCAAGTGACTGAATCCTGAAGTTCATGCCACCAAAAGCAACTTCACTCGTCCTTTTCTAATTGCATCGTCTAAATCCTGCACGTTTGGAACACACATTCATACTAATTTATATCTATTTATACTGTTTCATGCTTGTAACGTGTTGACAGCAATCGTTGGCACAACTGACTAAATTGTGCAATGCAAGCACGACTTGAACCGAAACTGCCCTGGGGACATCCTTGTGTAGCTGAACTTGCCCCAAGCTTTCAGACACTTTCCTCACCACTGCGAGCCAATAGCGCTTGCCCAGGCCTGTTGACACCAGCTCTGTTATTATTCTTCAACACTTCGCAGTTCGCAAGCAATTTCATGCAAACCAGGAACCAAGGCAAATTACGCCCAGCCACATCTGGCCATGGACAACTGCGTTGGGCTGATGTCGAAGGTGTGAGCATTTGATGTGAGACTTGTCTTGACCTCCACCAAAAATACCTCACCACAAAGTTGAAATAAAGGCTGATGGCCACAGTGCAATGAATCGGAATTCTAGACAAAGACCGACCTGCGAATCCCTCCACCTACTGCTGCAAACAACCCACTCTGCTCCACAAAATAGACCAGCCGGGCAGCTCCTGAATCCTGCGACAATGCAGCCTAAGCGAGATGCACCCACAGTGCATTTGTGCTTCTCAAGATATTTTGCCTTCCGCGATTCCCCATTTCATTCTTTTAGCTGTTGACTAGTGCGCCCGCCTCAATCATTTGGAGGGAAGGCACCTACGGGAACGGGCAATGCGAGACCCAAACTGGGAGTGCTGCTACTGGCCTCCTCCTCGGATTTTGTGGAGCATAGCTTGGCCATAGCGGGCGGAAACGAACATGTACCTGTCTGTGCTCAAGGGTGCACGTCACGCACTTCCTCCCGGAAAGCTGAGCAGTGCATGTTGCTGCTTCGAACCAGCTACCCTTCGGGCACTGCTTGGCCGGACCAAGAAATCAAAAGGCAAGCCTGGCCAATGCAGCCATTGCAAAGCCAGCCATCCACAAACAAACCATAGGCAAAGCCGGTGGGCCTGTTTCTGCATATTGGTTGACCCAAATGATATCAAATCCGCGTTGTTTGAGCACCTTCAACGCGACCTGGTTGCGCAAGTACAAGCGAATGCATTTGGAAAAAAGGATATATTTGTCAGGAGACCAGCGGTTTCTGTAGGTTAAGGCAAACATTATAGTGTCAAAAGCAAGCGCTGAAAAGGATATCGACGTTTGCCAATGTCACCAATCTTGTGATTGTTTTGCTGATAGTTCTTCCACAAGCTGGTGGCACTGCAAAAGTCCATTTAATGCCTCTTTTGGGAGGAGCAGGGTTCTTAATCTCTTGGTTGTAATTCGGTGTTCTGGAAAACATGTTTCTTATTTTCATGCGGGAACAATCTTTTCTTTAGGCGGTCGCACTAGCTTTCCGTATCCGTTCTCGCCATGAGCAAGGGGCGGGTGAGCTGTGGATGTTGAACACAAGTCGAATGGAGGGGAGTGAGGGGAAATGCAACTTATGTTTTCGCTTGGGGTAGGGATTTCACAACCACTGGTTTTGTGAAAGTTGGTAAGATGCCAGAGAAGTCTCATGTTTGTAGCCATTTGCTTTCTGCTTATATTAATGGTGTCTCAGTCTACACGTTGTCCCGATTTGTTTTGCGACAATTTCAGGCTTGTTCTTCGAGGGGCTATGATCGACGGAGTAATTCGTTTTAGACGGGCCTGACGAACAAAGGAAGAAGCACCTCTAAGAGTGAAGGGAACGATATTCCTAGCTGCGAGGCTCAAGTTCAGCCTCACTCACTGGGTCCCTTTCTCAATCCCACACACTCACTCGTATTTGTGGGAGGAGGGGGTTGATGGTGAGTCAAAGAGAATGCCTGACTCAATGAAGAACGGTTTGCGAAAGGACTACCAGCAAAACCTCTTGTAGATGGAGGGTGGGTGGGCTTGAATTGAACCGAGTATTTTGTTTTTCGGGACAAGGGCATTTACAAGATCCACGGCCCTATCTCTGCATCAAGTCAGGACAAGAGAAGAGAAAAGAAAAAGACAAGAACAAGAAGGAAGATAAAACAAATAAGGAACAATAAGACAAAGCAGGAAAAAATGCAGCTATATAGATGCAAGAAAAAATCAAGTGCGAGGAAGAAGCGGCAGGATGAGGCAGAAGGGGGAAGGAGCAGGATAAGAAAATGAAAGCAGGAGCAAGAAGAACAAGAGAAAGAAGGAGGACAAAGGAAGAAGCAAAGCCAACCGCAAACTGTACGCCACTCCTCCGTGAACGCATCCCATTCCACACTTTCTGGTGTGTGCCAAATCTTCTCCCAGAGTTGTAGGCAATCGAGCGTGCCCACTTTGGGTAGCTTGGTCAATAACTCTGGGGGGTAGCCAAGGTACTTTATTTTTTAAAAAAAAACAGTGGGTCCAACCCTGCAAATTCATCATCTGACTAAGCTATCAGAATACCTCAGCGGAGGCAACTTGATGAAAATAAAATGAGCAACCCCAAGGCAAAAAACCCTTATGCTAGACATCGGCTCCCACTCCACCCATGATACGTCTGTTAAACGCAAATGCCCAAGACTGCCAGTTCACCAAATGCCAAATTGCAAAACACATTTAATCTGCCAATCCAAAGCTAAACCCACCCTAGAACTACAACATATACCTCTTTCAGTCTGCTAACCAATTCTTATTCTAAGGCTTTCTGGCTGGGCTGGGTGGCTTTGTGGGGGCTGGCTTGGTGCCATGCAACAATTAGATAAAATATGATAAAATAGAATCTGCACATCTTCAACCTCCACCCACAAAAGACTTATCTCTGACCATGCCTTCCCACATTCTATTTTCACGCTATGCTTGATGGAGATTTCTCTGGGTAGGGTTGGGAAGCACTAGCATGGCTTGTGTGGGGTGCTGTGCTTGTGTCTGTGTTTTGGGTGGTTTTTATTGGAAACACAATTGCAATAAAACAAAATCAGCAGCCAACCCAGAGCTAAACTCACCCTAAAATGCCCTAAAACCTTAGAACTACAACATTATACCTCTTTCAGTCTGCTAACTAATTCTTACTTTAACACTTTCTGGCTGGGGTGGGTGGCTTTTGTGGGGGGCTGGCTTGGTGACGCAGCAATTAAGTAAAATAGAATCGGTGTATCTTCAACCTCCAACCACAAAAGGCTTGTCTCTGGCCTAAGTTCGTGTCCTGCCGGACGGTTTGACACCCGAGTTGACTCCAAAACGGTTTGTTGGAGTTCAACAGCAAAAAATGGAAAACACATAAAACACTAGCGACTTTGACATTTTCTGCCTGATTACATGCTTGTGTATTCCTACAGTAGCTTCATGGCTGATGACCTAGGAACGCCTTTTAATTTAAAACACCTTGAGTTTCCACTGCGAACTAATGACTGGGACGACTTGCATCGCGCAACCATTGTTTTGTAGTGGAATCTCAAAATTATTTTTTGGAAGTTCATCCCAAGTTGAACGCGCTTGGTTTTGAAGCGTCTCTCACTATTCAAAAAAAGAAAGTAAAATCAGCCAGTGCTGAGGTTCAAAACCAATGTATCACAACTGATTTTGTTTTAGCATTCAGTGCAGTCGTCGAACAGTCAGCTCCCTTCTTTTCCTCAAGTCTGCGCAGGGAGCTGTCGGGCATCAGAAGCACTCTTCCGATTTACGTTGGTAAGCACACCTAGGCCCACTAGGAGGTGAACTCCATACACCGGCAGTGAAGAGAACTCCCAACACCCACTACTCAACCGGAAGATAGAACAGTAACCAGCTGAATCTATCCCGTGAGTCGCCCCACCCGGCCCCGAACACGGGGCGAAGGGTGACCCAACAGGACACCTGTCGGAGCAACTAGCTCCTCTCGCGCCCCCAAAATCAAAGGAAAGGAACATCAAATTGTTTTTCAGGGGTTGGGAGGGTGGGAAGAAGAACATTCACCTGAAGCCTCATAGACATGCCAACATGCAACATGCTCAACTCAGAACAACTGACATGAACGATTCAGTGTCCACCACACCTGCCCTAGAAGCACAAGACGCTACCAAACAAACTTCTCCAGCGTCAGCCTCACATTCTAAAATAAATTCTTTCGAGCCAAGGTCCATACCTTCCAAGCACAGACAGCGTTTTTAGAATAACATGCGTTCTTTTTGGGCGCTGAGGGGGGCTGAAGTCATCACCAATCTTGCCCTGAGGTTCATTTCCGCATCGTCCGGCTCATACCCGTATTCCCGTTCTTGGCCAGAAAGTTCTTAGGGTTTTCACTCATTCCAAGATTTGCTGGCTCCGTCTGAAGGGCGTCCTCCGCATAGGTCAAAACAACCGACGACTTCCATGTCGCCAACAAGGCCAGCTCTTGTATAGGCATACCAAGCCTCACTTCACGTAGTGTATTGCTCCGCTTCTTCCATCTTAGTCTTCGATAGTTCTCGGCCTTCGCACTCCCCAAAGGGATTTGTGGAGGCTCAGGACTTTCGAAGGTCCATTCCAGCCCATATCCAAGGACACCGCCTGCAGCAAGTCCGTGGCCCGCAGCATTTCAACCGCAATGGATTTGCCAATTCTCTTCTTGCCCCGCTGCGGATGTAGGTCTTTCCACTTGACGGCGCTGAGCTCGACCTCCTTCAGCATCCACGCCATAGCCCAAGCGAGGGATAGCGCAGCTCGTTTCGAACTCCCATCCTCGTCAGGTATTGACCAACGGAAGCTTTAATGGCCTTCAGCGCGGCAGCCACATGCCAACCGTAGAACTTGGCAAGTCCTTCCTCGACACTCTCTTGGCCTCACCCAAGCACCATGTGTTGTAAAGACCCGCGCCCCTTCTACCTGCTCCATCTTCCCCCGCCTGTCCAAACTACGGGCTCTGCGCAAGCCCTTCCATCTTTTGCGTTGTTTGATTTTCGCGTAATTGGAGAACCCATGCGCTGAACTGGATCTCCACCTTGCCCTTCAGCGCGCCCGTCACCAATGGTCCACAGCTCAGCGGCCCAGTATAGGCCCCGGCCCCGGCCCTTTGAGGTGAACTCTTGGCGCCATGGCCTCAAAGCACAGCCATCGGTGCCGAAGGATGGGGGGAAGGGGGTGGGCAAGTTGCGGGGGAATGTAAAAAAATTGGTGCCGCGCAACTCCAAGTACAGTAATCTGCCCTGTTGGTTTGGCACCCCGCACGGTGATCCCACTAGTTCTGGCCTGTGTCGATTGCTCTGTTTGATGCCACTTTGGAGATGCACTGTTCGCCGTGGTTTGTGTCTCTACCCCATTCATGATCTTGGGTTGGCAGCTTGACTCTGCAATTCCATGCTTCTTTGGTCGCCGTGGAGTTTCTGGCAGCGTGTCTCCTCTCCAGCCCGGGCCCCATTTCAGGACCACCAGCACTTCTGCGACCAACCAACTCTCCACGTCGATCGCAGAATACGGAACTAGCATGGCCTCCATACAGTATATATTCTGAGCCCGAAAAGGGCTGCGCAACTCCAACATTATCCGTGCTTGACACCTTTCCCAAAGCAAGCCAAACAATGCAAAACGCATGAATCTCGCCCATACAAATGACCACCGCCGACATGCGCAGGTCCTCCGCCCAAGTCGGGGGACGGATGGCTTCCACTCAAACCCGAACGCTCCGGACACCGCTTCTGCGCTCTCCCCCAGGCCCGGCACCGATACCTGAAGTGTCGGGTTGCGAGATGACCTGGCTGTGGCTTCCCTCTCCCAGCTAGTTCAACACCGGCAGCTGAGCTTGGGCACTCTGATTTTGCTCCCCGATCTTGTGACCCATTTGCACGTGGCTGTTCTTCCCAGATTGTAGTACACTATGGCCAGGATCCCCATTGCGAGCTCCGCTCGTAGTGCCATCTGCCATCTTGTCTGGAGATCCGGTCGACGAATCATCTTCGTGGCAGCTCCAATCTCTTCGCTCGTGCTGACCCATCTTTGGTCTGGTGTTCTTCCTCTACGCAGCTCTCCCCGCCTCATCGTCCTCCGACTGCCGGCAATCTGCAACTACTGCGTGCGTGGGCGTCGCCACCTGGCTTGCTGGACCTCCCTCGAAGCATGCCTTTTCCCTCTTTGCCTCGCACCTCGTCATGAACTGCCGTAGGTTGGTCAGTTTCAAAGTGGCCTCAACCGGCGCGATCTCAAACATGACACCGATCCAAATCAAGAGGGATCATCTTGTCGAAAGGCTAAGGCCAAAGCGATGTCTCTTCTCCTCCTTGATCTTGGCCGCCGCATCGTCCAGACTGGTAACCACATATATATATATATACATAGTGATTCTCCGCCTCGTATGGATGTTGATCTTGTTGCCCATCATTGTTGACTAAAGGCGTTCTGGTTGGCGTCGCGTTTGCAAGTACAAGTGACGTCAACACAAGCCCACCACACACACCACCCCATCCACCGCGTAGCGTCAAGAGCGTTTGCAGTGACGTCAACACAGCCCCACCCCATCCATCGCGTAGCATCAAGAGCGTTTGCAAGTGCAAGTGA
>CAXAMN010022149.1:18340-28392 GCA_963970005.1 Durusdinium trenchii
CACCCCATCCATCGCGTAGCATCAAGAGCGTTTGCAAGTGCAAGTGACGTCAACACAACCCCATACCATCCATCGCATAGCATCAAGAGCGTTTGCAAGTAAAAGTGACGTCAACACCGCAAAAGCCGAACATATTCGTGAACGCATGGCCCTTTAGGGGCGCTGCCACCTTGAACATGCATCACTCTTGGCTTGCTTTGCTAAAAGATATGCGGAGCCCAAGACGGCCCAAGATACCAATAAACATGTCAGAGACTGAAATGACTTCTGTAGAATTGGGCGCCACAACGTTAGCATTTTGCTCTGCTGGCCCTTGAGATTTTCAGGGCTGGGTTTTCTTGGTGGGGGTTCTTCAACCTTAGAAAATGAACATGTCGTGAAATGCAAGGCGCTCCGTTTCTATGGAGTTTCTATCTTGTAGGGCAGGGCTTGTGCAGATGTCAATTCTGTAGAAGCTCTTGTTGTGAGCGCAGCAAGATAAATACCGTGGCGTGACCAGGGACCCACCCAGGCCAGTGAAAACAGAGAACACGGCTTCAGCGAGCCCGATCAAAAGCGCAGATCCGAGAGAATCAACCGATCCAGAAGACCCAGCTCCGCACAGAAGCCGACCTCCGCACCATAAGACAGCCGCGCCAGTGAAGAGAGGCTCAGCGACTGTCACTGCCCCAGAGATGCCAGAGCGACCAGCCGCAAGCAACGCAGAACACTCCAGAAGCAAGTAATGCAAAGACTCCGAAGAAATCCAAAGCACAGACTTCAAAGAGTTTAAAGACTTTCATCAAGACACCAGAGACATCCAAAGCAAGGGCAAAGGCACCAATTCCACATAGACTCCCAAGCAAACCATGCTACCCCAGCCCGTTCAGCCACACCGGCGCCAGAAGTGAAGAGAGAGCAAGTGAAGCAGGAACTGAATGAGAAGTGGCCCCGCTGCAGGACAAGCGTTGGGGAAAGGGTGGGGATATCTAAATGTTCAACTCTGTAAGGCTTCAGTTGGTCTTGATTGATTGGCTTGGCAGATTCTGTCAGCATAGAAGCACAATGAATCACACTAGCCTTCCAAAACTTACACCTTCACGAAACTTGTTGACTCTTAGAGCACAGGGAAAGCGATCTAGACCACTAAATATCTATAGGGCTTTCTTTCCCTGAATCTTGAGGACCCTAGGTGCTTGAATCCTAAAAGGAATGATGGTCTTGCCAGCAAAAGTTTAATTCTTTAAGATTTGCCTGCCAGGATCTGCCGCAAGTATCCTCATATTTCAACTTCAAAACAATCTAAAACACAAGAAACATACTAACCGCCATCGGCTGCGCAGACCAGCACTTCTTTTAGATTTGTTTGGGATGTTCGTGGGTTGGTTGGTATTGGTATTGAACCCTGCTCTTGAGCAGCGTGCAGTATTTGTTTGGATTCTTGGGGGAGCAACATTTTGGTGCTATGTCACAATCCTCATTCCTTGTAGAATTGAAGCGCGTAGGGTGCTTTCTCTTCCAAAGGTTCCCCATGACCTGCCCAGGTTTATGGACAAATGGTAAGATTACGGGAAAGAAACATGTTTTTGGCACAAGATGGCACAAGTGTCCTTTGCATTTGTCCATTTGCCTTGCTGCCACGGTGGAAATTGGAATGCGAGCAATCTATTGAGGAAATTTCAACCGAGGAAGAGATCGCTACTCAGGTTAGTTCAAATCGCGTCAGCTTTGGTATGGGCCGCCTCTCCTCCTTGGCAAGTTGATGTCATTTTTCTTCCGGAAGCTTTCATTGCGATTTAGAATGGCCACTCTAACCCTCGAGTTTCACTCCATGCTCCTCCCAGATTCTCACGCCCTGTGTTTGATGCCTTCTGCCTTGCAGATCCTCTTTTGATTGGGCCAGGTGGCGTTTAATTCCTGCAGACTTCTCACAACGAATGTTTGACTTGGCGATTCTGTTTGCAGGGCAATGCTTTTGCAACTTCAAACCGTGTCTTTTACAAAATATCACTCACACGCGTGCGCCGTCAAAGGCTGACCGGGAGACCACGGCCTCCCTGACTATCGGTGTAACCCTCTCCAAGGTTCAATGGTTTTATAGCGACGACAGTTCTCCTTGTCTCCATCATGTTGTTGCAAGTGGACACGAATCCCCCAGTGCGTCAAGGGCAGTTTGAACCATTTAAGCAGAACCTGAGTGCCGCTCTCCTTTCCTGTGATGCTTTAATTACACATTTTTGGGTGTGCAGGAAAACCCATCCTGTCCCACATGGCTCTGCCCCTGCAAAAGGTGCCTGTGAGCGTGCATTTTCGAAATCCATTTCCGAGGAATCTTGTACATAAACGCTGCGCTCTCTCCTCTTGTGCGCTGCTGACGTGTAATCTGTTGGCTTCTGCTTGGATTGCATTACGCTTGACAAAAAGGGTGGAAAGAATTGCAGAATGGCCTCGATGGTGGCTAAGATCTGCTTTCCCTGTCCTCTAAGAACCACCAAATTTCCCCAAGGTGGAAAATTTAAAATGCACATCCAGTGCTTGGAAGCTGCCAGCTCATGAGGGAAAGACCGGCTTCAAGTCTATAACGATTTGTGGTTTTGGCAACCCTAGGCTGGCAGAAGCTGGCAGGCCAATCACGGCCAACTGAACCCTCATAGATCTGAACATTTGGTTGGGGAAAACCGTTATTCCTTTGGAATTGAGCCCTTTTCTCATGCCTGGCAGATTCCAAAGGTTTGCCATGACCTGCCCAGGTTTAAGGACAGATGGTAGTCTTAGGGGCCTTGAATGGCCTAGAGACTGGCTTAGATGCGTTTCCCTGTACACTAAGAACCACCACGTTTCACCTGGAAGTTTATGGAAATCCAGCGGTTGGGATGGCTTGGGAAGCTGCCAGCGCATGAAGGAAGACCTGAGGGGCTTCAATTCTATAAGGATTTGTAGTAGTTTTCACAAAAAGTTTGATAGAGGCTGTTTTGGGGTGATTCTAGGCTGGCAGAAGCTGGCAGATCAATCGCGACCAATTGAACTCTTGTGGAATTGAACTTTAATTGGAAAACCATCATGCCCTTATACCATCATGCCTTTATAGAACTGAAGCGCCTAGGGTCCTTTCTCTTCTTCTTTCCTTATTTGTTCCTAGATGACCCCTCCTGGCACAGTGACCTCAAGCAAATTATTTTGACGCACATTCGACAAAGTTATCCTAGAAAAGCACTCTGGCTGATACATGCGCCCCTGAAAAAACATAAAGGAGCCCCAGTTATTATTACTATTTCTAAATCTTTGTATAACATCGAAGAAGACATACTCCACAGAAATCATCTAAGTGTGATTCTATATCGAATCAAAGCACCCTAGCCTAGCGGCAAAAAAGCAGCCATTCACAATATGACTCTCTATAGAATCAGAGCACCCGACATGAAAAATAGAACGATTGTGTGTGAACAATTAGCAGTAGAGATCGCAGTGCATGTCATTGACTTTTTCACCCGCAGCCTGCGTTTGGACTGAGAGGAAAAAGTTCGTATGGTAGCGGAGCAAGGTTAAGGGAACCCCCCTTTGAGCTCCAAAAAGAAGCCCCTAGGTCACCGGGACCCCGGGAGCGTCCGAGCCATAGATTTGGGGCCTTTGAACCCAAAATGCTCACCTGTTGACAAACTGCTGTGAACTGCACGATGTGCACCGTACATTGCGTTAGTTGGGCAATATTGCTTTAGGACAATGGATGCGATAAAAGAGATCCTGGAGTTGAAGTACGCAAGCAGCAGCAACAGCAGCAGAGGCAGTGAAGAAAGCGGTTGAAGACAAGAAGACAACGCATTCGTCAAAGCTGATCACAAAGCCCAACTTATTTAGCACAAGTCTCAGGAGATCAACGCATTCAGGGAGTGTTCATGGGTATTTGAGAAGTATCTAAGTTCAGTGGATGAGGCTTACATGAAGGACTTGAAGGAGATTCATGACAAGACAAATGACACAGCTTCGATATGGACTTGGCAGAACAAGAAGAGAAGACCAGATGCATCAAGCTGTATGGATTGCTAGCTTCGTTGATGAGGGGCAGGCACTACAGTTGGTTAAAGCTGTGGCGGACTCCCATGGATTTGATGCCTGGAGGAGTTTGAACAGAGCTTTGAAACCTACCTCAAAAGCCAGACAATTAGCGCTTTTGAGAGCAGCCACTACGTGGCCAGCCTTTTCTATGAGCAGTGCTGTACAACCTCAACTTCTCAAGCTGGAAGAGGTGTTTGGGGAGACGGTCAAGTCGGGGACAGCGGTTCAAGAGGAGATTAAATCTGCAATTCTGTTGAGATGTGTGGGTGGACAGCTCGAATCTTACTTGAATTTGACAATTGGTGACAATGTTCAATACTCAACTTTGAGGGAACAAGTGTTGCAATGGGACCGTTCTCAACAGAAGTGGGCTACTTCAATGGTTGCAAGTAGCAGTGCAAACTCCAGAAGGGCAAAGGGCAAAGGTAAGGATGCCAAAAGAAAAGGAAAGAAACCAAAAGGAGAACAACAGAAAGGAAAGGAAGGTGATTACAAGGGCAAAGGCAAGGGCAAAGACCAGAAAGAAAGGTGTGGCGAATTGTTGCACTTGTGGAAAGCCCGGACATCTTGCTCGAGACTGTTGGAGAAACAATATTCGACAGGTTGCAAGTGACACAGCTCATTCATCTTCAGGAGGAGGTTGAGTGACTACACATACAGTTGCTCAACAACAAGCCACTGTGACTCAACAGAGCAGTTCAGCGAGACCAAACCAGTTGTCAGAAGGGTTGATAACAATGAGCCAATCATCTTCGACCTACGAGAGAGACATAATGATTCAGAATCTCATGGAATTCGAGTTTTCACTTCTACATTGACATTGGAGATGACGATGATGAGCCATGGAAAGGTATGGAAAGGAAGAGAAGACCTTTTTGAGGAAAGCTTTGAGGAGGTTGAAAATGAGAGACCCAAGGTAAGAAGACTTGGAGAAGAAGAGAGAGATGATGTGGCCATCATTATCGACAGTGGAGCTGATGTAGCTTAATCTCTTTGAACATGGCGGATCATGGAGAAGGAGAATTAGAGTTCAATGCAGCAACCAAACTACAAGATGCCCAGGGGAATCGTATCCGCAACGGGGGTATGCAGAGTGTCGAAATCTCCTTGCATGACATTGATGGACATGAAGTTCTTCTCAAAGAGAATGTGATCTTCAGTTCAAAAGTGAATCAGCCCATACTTTGTTATGGAAGACTGATGGAACATGGTTGGGGAATCAATGGTCGAGAGCAAACATTGGAGAATAATGGTGACTTGAAGGTACCACTTCATTTGCAAAATCGCTGTTTGACAGTCCAAGGCTGCATTAGAGTCATCCGAGATGAAGATGAAAGCTGCTTGGAGGTGCAAATTCCTGAAGCTTTGGAGAAAGCTGCAGGCTGGAAGTTCAATGAACATGGCTTGATCACCCTTTATTCCAGAGGTGGAAGACCAGAACTGATGAGAACAACTTTGGTGAAGAGGGGAGGTCGATGGCTCATGCCTGCATATTGTGAAAGTGTGACGAAAAAGGAGGAAATTGATGAGCAATTCTTTGATGATGGTGCAGTCATTCCTTGAATCACAATTTTCAGCTATGAACCAGCTGCTGAAGCAAATGCAGCAAACTACTTAGCAAGAAGGAGCTTAGACAATTTGAGATTTACAAGTGGACAATTTAGTGGACATGACACACTACTACAAGCAGCAAGTCAAGGGGCAGTTCTTTCAGATGGACCAGCCTCAACATCATTCAGAAGTGGAAATCCAGAGTACACAAACAGCATAGAACATGAACAGGAACAGAGGGAAGTACTACGTGCTAGACTTGAGGGCAAAATCAACAGATTGAGCAGACAGCACCATCGACTGTTAGGCAGAGGACTATTTGATCAAGCAGACGTCATTGATGCTGAGAGAGCCCAATTTCAATACGGTACATTCAAGATGAAGGTCCTCAAGGAACACCGTTCCTTAGAGCGGCGGTAGAGAGCCCGCACCCCGCTTTTGGATTGACAAAAAAAATTGTAGTCAAAGGAAGTTTGGGGTGCAAAACTTCCGTGTTACGGACTTTCAACAGCTACCACTACCACTACCACTACCACTACACTACTTACTACTTACTACTTACTACATACTACTACAACATTCTACAAACTACATACGACATACTACATACTACATCTACTACTACTACTACTACATACATACTACCACTACATACTACTACAACATGCTACCACTACTAGCTCTAGTTCCAGTTAACTCTTCAACATGCATGTTGGAAGGACGTCTTGTGCAAAATGCGTTTTTCAACAGCTCTAGCTCTAGTTAGCCCTAGTTCCAGTCAGCTCTTCACCATGCATTTTGGAAGGAAGTCTCGCAGAATGGCTTCGTTTTGCAGGTGTTCAACATGCACTTTGGAAGGAAGTCTCGTACAAAATGCGTGTTCGAGAGATAGCGGGCGCACGAAATGCCGTGTTTTTCAATGCAAAGGGTCGCTCCGAACCTGGCAAGTCAAGCTCTGCGGAACGACGGTTGCGGAACGTCCTCACGTCATTCTCGGATCATGTTCGAATCGTCCCTCCATTGTAACTAGAGTTTTCACCTGTTTCTTGTGTACGTGTTGTTGATGGAATTCCATTGCGTTTTGCAACTCCTGGATTGTAAGCGTTGCTGGTGGATGAGCTGTCGCTGGACATTCATTGTGTTTTGCAGTTTCAGGATCGTTCCCGCAATGTAAATGACACTTTCATGTCTGGTTGGATCTTCCAGTTACATGTTTGGAGGAAGTCTCGCAGAATGGCTTCGTTTTGCAGGTGTTCAACATGCACTTTGGAAGGAAGCCTCGTACAAAATGCGTACTTCTGTGTTACGGACTTTCATCAGCTCTAGTCAGCTTTAGCTCCAGTAAGCTAAAGCGGTTTGGAAGGATGTCTCGTACATTCCGAGTGTGCGAGTAACATTCCGAGTGCAAGTTGTGGACCTGGTTGTCAGATAGTGAGTTTCCTTCCAAAGGGAGACGCTGTCGAAAAACGAAGCCTTCTACATTCCGCGTCTGTTTTGGTTGCTTTACGTCAACACTGGTTGCAAATGATTTGTTTTGTTAACAGGTCAGTTTGTACTTATGGTTTAAGTTTTTGGCACAGTTCATACTTACAGTCTTTGGTTGCATTCATTGTTAAGACTCTGGTTGCGCATGTATGACAGGTTGTGCGCGCAAATTCGGAGCCCTGTGTAACTACATTCACTCCGACGTGCGGTGGTGTGACCCGAATGCACAGTGCCAGAGCGACTACACCGTTGTGGGCTGCTTGCGTGACGCCATCGTTGCGGGCCGGGAAAAAAGGGGGTCCGCAGGGCATGTGTGAAGGGACACTCCTATAGGTCAAATTGGTTTTATAGGAAACTTCCACCGCCGGCTTGCCTGGGAACTGCTTGTATGTCTTTCTATAGAATTGGAACACCCAACACTCCATTTCTCCAGAGACTCTAGATTTAGATCTACCACCCCTATAGAATTAGAACCCCCAACATCTCTATCAAATTGAAGCGCCCAACCTCCCGTAGCTATCCAGGCACCAAGTAGCTGTACAAAAAAGAGTACTGTAGCTTCCAATTTTATAGAAGAAATTGCCACAAGGACTAATTTTGCATCAACAGGACTTCCTGAGTGGAAACTCGACACCAAAGCATGGGCGCCTCCTCCCCGAAGCGGCCGACAGCCTCTGTAAATTCATCCTGACAAAGCTCTTTAACCAGCATGGCACTCATGATTTTGCTTCACTCTGCTTCATGCTTGTCCTCGGGGAGATCAGACAGCTGAGCGATGAGCACCCGTGAGGTTGCATCCAGGCCGACTTCGGTTCTCTCCACGGTGTCAGCTTCTTCCAAACCAAAAGAAGCTTCAAAAGCGCCTTCTACATGGGATGCATCCCGCACCTCAAAACCTAGAGGCCGCGTAAAACCACTTGTAGCAAATTCAGCCTCGAAGCCCTGCTCAAAATCATTCTGGGAGCGTAGGCCAGCTGCCAAGCTGCCAAGCCGGGTTGGCGGGAAGATGTGTTTACTTGGCTTGCCTTGCTGCGTGCTTTTGGAAGCCAATGCGTTCAATGCGTTGGACAGCATAGTACTGCCAGTGCCGCAGTTCGAAGTTGGGCTGTCAGCCTGCCGCAGGGACAAACGTCAAAGTCGTGCTGCCAGTTGCGAATTTGAACAATCTCAGCACGCAGCCTCAATCTCATCGATTCTATCGATTTGGTCGATGGCCTTGCGATCGGAAAAACATCAGCATTTCGTGGAAGCACATACTCACATACCAGTACCAATCATATGGCAGCCCCCTCACCCTAGCTGCTTAACGCAGAAATTTGTGGACCTTCTTGAATTGACCGGGAGAGGTGCAGGACAGGGAAGGACCAAAAGGGAACTTCATCATTGTCACCTTGCAGAGCCTTGCAGGTTGTAGAGAGGCACGGCTGAGTATGATATGATATGGATCGATATAGATTGTGGCCAATTCGAATCTCAAAGCATGGCTTTAGCCACGGGCGCCGCTCATCCTCCCCAGAACTCCCCATGGGATATACAGGAGGTGAATTGTGCGTGCGTTGTGAAAGATGGAGAAATGGAGCAATCAAAACTCTACAAAATGGTGTTGGTATCTTCGAGGACCGCATCACCCACACTGTACTACTGTACTACACTAAGCGGGAACCCTTTGAGACCCTGTTTGCAAAACGGCAAAAGTTTCTGCGGTTTTCTAATCCACGCAAAGTTTCTAATCCAGCCTCAGACGGAGCTGCGCCTGCTTCCATCCATCGTCGCTGTGCTGCTGCGATACCAGCCACTTCCCTGCCAACCACTATGCTCTTGCAAAAACTCCTTGCCTAGAATGCCCAACAAAGGGGTTTTGACAGGGTGCCTTCGAGAATGCATTGCGCCGCATCAGTTTCACCGAGATGTCACGTCGGCTTGTCGCTTTGACTCCGAAAACCATTGAAATTTCTTTCCACTCAAAAAGCTTGCCTCTCTTCGGACAACTCTATTGCTGATGCCCAAGGTGGGAGCAAGTCCTGCGCGCAGGCACAAGAATCATTCCAACCTCTGCCCACGCTTCGCTGTCAATGACCCAACCAACAACCTCCATTATCCAATCAGGCTCGCCCTACCTCAGCGCTCCCGCCAGTAAAGCCAGCTTCCAACGACGCGCGATGCACCTGGAAAGATACAACCAACTTGAGGACATGCAAGTTCTGAAGAGAACAACAAGTTGTCCTTGAGCCGCGGGCGGCAAGCGCTGGTGTTTCCAAACGCCGCGGGGGTGAAGACCGTAGCTGCGCAGCTACCTGCTGGCTTACTCTGTCATCTTTTGACATCCGTGGACTGAAAAAGCTCTTTCCTCAAGGCTCAAGCGATGACATGTGCCAGCTGCTATGCATTATGTGGCGCCAATCGGTGAGATCGCTCAGTAGAAACACAGAGGTTTGTCTCCAATATTGACAAAACCAGTACAGGTGAGGCGCAAGCCAAAGTACTAGCAGAGACGCAACACAACAAAGCGAGGGCGGCGACAGGAGAATTTCGTCATTGTGCTTTGATTTACGGCCACTACACTCTCACATACATACATGTGTGTATATACACACCTGAAATACCTGAAAAGGGAGGGGACGAAGCCAGCCATTGCGTCAAGGGGGGTGCCCCTAGGATTAGGTTGGCGTTTGCAGGCAGGGCCGCTTGTTTTCGTTTTAGGTCAGGGGTATTCAGGGGTGTTAGAGGGTAGAGTGGAGAAAGAGTAGCCGGAAGCGGTGAAGTTGACATCAGCCACTCTCATAGGAGGTGGAAACAAACGGTATAGTACACAATTTCGGCGGGTGCCCTTTTTCGTCGTGGTTCAGGCACGTTTTGGAAATGAAAAAGGGCACCTTCGAAGGAAGTGAGGGGTAGTAGCTTGCTGTGCGGCGCCAGTCAGTGAGCAAACATGGTTGTGGGGGGTCAAGCTGTCGGGAGGGAACGTATATGTATATAGGTAGAGG
>CAXAMN010022150.1:0-17933 GCA_963970005.1 Durusdinium trenchii
GGGGGCCCGGTCGATCCGCTAGTCAGTGTCGACGATGGATCGCTGGTTCGAGGATTGGATGAAAGCTGCGTTCTCCGCTGAAGGCGAAGGCAATGGTGGAAGCTCCAAGTTCCTCATGGCTTCTGGAAGTGAAGCAGTGACAGATTCAGCTGTCTTCATCAGGGTAGGTTGGAGCGCACGTCCATGGTCCGGAGGTTGTCCCAACCCCGGAGGTGTCTCAGGCGGCCCTCCTCCAGCCTTTGATTGATCTCCTCCTTGCTGATCACGTCGTTGTTCTCCTCCAGCACTGCGCACTGAGGTGAATGACGCCGAATCGCCATCCGACATCTTTTTGAGCTCCCGAGCGAATTGTTCCTCCGCATCACGAAGAATTCGTTCTCGAAGACGTTCAACGTCACCAACACCAGGGCTTTGTTGAGGATGTCCTGAGCTTTGCGCTGCCATTCGAACATGCCCCTCACCTTTTGCAGCCTGTTGAATGTTGGAGTGTACTCCAAAATGGATTCACGGTCCCCAAAGGTCCAACTGGGGTAGCTCCATTAATGGGCTCCAAGACACGAGGAGGTAGATCATCTCGTACCGGTGCCATTCCTGGTGCCATTGCATATGGAGACATGCCCATTCGTTCTTTTTCACCTGACCGCAGCGGAGTGCCTGCAGCCAGTCCATGGCCTGGTAGGCCACCAATGCCTTGTCCTCCAGGAACTCCAGGATCCATCAGCCCGTGCCCAGGAAGAACACTAGGACCTTAGGACCTGGTCCGACATGACCTCCATGATCGCCGGGCCGTAGAAGAGGGTCAAGTAGTGTGGGCGCTGAAGCTGGCTGCCTCTGGAAGGCATGCTGGAGCACCTCGACAGATTGGCGGACCGCCTCCTGCAGGTGGCCAATACCAAGTGCTTGACCTCGAGGATCCACAAGAAGTTGCCTGACATCTGGCATCATCTGACTTCCGCTCGAAGCTGAGGCCGCAGGTTGGTCTCCATGACGTTGTCCCGCCGCTTCAGCGCTTAGTCGCTTCATTTCTGCAGCTGCCACAGGCACTGATTGCGCTCTCGCCGCTCGCGACCGCTTCTCCTCTTCAAGGAGTGCATCCAATCGTCGATCGGCTGCCCCAATTTCCAAGCTTGGTCCTTGGTCAACAGGTGCTTGGCCCTCTGGTTGTCCCTTCCGCTCCCGGGATCTTTGCTGCTGCCATCTGCGCCTCTGCTCCATGGGGACCAGCAACCGGTCAACACCGGGTGGACTTCCTAGGCTGCCAAACAGAACCCGTTTGGGCTCATAACCTAAGGATGTGCAATCACGTAAAAACGACCAAGACACTCAGTGCGTCCTGTTTCTTGAGCCAAAGCATCGAGTCGCACCTGTGATTTGTGCGTGTCATCCTAAAAGCATGGAGAGGTGCTTGCTTGTCCACAGAAACAATTAAACAATGCGAAGTGTGTTTGGCTTCGCCAAGCGTTTCCAGTGCAACCTTGAAGACAATCTATATATGTATATATGTGTGTATCAACAGCAAAAAATGTCGACAATGGACAATAATAGACAATAAACATCAATATATAAACAATTTTCGTTCGGACTGGAGTTTGGAGTTTGGAGTGATCTGATATATAGCCTTGTCCAGTTTGTGTAACCCTGCAACGTCTCCGAAACTGGCATGTGATCACAAATCACAACGCACCACATCGTCAGTTGCCACATCAGGTGCATCTAGACTCTTCACTTACTAAGACAGCACGTCACTGCATCACAGATCCGCGCACCCACACGTGCTCTCACACGACTACTTCATAGTAACAGATCAGCACAAACCACCAAGAAATACCAAGAAGATCTAAGACGATACTAGGACCTTGTGCATTACGCCAGACCAGCTCACATCACCGCAGCAGAAACAAACAGCAAAACTCTTTGTTCCGACCTGAGCCATGCAGACCGGGAGTTTCCACGTTCCCTCACTTCGTAGGGGTACACCTGCGCAAGGTGAAGTCTTTGGTCGATCTGACTTCTTGACATATTAAAGATGTCTGGAAACTTAACATGCCGCTGCCCTCCGCTGCCTCAGCAAGACTCCGATCGTACTCCCAGGAGATTTGGATCTTATCATTGGTGGAGGAGATCACCCGCGCATTGTGCCAGGAACCACGGTATTGAGCCTGAAGAAACAATCTGTGCAGTGTAAGAAACTGTTGCACGCGTCTAAAGAACACCTTGCACTTTCGCCTGATCGACTCTGCGGATACAATGCAGTGTGGCTAAACCACTTGTGCAGTCGCCTCCACCACTTGACCATTTGGGATAAAGTTCTCTGTGTCGCGTCGCCGCGGCGCTTGAAACGTCACGGGTAGCCAAAAGATAAGAGTACCTTAGCGGACAAAGGCCCTTGGGGCAAAGGCCCTTAGGGCACAACTCCTCGACCTTTGTGTCTGAGGTTTCCTTCATGTTTGTTTGGAGTTTGGACCAATCCGATTGAGCAGCTGACTTGTGGAAGCTTCGAAATCATTCTGTTTGGCTTTGAGGGCATGCATAGCAGCGTGTGGAACTCGAAGGTACGATGTCCAGTCCTAGCATGGAAACATCAAGCAAAGCTTTGAGGCATTCTTCAACTTGAGGTATTGTCGGCTTGTGGAATCGTACAATCTGAAGCAAAGCTGATTAAACCGGCAGACCATTTCGTAAGACAAAAGGCTTTGAAGGAAGCTGCTCCCCTGACAAGCTTCAAAGAAAAGCGAGCAACAACCTGTGTTGGATAGGATGTTCACAAATTAACAACGGTCTCCTCGAGCTCATTAGGAATTTCGGCTAAATCACCCTCAGCGCTAGCCTGCCCAGATAGCAAGGGCTGCAACACCAAAAGAGATTGCAAAATCATGCAAAATCCCTTCACCTTGGAACTCATAAAAGAATCCATCTAGAGCATCCAGCACGCTGCTTGTCACACCACCGGTCTAATGAGTCTGCCAACCATCGCGCATTGTTGTTCGACACGCTGGTTGCGAACCCCTGCGTTTTGGTCGTTTCTCCTCAAGTCCGCTCAATATGTGTTCTTACATTTCAAGATATGCTTCAATTAGTAGCATATCTATTGAATTTCACGACCCTAATGCTTTTCTATGCAGGCCATAGAGTCCCCAAGACCCCATCCCACGTCAAATATGACGTGAGAAAACAGTGAAATCTATTGGTAGGTTTACTGCGCTAGTAGGTTGGAGGCCATCGCTTCTAGGGTGGAGGCCGTTACTATTGGGTTCCTTTGCTAATAGGTTGGAGGCCATCGCTATTAAAGCCTCTATATATTAGGTTGGAGAACATCGCTTCTAGGGTGGAGGCCATTGCTATTGGGTTCCTTTTGCTGATAGGTTGGAGGCCATCGCTATTAAAGCCGCTATTAGGTTGGAGAACCGTTGAAATGGAGCATTTTCCACGTTGAGGACTGTCCCCTTATACAGCTGGTGAAGCCACATGGTTTGATCGGCAACTTCAGATTATTTCGTGGTGGTAGTAGGACAGATTTCAGTGCTGGAAATGCAGTAGCAAGTTCTACCCTCGCGGTAAAATGCAGTTGCACATTCTCACTGCTGGCGACAACTGGTACCGTACAAGTATGTACAAGTACAGTCGCAAAGTTGGTGAAGCTGTGAAGTGATGGGTTCACTATTGGTTACACAATGGGCCTTTGTTGCAAGTCCAGTGGTGCAAGTTTGCGGCGGTGAAGTAGAATGTGCTCACAGCTGGTGAAATGACATGTACACTCCACTATTGGCGAAACGGTCTGCTCACTGCCTGTGAAGTGGCAGACGACGTCCTCTTGATAACACCGCAGCACAAACAAACATGCTACGCAGTCGCAGTCGCATGCTGCCCAAACAAGCATCAACATTGAGGCACCGCAACGGCCGAGGGGCAATCGAACCTGATGCCCAAACCTTCAAGGGAGATAGGAAGGGATTGATCAGTTGGTCAACTATATATATATATGTATATAATTGTATGTATATATATCTACCACTCAGACCGCTTCTGCTGCTGCCGCTGGTTGCTGCTGGAAGGGGCACTGCTTGGCTGTGAGGTATGCCAACATTGCTTTCCACAGCTTGAAAATTCCTTCTTCTGCTCCAACAGCTGCTGCTGTGGGTATAGCATCGTATGGCTAGAAGCGTGGGTGTTTTCCGGCCCAGAAGGTTTACAGTAGATACAGTTTACATCAGTTTACTGTCTGTGACGTGCGACTGTCTCTGACTCCATTTTCCGCTCATTTGCCCGCTCATGCCTTTGTAGTTGCTGTTGCCAATGCTATTGTTGTATTCAAAACAGTAATTGTCCCTATCACTTTGGAACACGGCACCAGTTTTCCGAGATTGAGGACTCTACAACGAGGCTGAGCCCAGGACCTTCTGCAACAGCTGCAGCAAGGATCTCGCACGCTGGCGCTCTTCATAGCTGCCGCAGATTAGAGCTCGACGCCCTGACAGCAAAACGAAACGCAAACAGGACTCGAAGGGAGCGAGTGAGCACAAGATTTAGGCGGGCATGCATCATGGAATATCATGGCCATGGCTCAAATGACTTTTGTTCCAAATTTGATGAGAACCGTTCCACAGAGAACTTCCCAAGACAAGTAGGACAGGCTCGTCCACCAAATAAGTTGTTTTCAAATTTCGCGTTTATTTACTTAATTTGAGCCTATTCGTTCCAAGTTGTTACGTAGCGTTTTGCTGCGTTTTGCACACGGACACACGGACGCTGTAAGTGCCGTTTTGCAGGGTTTTGCAGGGTGCGCACATTAACTTCCAAGGACATTTGCATGTGACAGCAGGGGTGTCGTTATTCATGGAAACCTCCAAATCACAGTCTTGGATGAAGTATAAATGCAAGACCACAATTCTGAAAACGACTCAAATATAAAACTTGAGAGGAGGGAGACACGAAAGGTAGGACAGCGGGAAGAGAAGAGAACGCGAGAGGCAGGAACAAAAATGCAATGTTCGACATGGTGATTTATCCCCTCGGAGGCGACCTTTCGTAAATATATGTTCATATGCACTTTAAATGTTCAAACATGTGCTCTCGAAATGTTCAAAAAGATTCTTAGGAAAACAAACTTGCCCCATGGCTCAGATCATCGGTGAGCATTGAATCGGAACATCATAGGATTTGAACTATCCTGAAACCATAAGAGGCTCACGAAGACGCTCCCCAGGAGAGAATTGACGTGCTTCACAAAACGTATCCCCTCGGGGAACACCTTTCGTGATTAGAATTTCACATTCACTCTTTCTAAATGTTCAAGAGGGTTTCAACTATCCTGAAATCATGAGAGGCTCACGAAGACGTTCTCCAGGAGAGAATTGATTTTAGAGGGGGGAGGGGGTGAAAGAGTGACTAGGGCGTACACCGTAGAAGTGCAGACGCTAGTGTCTTTTATGCGCAGAGTCTTATCCTCTTGAGCCTTGAGGCAGTCAAGTATGGACACACTATATAGGCCACTGGAGTGGAACCCTGTACAGGTATGCCCTACTTTTCAGCAGGCACAAGATTCATGTCCACTCCTAGCCTATTGCGTATGTCGCACACTCTTTTTCTACCGCAAGGCTAAAACAGTCCAGCTAGCTCTAGTAAGCTTAAAAGAAAACTAAGGTGCCATGTACTTACCTAATCTAGTGTATTACACACTTTAGAAAAGGTAATCTCAAAGCTACTAAATACAGTGAGGGAGCAATAGCTGACTCACCTCAAGTACAAATTCAAAAAGAAAATGTACCTCGGCTGGAGACTGTATTGTTCACAGGCGGAGATACCATGTACTGGCGCTCACTAGCTCTTAATAGCCAGAGCTAAATTAAACTGAAAAAGGGAAAGCGGCTTTCTTCTCTACAGAGACCTATAAAAGAATTAGACGACACTCGCGTAACCAAAAACAAAAATTCAAGACCGCACAATGCAATGAATTAGGATGCCTTGCAAAATGCAAGGAGCGTACGGTCCGAGGAATAGTCTTCTCGTAAGGTGGTCTCGGCCGCTTTCATACACAGACAAAAATCAACTGCATCAAAAGGACTCTCTCATATTGACATCAAAAACACATGGAAGGAGACATCGGCAAATGTATGTACCAAAAAAATCTTGCACTACAATTGCAAATCATGAAATGACTTAATCATCAACCATGACTGGTTGTCCATTAGAGGTTACTTCATAAAGAGCGGCTGTGGTAGTTATCATCAGTTCTGAAAAACTGTCCATATCTACCTGCTAAAGCGTATAGACCTGGAATGCAGGAGTATCTTCTTTGACAAAAAGTTTCTCCTGGTTGCAAACCAGAGTTCATTAAAACTTCAGCCTGGCAACTTAAAGTCAAGCATGGAAGCAAAGTATCAACTGTGATCAGAAGTATCTTCACTTCCTAGCCATCTTTTAAAAGTCAGTCCCCGCTCAGGAGTTATGCCGCTGCAGTCGATGAAGCTGCTTGTTCAGAAGTTTGCGGCCTTCCTTTCCTTTTATTCTCCTTCTGTCTCTCCTTCCTCCGCAGTTTCGCCTCATGAAGAGTTGCTCCCATGCGATACTGTCTTCTGTCTCCAGATAAAGAGGAAGCTGGTCTGAGTGAAATAAACATTGGACCATGACTGTCCTCGTCAGTGGGCCTTGAGCACATAACCTCCGTGTCAATCATAGCAAAGTTCTCTGAAAAATTACAGATGAACTCCTTCGTGCTCACTGTGGAATTTTCATATTCCTCTTCACTCATCGAATGACCCCATTCAACAATGGTAGACAAACATGTATCTCCAAGCTGTGATCCCTGGTATTCTTCTTTTTCAACAGTAGAATATTCTTCCCAGAGTTTGTCAAAGTAAACTTCACACTTCTTGAGGACCTGTGAAGATGAACTGTAAAATGTTCTGGGAATAGGTGCTTTGATACCAGGATCTGCTTTAACACGGGCTTCTGAAAACCTGCGGATCCAATGCTGCATGGTGCTGTAATAATAGTTAGCCATTGGCTGCCTTTTGTACCCCAGACATCCTGTAGGCTAAACTATTTGCATCACCAGAAATGATGTCCACCTCATAGACAAAACACTCATAAAGCATCAACGCTGTCTGTTCTCCTGTCAGTAGGTGGGCATCCACAGCACGGTGTGTATCAACATGATAATTACAGACTCTGATGGTATGCATGTTCGCTCGTGTAAGTGGAACACGCTTGTCCTCAGGACCATAGTCATCAAATTCAAAGTCTGCATCCTTGAAATCTTGACGAGGCCTTGTTTCTCCAAAACAAATCTCGTAGATAGCCCAAGTTACATCACGCTGTTCACAATGACCAAGGTCTTGGTCATGTCCAGCAATGATCTTGACATATCCACCTGGTGCCAATCTAGCCATCACTGCAAGATTCTCCCAATCATTGAAACAAACTGTCCAATTCTTTTGCTCAATGAATTCCTTGGCAGAAACAAGGAGATGAGCTTCCTGGAGAATCACGACATGTGCACGTAAAAAGAAGAGCATATTGAAGAAAAGGTTGTTCTCAAATTGCTCGTATTGAAGTGACATGGCGCTCTGTTTGCGTGGCTTCATTGCACTATCAAGTCCTTGGAGAAACCTTGGTGTGGTGTACTTCTGACCACGAACCATGTTGCCATAGTTCCAGGATAAAAATGTCAAGGACTCTGAGCTGGCCAATAAGTTGGTTCCATATGGTTCTTCTATTCTTCCCTTGAGGAACCTTCTGCACAGCTCTTCATAGAAGGTGACAAAATCCCAACTGGGTCCATTGGGACCATATGATTCCAGTTCCTTCTTAAGTTCCTTCTTCGTATCCTCCAATTCTTCTCGAGCATGCTCTGCCCTTTCAAAGGCCTTTGGATCGACCTGATACTTGCCATCCAAATAACTGATGCGGTCATCATTGATGAAAAACCTCTTCAAATCATGCTCTGAGTCGTGTTCATAACAATCAGGTGGAGGTACTGGACAGACCTTCCGAATGGATCGAACAAAATCATCCTCGTTGATCCTCGACTGATAATGAGGATGGGAAATCTCACCTTTTCTGAAACAAACATGGTTCAGCAATCTTGCGTGAGTTTCCCTGAAGCATAGTTGATAAAAGCCAATACCTGGAACTCCTGTAAGCTCTCCAAGCAACTTTAGTGGTGAGACATGCAACTCATAGGTATTGTCATCATCCACTTTAGCCTTGTCAACAACTACTTCAGATGGAAAGGATTCTTGGATTTCAGCCTCCAATTTCTTCTCTCCATCATCCTCTCTGACCTCTCTTATCTTCTTCACCGCCTTCTTCTTCTCCTCAAGAGTTGCATCATCCTGAACTTCTTCATGAAAATGAGGATCAGGAATCTTATTAAGGCGGCTTCTCTTAGATTTCGGTAGACCTGGAGTATCATCAAGGTTAGCGTCCTTCTCACCTGATGGTAAGTGCGATGCAGCTGAGTCCTCACCTATCTCTCTTGACAGAAAGTATGGTGTTGACTCCTCCATGGCTTCCTCCTGGTCAACTTCCATCCTTGGTTCCTCTGAAGGAAAAATACCTGCATTCTCATCAAAAACTTCTTCATCCTTTACGGGTTCAACTGCAGAATCTTCTTCAAGAACCTCCTCTTCCATATCTTCATCTTCCATCAACGTCATACTACCAGTGTAGATTTCACCAGCGATAGTGGAGACTCTTGTGTAAGGAGGAACTTCTTCACCTGCCTCAAAAGCTTGTTCTGCAACATCCTTGGTGAGCAAGTCCTCTACAAGATTTTCTCCCATGGTCCTTGGAAGAGGTTCTGAGGTCTCATGAAAATCTGTCCTCTCTGAACTGAAAACTTCTGTTGCCTTCTCATTGTCCTTTTTGTCCTTGAAAAGATGAGTAATCTCCACTGCTTCTCCTTGTAGCACCTGATCACTTTCTCTATACTTGTCGACAATGGAGCGCCATACTGGCACATTATCATCATCAAAATCAAGCTCCATGTCATCTGCCAACAAGTTTGAGATGTGTTGAGCTGCCTGTTCTTCTTCTTCTTCATGTTCTCTGGCATGCTCCTCATCCTTCTTTTTCTTGAAGACACCCTTCAAGATATCTTGTAGTACCTTTAAGTTCAGCTTCGATGATGGCTCATACGTTCCTGAACTTACAGGCTCAACTACAACACGAGAGCAAGAAATCGCCTCCAAAAACTTGGAATTGCATTGGCGTTCAAACTCTTCCTTCTTGATCATCTCATACAAGGGATCAGAAACTGCAACACGCGCTTGAACATATTCACGAAGTTGATAACATGCATGTTGCACAAATCTGCTGTTGGAGTTGTGAAGAAAACTCTCCAAATGATTCCTGTCACGGTCAATCAAATACCACACAACTCTTGCAGAAAAACGGAATTTCTTGAAGTTCATAGCAAAATGCTTATGATACTTCTCTGGATCTTGTTCTGCATATAAGGCATCCTCTGACGTCTTGTAAGCAGGAAGTTTTGTATGTGGATCCAAGATCATAAAATCTTCCCACAAGACCGAATGCTGAAGAACCCACTTGGGAAGCACCTTGATGAAAAAGTCACAAACAAGTTCAGACAAAAGGTGCATGACACGGCCAATCTCTTCCTCCTGCTTGAAACGATAGTGCAATTTGGCAAACAAGGGATTGTTAAAAGCTTCCTCCACTGTGTTGCCAAAATTATCCCACTGAGGTTCTGGAATGCCAAAGTTCCAACCCAGCAATTTGGGATCTCTGCACATATCCAAGAAGCTTGAAAGTTCTGAAGAGCCAAGGCCATAGTCTGTCAGAATTTCAGCCCAGCGGCGTCCATTCTCCCAAGCACGGATGAAGAAAAACTGTTGGTATCCAGTTTGCGCCAACTCCATCCACTGAGAAATTCCGGGTTCAAAACTCGGTGCATACGTCTTGGGGTCTTCCTCTGTTCCATAAACACTTGGACGTAGCAACTTGTACCTTCTACAAAAATATTCTCTCTGGTGTCTTGTCAACCTGTCCCAATCCCTCACTAGAATCACGTCTTCTCCAGTGCTCTGGAGTACACGTGTTCCTACGCGATCATGGAGTGATACCATGCCAATGTCATATACCATCCATGGGTTGAGAACCAGGTTGTTGACATTCTGAATGAACCATGTCATCTCTCGCTCAGCAACATGAGCAGAGTCATCTTCTTCATCTCCTTGAGGTCCTCCAGAAGTCCTTGCTGTTGAGCCTCTTGAAGTGATGTCCTTCCAAATGTGGTCAAAGCGAATCACTTCCTCATCAGCCTTCACCAGATTTGCCTGATCCTTGCTCAAAACTAATGGGTGTACCATAAACAATGATCTTGTGGTAGCACCATCTCCATTGATAATCAACGTTGGAGCATTGTATCCTAAGATACTCCAAGGGTCACGATCATCAATCTCCTTAGGTGGAATCAAAGACCATCCAGGTGGCATCTGATAATGGCCTTCAGGCATCACCTGACGTGACCTCAATCGTGAACGATTGTTCTCACGTGCAGGGTGATTGTCATAGCTGACAAATCGTGCAATAGCACCTAAACTCAGCTCATCCAACCAAAGAGACATATGCCTCTTAGCTTGTCTTGTCTCAGGTTCATCCGCATGAATTCTCCTGAGAAGTTCTCTGGCATATGGCTTGTCAATAGATAGTCTTGTGAACAAGGCTCGCAATCTATCTTGTTGCTCCTTCTCTCTGTTGATCTTCTCCATTATCTTCTCTGCTGGCAGAGGGCTGATCAACTCCTTAGCTGGCTCTGGAGCATCTTCTGGTCGTGGTTCATCCACACAAATGTCCAAGTATGTGGGCTCTACATCACAATGTGCAAGCACCACTCCATTGTTGCTGAAGTACAGAGGAAGTCCAGCCTGAAGCCAACGAATCACGTCAAGCTTCACATACAAGGGCTGATTATAGTCCCTTGGAACCACTGTACCTGGACCTAAAGGAATGTAAGGCAAAGTTTGTGGATTGCTGTACATGAAATGAACATAATCTCTTCCTTCACCTCTGTTCCTTCTATTCCAACTTTGTGGATCTCTCATCAAACCATACCTCTCAATGCTGGCCCAGTTCTCTTTCCTGGTAACATGAAAAACATGTCCTAAACATCTTGCCTCAACAGAAGTCAATCTATGATTCAACTTCTCTGGACTGATGTTATATGAGAGTCCTGTATGCCCTTGGTTCACTCCCAAACGCATGGAGAAGGGCATGTCGTATTGATTGCCTGTGTTGTGCCAAACATTCTTGTCCAAGCGAATCACCAAATGAAATCTTTGCTTCTCATCGCTATGCACTATAGCAAAGAAGGCATTAGGATAAATACGGAAAGGTGATGGCATACGAGCAGTTCCCTCTGTAATCAGAGGCATAAGCTCGATCATCGCCCTATTGTCCATCAACCTGTCGAGAGAACGATCATGTCGTAGCATATAGTTGAGCCCCGTGGCTATCTTTCCATAGTCATTTTGCCTCCACGCGACTCTTGTTGCCACGAACTGTCTGCTTCTCTCATATTCATCCTCTTCCTCTTGGGTGACATAGCCAAGAGCGTATCTGGCAATCTCTGCGAACCATCGTACTCGAAAGTTAAACTTAGCATGGTTCTCAGGTGCCAAACACATTGCAAGAATGTCAGTTAAGATCAATTCATCCTGCTCTGAGTTCTTATGGAACTCAACCGGCGCACGTGGGCGTCTCAAACGATTTGCCCAGTTCTGAGGTTGTCCCCAGGGAACCTTTTGTGACCAGTTTCGAGCATACTCAAAGATGTTGACCGGATTGGACGCTCCCTGACCGGCCATCTCTGTTGATACAAAGTCCACCGGTCAGAGGCCAGTGTCCTAAGTCTTAGAAATGACAGGTAGTCAATGATGCAAGGCAATAGTCTTCAAAGAAAAGTGCTGATCTTGCCACGCTAATTTGAGCCGCAGGCACAAATTCATGAAAGAAATTCAAATTTCTCTCAAACAAAAACACATGCATTGAATTCTCTCCTCTCACTCTCAGTGCAAAGAATCTCCAAGATACAACACATCATGTGAAAAGTCAACATGTGTGCATACTGTAGGAAGCCATCCACGCATATATGCCTTGTGTTCAATAAGAGATCTAAAAGGTGGATGTGCATCAACTTCCTTTAAACAACCACTGCGTACTGCATCTATCAAGGCTTGAGGACTAGCAGACTTCTTAGTAAGACAGTCAGCAAGACACCACTGTGTGCGTATATGTGACAAGTCAGCAATTGCACCAGAGCATGCTTCCTTCCTAAGCATTTGGATCATATGAATAGTCTCCTGTTGCTCAGGAACATGAGTAGTACTAGCTGTAGTCACAAGATAATTAGCATCAGTGCGCATGTGAATGTCAGTAGAGTAGCCTGTAATGTCCTTAATCAAACCTCTAAGCATTTGGCAAGTGCCATAACACTTCATAAATGCATACAACTCGGCAACAGTTGTTGACAGGGTAGTTCTCTTGATCTTAGAAGATTCAAAGAAAATAAGTGAGCCTTTAGTGTTCTTCTGTTTTGCCTTCCTTTGCTCACCCATAAAAATAACCATCGCACGTTGAGAGGATTTGTCGCTGTTGTTCCTGAATGCGGCATCTGGCATAGCAATTAAACGTGGACTACCTTCAAGTGGCCAAAACCGTAACTCCATTGGGTCAGTCACGATTTGTTTGCACAGCTTGTTCAGGGCCTTGCAATCACCTATTGTAGGTCCTGCTGATGCTGATGCTGACCTTGAGAATTGGTAGCATGCTTGGAATTGTGTTCCGGATTGCAACCAGTTTATGCTGCCAAGAAGGGATCTGAAGGCTGTGTGCATGTCCTTGTCACACTTGTCCTCATCCTTCAAACCTTTTGGAATGATAATTTCAGTCAATTCTTGAACACAAAGGGATTGTTCAACTGAGATATACTCCTTCTTCTTGGTCTTCTCTTGCATCTTCCAAGCAACACGTTGTCCAGTAAACATCCGGTCATTAGTGTCCTCATGTCCAATCTTAAACTGTGACTTCACAATCTCCTTGAACTGTTTCAAAAAGATATCATTACCTGTCACAAAAAGATCATCAACGTGTAAACAACACATACCAATTGGTGACCTATTCTTAGAATTACTGCCATGCACAGGGTCCATAAAATGCTCAAGCAACTCTTCCACAACTTCAGGTGTAAGCTGAGGCGTTTGTGTCACAGTATACGTATGTTCTGCAGGAAGAAAAATACTGACAAGCGTTTCAGCTTCTTCCTCTAACGTCACTGTATTCTTCTCGTTGCGAATATCATTGTTTGTCTCGAGAAGCCACCAAACACCTTTACGCTTAACTATTGAAGTACGGAAACAAAAACGCGAACGCGAATACGTAGGTTCGGGAGTGCGAAGAGCTTTAGCGCGATACGCTACTTGAGCATGGCCATTTGCATATTTGTGCCAACCTGCCTTGTCCTCTACAGAGTCAAGGAAATTCTGGAGTTCCTGATCTATCACAGGAGTCCATTTTCCATCCTCTGTCTTAAGCTGGTTACGCGTCACCGTCTTCTCCGACCTATTTCCGTAACACACCGAAAACAGACGTTCTTCACCGAGAAAAGACCTACGAACTTCCTCCGCTGTGTCGTGGAATTCGTTATGCGGCGCCCCTGCTACGTAGAAGGATACCGGTTCAGCTGGCATCTCCTCTGACGAGTAGTTCACAGCCTTAGGAACCTTCAAACATCCGGAGTAGCAGACGTACGTGCACTGATCGGCTCGAGTCGGAACTAATCCGAGTGAGTGCAAAAACTTGTCGAGTCGATTCCACCAGCGTCGCTCAATCCGTACACCGAACGGGTGCACAATCCGACGAGATACGGTGGCAATCCGATGTCAGTCGGAAGTTGAACGTGAATAACGCATCGCTCGAGGTCGTAAAGTTCCCCCTGAAGATACGCGAAAACCATACCTGGTCGCGGTTGGCGAGTCCGTCTGGAGGTCCCATTTCTGGGCATCTTGGAAGCCTCGACAGACCCATCTGGCCTTAAACTTCTTAAAATTACCATCTTTGTCAATCTTGATGGTCAGGACCCATCGACCGGTAACATAGTTATCGATCTTGTGCTTTCTTCGGTCACGATACTTCATCGCAGTAAAATCTAAAAAGCTGCGAAACTCCTCTAGTTTAGCTTGCTTGATCTCTTTCGCATACTTCCGGAGCACTTCCGGAGTAATCACACTGTCTGCCTTTGGCGTCTTCTTAGCCGTTGTCTTCGCAAGATACTGGCAGAATTGTGAAAAGCCCTTCGGATCATACGAGTTAAAACTCGGAGGAGCTTGGTTCGGACCTATGATACAAAAATCCATATCGTCAAAACTAACAAAAAGATTTTTCTCATCGTCCAGATCCTTGTCTGGATCCTTCTCAAAACCTTTCACATCTTCTTCATCAAAAATAGGTTCGGAATCTGTCTCATTCGAATCAATCGTCTCATTGTCGTCATCTTCATTTGTGCTCGGAGGCACTGGAATGTCGGCTGCTTGTGGCTGATTCGAACTTGATGCTGTCGGATTCTCCGAATGTCCAGGAAAGAAACTCTTTGGAACAGACTTCGGAGGTGCCGGAATAGGTTCGTCATGTCCCGGTAACTGAACCTTAGAACGTTTAATCTGAAACTTCACCTTGGCCTTTGGCAAAGCATCAGTTGAGTCCACAGAAAGCTTTCTCATGTGCTTGCTGTGACGTTCACGATTCTCCGGAACATATGGTTCTGGCTCCGGCGTGGTCGGGCGACGGAACGAACGGATGTACGGGATCCGTATCACTCGGAAAACCTATCGGCGGTTGACCCGGATCATCTGGCGGACGGGATTCGCTCGAAATCTCCGGCATTGCCTCTTCCGGATCGCTCGATGGATATCCGAGTTGCTCCAAAGGAACATCGGGATTTCCGAACTGATTCGGAACAGCTGCGGGACCTGTCGGAGGTGGTCCCGGAGGTTGTCCACCCTGATGATCATCAGGGTTGCCACCCAGTCCATCACCAGGCGGATACATATCTTCATCATCTGGATCAAAACACTGCTGTTCCCCCGAGACTGGAATTGGCTCATCAGCCATATCATCATCCATCGGTGGTCCGTAGTCTGGAGGTTGATCCCTTGGATCCTCTAGAGCTACTTCATCAGGAGTCACAACGCGTCTCACGGCTCCTGTCGTCTCTGCCTCGAAAACTATCATGCTCCAATGATCTACCAAAAACTGTTCATGATGAGGAGACAGTTGTGACACAAACATAAAGAAAACCTGATGGTATTTCCCTGGCTTCCACATAATCAACACTGCATCATCTTCAGAGTTGAAGAGAGGATGCACTCTACCAAAAGTACCACGATAAACCTTACATCTCTCAAAATACATCTGTGGCAATGTTCTTCGTCTAATCTCCTTCAGGCCTGGAATCAGTGACACAATTCGAGAATCAGAGGATGTTGTCACATCAAACTCTGATCTCTGAGGTAGTGCATCTACCTGCCTCAAAGTTCTGATCAGTTCCGTAGTAGTGAACCTTTGTGGTAGGATATGTCGAAGTGGAACCGGAATTTCCGTCGTCTCTTCCGTTCTTACGGAATTCAACAAAATTGACTGATGAGCTTCTCTCTCTAACAAAAGAGCTGTTCCACACAAACTTCCAGAGTCAAAGTTCTCCAGAAGATCTTCAATAAGGAAACTCTGACGTGTATCGGAAGTCTCACTATAAGGAAGGAAACGATTCATCTCAACCAAAAATGAAAATGGAAACTTCTTCCAGTCAGCATCCTTGAAGTACTGGTTGCTTCTAGTGGCTTGCACTGTTTTAGCTTGGAAGGAACAGTCACCAATACCTTTCCATCCTTGGCAGGATGCATAGGAATGGAAGACTGTCACGTAACTCATTCCCTTCGGACAATAGCAAAAACAATTCATATCCACATCAAAGTGAAAAACCGGATTCTTCAACGAAGAAATGAACTTCTGCAAAAACAAACAAAACTTGTTTCCCTTGGGAACAGTCACAAACACATGTTTCTTCCTTCTCAACTGCCACTCAATCACGTTGCAACATAGCAACCAAATCGAAGCTCTGTTTTGTTTGGGAGAAGGGTTGTTGATCACTACACAGTGGGGCTGCAATCTCTCAAGTTGCTGCCAAATAGCATCTTGACCCTTCAGAGTGGAAAAGTTGTATCCTGCCTTGAAATCCATAGGAGATGCAACTCTAACACCATTCTTTGAAAGGAACCCAGATAATCCACTGTTTCCATGAAGTAACTCAACAACATTAGGATGATCATCATTACAGAAGAAAAAGGACTGTTCTCCAAATTCGGCATCAACATACAGTTCGTGATCTTCACGTAAGTTCTCCGGATTCTCATCGTCTAATGCCGGTATGGAAACATCATGCCACTCATCGTGATCACGTCTAACCTTTGACTGATTCACGCGTACCACTGCCTTACCAGTGTTGGCTTGAACCATAGCTCCTTCTTGTCCAAGTACTGTGGCACGAACCCAACGTCCTTTATCCTTGAACTTTGATGAATCCTGAGTCCAAATAAAAACCTTCTCACCTTGGAAATAGGGACCGTCACTTGGCATAGTCCTTCTCGCAAGATCTGCTCGAAGGTCCTGAGCTTGTCGTGCTTCTTGATGAGCTCTCAAAGCCACACGTTGTAGTTCCAGATTCGTACGATCTTGTGCGGCTGCACTGGCTGACAATTGCTCAGGGCTTGCGGTCTCAAGGTCAAAAAGATCTGGTGGACGTCTTCCAGTTGCTATCTCTATTGGTGAATATCCACTGATAGTCAACTGACAATTTCTTGCCCACACTACCTTCTTGACCACTTCTCTGACCGTAACACCACGAAAACGTGGGTCATCCAGATCTACTTTCATAACACGCCACAAACGTTTGAACAAACGTACAGCTGTCTCTGCTCGGTTCGGCCAAGGAGTTCTTGGTCCACAAGGACATTGTTGTATACCATGAAACCTGTAGTATTCCACAAAAGCATCTGTGAAAAAGGCTTCGTCTCCTACGATGGCCTTCGGAACACAGTTGTTCTCATCAGACCATTGCCTCAATGCCTGGATGGTGGTTTGATCTATGAGGTCTTTCTGTGCCGTAGCCCAGAGAAGATTTGTGGCACAATCAAGAACAAGTAAAATGATATATTTGTTCTTGTGAAGTTCAACCTCACAATGATCAGCAAAAACAACATCACCAAAACATGAAGCTCTAATACCGGAGACTCTGGCTCGTGGCGGAGGTGCCACTGAAGTGTTACAAACACGGCAGTTCCTGACAACTGATTCATACTTCTCTAAAACAGAGTCAGGAAGCTTCAACATAGAAACACGTCTACGAAACTGAGTAGGACTCATATGGTAGTGCTTCACATGAAGCTTATAAAGCTCTACCTTGTCCTCCAGTCTCTGCAACATCTTCCTATATGCCGGTGTCATTGCAACAACTTCACTACCAGGTAATGGGATTGAAATCCGCCTAGGCTCAAGAGCGCCATCACCTGGTTCAAGTGGTTCATGTTTATCACTTGATGGTCCTTTTGATGCTTTAGGAATTTCTACAAGTTCACCTTCTGGCCTCTCAGGTGGTTCTGAAGGAGTATAACCCTCAGGATCATCACCTTTTAAATCCTGTGGAGGCTCAGATGGTTTCGACTTGTGTCCTTTCCAAAATGGATCAAAACCCTTGGAAGTATACCGAAACTTTGGCGGCACGGGCTTTTCCGCGGCACTGGATGGTGCACCTTCCTTCTCTGAAGAGAAGCCTGGTTCCCTGTCCTTTGCAATGGGAACCTTCTCCGAGGAGGAGCGCACCACTGCATCGGGATCACCAATGCCACGGTGCTCAATGCCAG
>CAXAMN010022151.1:0-27037 GCA_963970005.1 Durusdinium trenchii
TCGTCATACACCACTCATCATACACCACTCAACATACACCACTCATCATTCATCACTTGTCATACACCCCTCATCATACAAGAGTCATCATACATAGTCTCAGAGTTCAAGACAGATTTTACATTCAAATTCGGATTCCATTCAGTCCGATGTGTGATATGCAAGGTTTGCCGCCACTGAAGAATGCCACGGTGGGATGTGTGTCGATGTGGACCGCATCCTTGGCAAGTCGTGGTGGCCGGATGTGTGTCATCTCTCGCAGGGGGCACACACACCTTACACACGTGGAATCCCGTGGGTCAAAAGTCCGGAGCGCGTGCGTTTGACTGGAGGACGCGCATGTTGGAGAGAACGTGGACACTCCTATAGGTCAAATTCTTCTTATAGGAAACTTCCGCCGCCGGCTTGCCCGGGAACTGCTTGTACTCATACATGCATGTTACACAATGATTGCCACAGGACTCACATGAGGATACCGCCTTGGACCTGACCCACTATATATAAGTTGTGAACTGTCAGCACTGCACAATCCCACAAAAGCCCTACTGGCAGCAGATATTATATAATCATGCAAAATCCAGCTCGAGATATTCCACTCAGGATTACGTGGACAAGCTCTCCAAGTTAATGGACAAAAATGATGGGGTGGCAGGTCAACAGCAGACTGCGCAGCCCAGCATGGACTCAGAACTCACAACGGAGGCCACAAATACTGGTAGCATGGGGCATGCGTGGGGCCTTTGCCAAAGGCCGTGCATTTTCCAGCTCAATGGATTTTGCGCCAAAGGTGAGGACTGTGACTGGGCTGAACAGGAATAGTGTTTGTTTGACTCCGCTTTGCTCAGACCCACTTGCATTCGTGTGACTACCTCCAGGTGGGTTTTGCCATTTGGGGCATCATGATCGTGTGCCGAAGCTTGACAAACAGCAGCGATCATTGTTGCACCAAATGAGTGCGGGTGAGCTACTGACGCTGGTCATAGGTCCTTTGAAGGCAAAGGTTGCAGAACTGGGGTTGGAAGAGCCGGCTCGGGAGTTGTTAGAGCTCTTGGAGATGGAGCGTGCTTCGCAAAGGTCTTGCACAGCCAAGAAACACCCCAAGCTACCTTGCATCCGCAAAACGATGACTCGAATGAGCATTGCAGGCTTGATCGGTGTAGCTGGACATAGCCAGACAGGTGCTGAGTTTCGTGCAAAACTCTTAGCAGCAGTTGATCAGTTGCGGCGTCAGCTCCACTAGGACAGGATAGCAAAAGTCCTGATTGTGGAACTGATGCCAACGCGCGGTTTGGATCCGCGCTATGGCCGTTCAGGCTTGCACAGATGGGGCAGCCATGGCTTGACTGCCTGGAAATATGATAGTAGCCCTGGACTAGGGAGGTTTGCCCCAGTTCACTGAAGCCTCAGCAATTGATGTCACTGGAAATTGAAATTCCATGTGAAAAGGAAATTCAGTGCGGGTATGCTTCTGGTCCTTGGCTGGTGTTTCAATTTTTGTGCAGCATACGATGTGCAGGTGTCCTTGCCTGGCTCTTAACATTCAACACAGGTAGAGGTGCGTTTCGACAAGAACTATATAGCTGTTGCAGTAGCCCCTCTCTCATGAGCCAGACAGACTCGTAGGTTTGTGTTGCATCCTATGCAGGTGCCCCTGTGTTTTGTTTGTGAACTACTTGAAACTAATTAACCCATGCCATCAAAGTCTAGCAGTTTGGTGCTATGAAAGCCGAGTCAAAGTGTGTCCATGTGTCATGTGACCAGCGTGTGTCCATCCTGTGAAATCGGCGCATTCTCTAGAGAACGTTATTTTTCTCAAGGCAACTCTTCAAAATGACGTCGGGCACGTTCTACTGTCTCACCATCGGACATGAGGGATTTTGCAAAAAGCTTATGCCAGGGGTGTATAACAAGACAGAGCTGCAGGTTTCCTCCTGCAATGTGCATCGTCTTACCGTGCTGCAATTTCCTGGGTCACAACTGATGCTTGTGCAAATCTCGGCACGGCCGTTTCATTTCAACGCAGGCTCCAAGTCCAAAACATATGCCAACGCACTGACGACTTCTTTAGGCCTCTAAGCCAATCTTCAGCCATTCCTGAAATGAAGGGCCGCCGACCATGTGACTATGTTTCAAGTCCAGCACGAAGCCTGGCAATAATGGTTGCTGGATTTGTAATTTGTGGGAGTGTGCGAGCAGAGGGGCAGCCATTCTCACAAGAACTCCACCTGCATCTGTGAGATGCTGAATTCAGATGGTTGAGGCAAAGTGATGGAATGGCAGGGTTTTGCAAAGAAAAACCTATGCCTCAACTCAGATCATTTTCAATGACAATGTTGATGGACTTGCTTTGCAAAATTGCATTTGCCCAACCACTATGCCGTGGCTGCAAGAATTACTCGCGACACGGTAAATGGTATGTTGATCTTCAATCATTTATGTGCCACTTGTCACTATCCTGCATCCTGATCCATCATGAGTAGCAAGGACTTGGGGCTGGGCATGAAGCTGTCGAGTTCTCGCGTGCTGGGAAACCGATGAAGGTTGCAAAATTATCCAAAATCCATGCAAATTTGGGCCGGTGTCGTCTATCTCAACATAGTGCAGGGGTCTGCACTGCTCGGAAGCTAGGATTATTTGGTATGTCGGCTCATAAGCTGCAGCAAGAAGAGTGACCCTTTGTGAAGCACTAGCCGCAACCACCCGAGCTCAAATGTTTGATCCACTTCCAACCTTCTGGGAAGCAGGCATGCGGGAAATCGCGCCCTTGAACCGCTACGTACGGACTGCTGAAGGAGTAGAAGGCCTATCTTGAGTCTATATATGTATGTAATTATTGTTTATTTAAGATAGGGGTCGAGAAACTCTTTTCAAGTGCCCGACCTTTTCAGCTGCGGAGCCGCCAAGCATGTCATTGCCACAATCATTGTCCAACTGGAAGCGTACCTTGTCTCACTGGTCAGCACAAACATACCCTTTGAACCTTGGATCCATGGATCCATTTGGCATGCAGCAACCGCAGCGTTGTAGCACTAACAAGGCACAGGTCTACTCGACATTGTCTCGGTGGCCCAATTGTTGGCGAGCTCAGGTTCCAGGCAGCTTACAACGGGGTGGCCCGATTCAGGAAGCCTGCCAAGTACAGTCACATTTGCATGACAATAATGCCTTGGGCCAACTCATTCCGTCATGGAGAGAGCTTCACGAATTCCATCGAGTTTAAGGAATTCACAGATCAGTTTAACGGCCCACTGGTGTTAAAATTCAAGACCAAAATGGCCTTGGCTGCCAAGCTCCCGCTCGTGAGGGATTGGAATCATCTCGACATATGTTCAATTGACGGGGCCGACCGCAGAAAGCATCCGGTCGACAGAAAATGATTGATGTAAACGATGGAAACATATGGAAACCAATACCGTTGGATGAATATGCATGTGCAAGCTGGAAGTGCCGGCCATTATTCCGCTGTGAGGATGGCAGCATTTGGCTCCATTGACTTGGACCCGTGTCCCGATCACGCTATGGTGGGCATTGTGCCAAATCCCAAGCCGGCCGCGCTGTCAGGGCCAGAACTGCTAAAGGACCCCTTGCGTGCTGGGGGATGGTTGGGGACTCTAAGTTCCCAAACAGATTCAGATTCTATCTCATAGGTCCTAGGTGAAGATGAACAGATGAACTGGAACCGCGAAAGGGAGCTTGCAGAGGTGCTACCTTCAGTTTGTAGTGCTTCGGCTCATTTTGCATGACCTTTCGAGCAATCCCTGCGCCATCTTAGGGATATGGTCGGCTATGGTTGTGGTTGGTGACTATTGAATTGTACCGACAGAAGCAAGAGCCGTTGCAGGAGACATTGGCGTCTTCTTTGAACTTTACAAAGTAGTGACTGTCACTGGTTCTGTGTGCGGAGTGGATTTGCTCATCACTTCGATCTAGGCCTTGGTGTTCCTAGTCCTAGCCTGTCAACGATTCGGCGCAAGCCTCGAATTCCTCCTGTCATGATTGTCATGGTTTACCATCAGCATGAAACACTTGAGACACGCTTTGATGGCTTGGTTCTTGACGGCCTCGTCCAAAAACATGGAGGCAGGCACAAAAATCAAAAATTGTGCTACCTATCGCAACCAAGAACATGTGTTTGATTTGGTTCTTTAGAATTTTCTGAAACATGCTCATGCCGAGTGTCATGCCAATAACGGCGAACGGTTTTCTTTCAGGAATATTTGGCTTTTGTCCTTGAGGTAATTAACAACATGAAGAAGATCCATATCTGTAATTAATTCGGGCAGGAAGGAATAGAAGAATTATTCAATATTCGAAATATATAGTTAATATATATTATTTTCTAAAGAATATCAGGAATTAACTCTTTAAATTGTAATTCCATGGAATCAAATTAGAAAATATATATTAGTATATTATAAATGACTAAAATTAGATTACATTTATACATATGTCCTCATGCACGTTCGAGTACGGCCCGCAGCTGCTGGGCTTAAGTGTATGGCCCATAGACCCTTGGCAATAGGCGGCTCGGCTGGAGCGTTGAGTTCGCTTGCTTTCGATCTTTTGAGATCGAGCCTGGAGGACCACCTGCCTGAGGAAAGCTGCATTTGCTCTCGAGGTATCTTGGATTTGTTGTTGCAAGAGCCTCGTGCGGCTTGGTTCTTTTTAGGATTGCTGGCCGGATCATTGGGAGGTCCGCTCCTTGATATCTTGTGGTTGGTGCGGCAGCGCTGGAGGCGCTGTGTTTACTCCTGGGTCTTCGGGGCATCTGCCATCTCCAAGTGAGCTGGCTTGGCATGGAACGGGAGCTGGAGGCGCTTCGAGCTGAGCTTTCGTTTCTCAGAGAAGATTATCATTCGCTTGCTGCACGAGTTGAGCGCCAGGAAGATCGATTGTCAGAGCTTGCTAGGAGAGGCCCGACGCTGAGCTATTCTCAAGCCCTTGATCTCCACGAAGGCGTTCCTTTTGTGGCTAGTGGAGCCCCATCATCTACTTGGAGCTTTGTGCAAGAGCCGGAAACTCTGGCTGATCGTGGTGCCCCTTCTGAGTTGACCTGGTCGTTTCGAGAGCAAGTCGCCAGGGAGATTGGAGGCTTCATCCGCCGTTCTTTGGACGGCGCGGCACGCGGCCTCTCCGGTCGCGAGAAGACCCGTCAGCTCGGGTCGAAGTATTATTTGATCGCCAGAGATTTCTCAGGACAGCTCTACAACCCCATCAAGGTGGTCACCTCCTACACGGCTGCTAAGGATTTGTGTGCCAGGGCTGGAGAATTTGGTGATTCAGTTTTTGTTGGTGTGCCAACGGTGCGAGAGGGACGGATTGCAGCTACTGCAGCAGGCCTTGACTGGCCTGCCTCCGTGCCTTGATGTCTTCGCCGCTGGAGGAGCTTGACGGTGATTCTGGGGGCCGTCAAGCCGAGGAAGAAAACCCTAGATTGCTGGGAGCCTTGCGGGACCATCTTGTGCTGGATCTCGACGGTTCCTGGGACGAGCACTACGAGGTTGGAGCTTTTGAGGTCGAGGCCGTAGTCGGGACGACAGTCGAGCTGCTAGCCCTTTGTCTCATAGAAGATCGAGTGTTGGTGGCTTTGCCGAAGCAAGCATGGGATCGAGTGCGCTCCAAGCGCGTGCTGCCTGCTCACGCTTTGTCCAAGGCGGTTCTTTGTTCCGTAGCTGCAGTCGATGCCGATCAGCGTTCACCTGTCGAGGGCGAAGAGCTCAGAATATGGGTGGGTCTGTTGGTGTCCAAATGAACCCTCTCGTAGCACAGGATTGCCTTTAAAGGCCCTCTCGTAGCACAGGATTGCCTTGAAAGGCTTTCTCGTAGCACAGGATAGCCGGTCGAATCCCGATTTTGGACGGGCGCCGGATTTTCTCTAAATTGTAATATAACTTCAATGGCGAACGGCCAGGTTCGCGGCAAATCCTACCCGTCTGTCAGTGCGCCTGCTTACAGTTTTGGAGGAGGAGAGTCAGGCTTCTTGCTTCCTCATCCGGGAGGGCTGCACACGTTGGCGGTGGAGAAGTTCCAATTTGTGTCAGCGGAGTCGGGCGACCATGCATTTGTGGCTCCGCCTCCTGCAGTCGATCCAGACGCTCGAATGGCGAAGCTCGAAGAGATGGTTCTTTCCATGCAGCGGAACCTCCAAGATCTTCTCGCAGCTGGCCAAGTCGGCGGAGGCGTTTCCGCCCCGCCTACAAAGGAGGCACCAAAGCCGAAGGCTACCCTGCGTGTTGGCAAGGACAAAGACGTTGTCGAGAAGTCTGCGGCTTCCAAAGGAATTTTGAAGCCTACTACTCTGAGGCCAGATCGAGCACCACCGTTGCAACACCTAGACTCTGGAGTGATCGCGGCCACTCTTGCGGCCGGAATCCCTGGCAGTCATTTGCAAGAGATGGATCGCTTGGTTGGGTCCAAACCCAAACGACTCGACGACGCTCCTCGACCTACTCCCAGACCGCCCACTGCGCTCTCCGAGAGCGATGGCGAGCCAGAGGAAGAAGAGGAGGAGCCCGAAGACGAGGAAGCTGGCGAAAGTTTGGCGCCTATGGAGAAGGCACTCCTGAAGCTGACCAAGATAGCTCATGCACTCACCGAGAAGAAGCCCAAGAAAGACCAGACGATCGAACAGGTTTTAGATGCTGGATCAGCCGGGAGCTCCGAGACGAGCTCTCTTGGATCGAAGAATGCTGCAGCCTTGAGAGCGCTGCAGCGCCAGCTGAAAGAAAACCCTGGTTATCTCTGGCGGACTCTCGAGGCCAACATGCAAGCGGACTTCATGTCTGTTCCGGTGGCACCTGGAGAGCCGATGCGAGAAGGGGTCTCGGTTCGAGGCTGGCTGACGTCAAGATCGAGGGTGCAGCTCTATTACAACCATGTCAGGTGGGTTTGGCAAGTCGGAGCAATTTGGGATTGTTTGATAGCTGGCAGGATGGACGAGGCGAGAGCTCGAGCTGGGCTTCTGGTGGCGGCGGCGGATCAATCCGCCATCGACTCAGGCAACTGGTTGATCGCTGGTGTAGGCCTGTTGGAGCAGCCACCGCCCTTCCATGCTTTCAGTACTCATCAGCTACCTGGACCAAACGAGCATCAATTTTCCGCGCTCTCCGATCCGAGATGGGTCGACTTGTACCTGGCCCATGTGAAAGATCTGGAAGCTGTTCAGGAAGCAATGCGCAAGCTGGGCAAGCGCCCCAAATCCGACAAGGACAAGGACAAAGAGCTCGACAAGGACGACAAGCCCCCCAGGCCAAAGAAGAAAGGTCAGGGCAGAGGCAGTGGAGGAGCATCCGAGCCCGGTGCGGGCTCATGAGTGTGACAGAAGGTGAGGCTCTGCCGCCGACAGCAGTCGGGTCTGCGGCTGATGATGGGCCTACTAGCCGGCTGGAGAATTCATCACCTACAGTTGTTCCGGGGGAGGGGGCCTCTTCCTACTCCGGGTGCAAGATTTTGCAGTCAGCGCTCCGACAGATTTTGAAGTGCCGGTGCAAGTTTTCTTCTTTTTGCAGAGTGTTTCTTTTTACTTATTCCACCCTGGATGGTTTGCCCTCTGGAGAGTCTGGAGGTACAGCTTTGAGTTTGTTTCCGATGCCCCTGCCTTATAGGGAGGCGACCTTTGCTGCTTCAGAAGATGATGAGCTGGCGAGGAAGGATCTGCCGCGCAAGCAGGCAATGAATGTGATCACTTTTGCTCTCAATTTTCTTGCAGCTGGGCGGGCTCTGCAACCGCCTGTTCTCATGGGGCGTCGCCTCAGTTCGCGGCAGCGGCAAGCTGTGAGGCGAATGGAGCAATTTCTTGAAGCTTGGTTGTGTGTTTCACCCATCGGTCCTTCTGAGATGGGAGTCAGTATTTTGGAAGTCCTGAACTTAGCACTCAAAGTGGAGATCCTCAGAACAGGAGGGGTTCCGTGGTAGGCCAGCTCTCGTTCGATCCGTTGACGACCTTTAAGCCAGTTGATCCTGCTCGATTGACGTTCTCAGGAAACGCGAGTTTCGACCCTCGTCCGTTTTTGGATCCGATTTGTCGAGAACTTTATGAGAGGCCGCTGGAGAACAGGTTGGAGCCTGGACACTGTGCTGAACGGCCACCACGTGTTAGAGTGCACTGTTCGTTAGCCTCGAAGATAAAACTGTTTGAACTGTTGGATGCTTCGGGGCGACTTGATCTGCACCCCCGAGCTGCTGTGACACCTGGTTTTGGAAATGGGCTCTTCGCAGTTACAAAAGACTTGACTAAGGACCGCCTGGTCTTGGACGCACGTCCCGCCAATCTCCTGGAACAGCCTCCGGGTCGTTGGATTGGAACGCTTGCCGGCGGAGAAGCGTTGGTCAAATTGCAACTGCGAGAAGGAGAAGTCCTGAAGTGCAGTGGCTCAGATTTGCGGGACTATTACTATTTGTTTAAGGTGTCGCAAAGCAGATCAAGGAAGAATGTTTTGGTCGGTGCACTTCCTACGAATTTGCTGACTCGTTTGAAAGCTTGCAGTGCAGATGTTCGTGCCTACACACAGGTTTATGGCTCCCTGAAATCCTTGGCAATGGGGGACTCGTTGGCGGTCGAGTTTGGCCAAACAGCTCATTTGGGGATTGGAGTTCAGTCCGGAATCCTCCATCCTCATAACCTCATGACCTACCAGACCCCGCTGCCGAGAGTTTCCGATTTCTTTGGTTTAGTGATCGATGACTTTGTTGGGTTCTCCATTTGTCAGGCAGACAGTACAGGGCCTACACCAGCTGCTGAGGCCACAGATCAGATGGAGCAAGCCTACAAGAGGGTGGGGTTGATTCCGCGCCCGTCGAAGTCGTTCAGGGACGAAGAGGAAGCTTCTTTTTGGGGGGCTGACATTGATGGCAAGAGAGGGATTGTACGGGGCTCACTTAAAAGAGCAGTGCCCTTAGCGGGCTTGTTGTTTCGAGTGGCTATCATTTCCTTGTTTTTGTATCGCAGGCGGCTTTTGTCAATTTTGGATGGAGTGTTTCAGTCTTTCCAGCATTGTTCAAGCCACGCCATTCTCAAACTGGACAGTCGGACCAAGTCAGATCTTTTGCTTGCTGCGGTGCTTTTACCGTTGGCTGCCACGAACTTGCGTGCTCGGCTGAGCGAGAGGGTCACTGCTACTGATGCGTCAGATTGGGGTGAGGCAGGTGCCTGCGCCTCTTTGCCGGGCTCCCTGGCTCAGGAGGCCTACCGAAGTGTGCTGCGCAAATCCGTGTGGGCCCGTTTGCTCGGACCAGCTAAAGCTTGGCTGAGGGGAAAAGGGTTGTTGGACGTTGCTGAAGAGCTGCCGGACGGCAGAGCTGCTTTCAAACCGCATCCTGTTTGGTCTTCGCTGGCGGAGTGTTTACAATACACTTTGTTGCACAAACGAGCAAAACGACGTTCCCGACATATCAACATTGGTGAAGTTCAAGCTGTGTTGAAGGCAGAAGAAATACATGGTTCCAGGAGACCGTCTTCTCGCGAGATCTATGCTATTGATTCCCAGGTTGCTTTAGCTATCTCTAGCTGTTCTCCTGAAAGGTCGCAGTTCCTCTCCTGCCACAAACAGTGTTCTGTCTTCCTCGCTGCCCTACATGCTGGCTGATGACATGTATTCGGAAGGCATCTACTTTCCGTCAGCTCTCAATCCATCTACAAACGTAAGCTGTGGGAGGAACAGGGCCAAGATGACAAACAAACACTTCACGAAACGGGATTGGTGCCAGTAAGTCTCTGGCCATTTTTGTAAGCCATTGTGCGCATTCATTTGGCTGCTCTTTGCCGACTCGAAAGTTCTTCAGGAGAAGGGCTTGTGCCTCTTCCATGGAGGTTATTTGCTGACCCGCCACGCAGCGCTGGAGCAATTGGAGAAGGTCTTTGTCTGACCGGTGGAGGTTCGACACCAGAAGGCTAATCGCCCCTTCCCAGTCTTCGCTTGTCATGGCTATTTCAAATCGAATCCACGAGGCCAAGCGCATGGGCGCTGCAATTCTCTCGCGTCGAGGTATGACATTGGGGTGCGTAAGCTTGAGGTCAGTTAGACTAACTTTCCCTGCAGGGAGCTGACACTGGAGCCAATGCCAGCCTCTGGCTTAGGGGGTGCTCTCAGGGTAGGCCCGGGCAAAGACTTGGCGTGCAAGAGGAAGTGATGGGGTAACATCGGGCAAAGAGTAATGTTATGGGGCGAAGTTGACATCGCAGCCACACCGATAAGGGGTAGAAATGGAAAGTAGTGCCCTTTTTTGCTCTGGTTCCGGGAGGAGTTGGAGGTGAAAAAGGGCACCCCTTCAGGAAGTGAGGCTGACGACCCTACTCGGGGGGTGCCTCTGAGGAAGCCGACAAAGGAACCTCCAGATTGGTGGGAGTGGGTGCGAGCTGGACGATTGGACCTATTCGACCAGTGGTTGGTTGACAATGGTTTGGATGGCTTCGACCTCGCTGGGATCCCTTCTTTTGCTGAGATCAATGGAGGAAAGGAACTCCCTCGTCAGCTGCGTGCAACCGACAGAATGCCGCCAGACAAGCAAGACAGGGCTGTACCCGGATCGAACCACGAAGTTAGCAGATCCCCTCAACAGTTTGAAGGTTCTCCCATTTGCGAGTTGGGGCCTGAGGCCTTACAGTTGTTACAATCGTTGCCAGAAGATCAATTCATTTTCCCTCCGTCCCGGAGGGGAGTACTCCGGGAGCCTGGCTATCTCGACTTGTTCAGTGGGGAGCGAGGCGTTGCGGAGAGTTGGGTTCGACAGACTGGGAGATGGGCACTGTGTTTTGACATTGAACATTCTCCGGCGGAAGATTTGTCAGATGCCAAAGTCCGCAGGTTGATCTGGAGCGCTTTGGAGGCTGGAGCTTTTGTTGCAGTTGGGATGGGACCTGTTTGCAGCAGTTTTTCTCTGGCCATCACCCCTCCGGTCAGGACCAAGCATTTTCCCATGGGGTTGCCTAACCTTTCAGAGAAGATGCAACAGAAGATTGAGCAGGGCAATTCCTTTGCGTTGTGGTGCTTCGACTTGCTACGACGAGCGAGTCAACTAGGGCTTGCAGTGTGGTTGGAGAACCCTCATTCTTCCTGGATGTTTCGTATACCAGCTTTTGGGGAGCTTTTACAAGCAGTGCCAGAGCTTGGTTGCTGGGTAGTGCCGCTTCAACAGGAGATGGCGGAAACGCACCCGCTTTGTGTGCAACACCCCGCTTGCGGGTCACAAGACGCTGTGTACTGGTGGGCATGAGCACATCTTGTTGCGTGGGCGTTCCGCCTATCACCGGAAGAGTTGGACGCTCGTGGCTCAACCCTACCCTCCAGGGGTAGCCTATGCTGTGGCCGCCTCCATGGCTCTAAAGCTGGGTTTGCGACGCTGGGAAGGGCTTTTCGACCCTGCAGCATGTGCGAAGATCAGCAACTGCCGGATTGGGGAAGCTTCTTCCCCGGGACCTTCTCGGAGAGACAGAACGCAGACACTGGATGACGTCCTCTTGGTTGAACCAAAAACTGCAGCATTGCAAAGTGCAATCTACGCTCAGTTTGTACGTTGGCTGGGGGAGACGTTGTCCGAAGGAGCACAGCAGAGTGTTTTCAGACATCCAGCGCTGCTGGTGCAAGTTGCTAAGTCTTATGCTTCTTTCCTTTACTCGTCAGGTCGCTCCTTGTACCAGTTGAGACATCTCATCTTGACCTTGCAGCGTGAATTTGTTGAAACCAAGCTGTATACTTCGGTTCTTTGGGATATGGTGAGTAGGTGGGAGCTGCTTGAACCGACACAGCACCGAACACCTGTTCCCAAAATGATATTCAGAGCATTAGTAAGCACTGCACTACTTTGGGGATGGGAACGAACTGCAGGCATAATTGCGATAGCTTTTTGCGGGATCACTCGCCCGGGTGAACCCCTTCGTGCCCTCAGGAAGCATGTGGTCTTTCCAGGTGATGCTCTGGAACCAGACCGCGAGTCGATTTACCTCATCATCGATCGACCAAAAAGCAGAAAGCGTGGGACCGGTCGTGTTCAGCATAGCTCGATTCGTGACCGAGAGTTTTTCGATTTTCTGTTTTCAGTTTTTGGTTCGATAGAAGCTGACCAGCCGATTTTCAACGCCTCACCATCTGCCTTTCGTAGGCGATGGGATGCATTGCTTAAAGCATTGTTTATTCCCAAATCTGCCGGGTTGACCCCCGGAGGGCTCAGAGCTGGAGGATGTGTCAGAGCTTTTCAAGAATCGATGGACATCAGTCTTCTCATGTGGAGGATGAGAGTTCGCCACCAGTCAACGTTGGAAAGCTATCTGCAAGAAGTCACAGCGTCCTCAGTGATCCCCGATCTTGAGCCGCGCTCTCGCAAAGCAATTGCAGAAGCGGCTAATGTACTGCCTTTTCTTTTGAGTCGTTTTCCTCGTTGCCGCACTGCCAAAGGTCCATAATGGCCATCCTTGGCCTCGGTGCACAAGGACTTCGCCTTTGGCCCGGTTCAAAGTTGGAAGTTGTTGCCCTCCTTTTGAGGTTTGCTTGGCCTGCCGGCCTTTCGTTCGAAGCTCAGGTGGCCACTTCCTACCGCCCTTCGAGACACCTTACTTGACCAGGGTGGAAGCCAGAAAAAGTGTGGACCGCCGGGGGAGGGCACAGGACGATGATGGCGCATATATATATATATATATATTTAATTATAAAAACGGTAACGATAATTCGTATCTATTTTTATTTATTGTATATGGTATATATTAAAGATGATTAACGTTTTAATGATGTCAAAAGGAAAGAATTTATATATTATATTTTTGAATATTTCTTAAAATTTGTCGATTCTTAAGAATATTGTAGATGGTTTTCGAATGTTAATTTTACGTGAATATGATTTATATATTTATATTGTATTATATATATGGGTTTGAAATTAAGCGTTATTGACAGATTAAGAAAGGAAATATTGGATGTATTTCTTTTTATATTTTCGTAATATATATTGATAGAAATTGGAATAGTATATATTTATAATTGATTGTTGGCTTTTGCGATTTTTGTTTTTGATGATTTGTAAAGTTTGGTTTAAATTTAGGCGATATGGGTTTATTTTATTCGAAAAAATCTTTGTTTTATATTGGGTACGATGATTTTTTATTTTTAGGGATGAGGAGGAATAATTTGGATATTACGAAAGATAGCTTTTTAGGGAATATTTTGAGTTTGATTTGCGAAGCAAGTGTCGACGAATCCGGGTCTAATAACTAAATATTAAATTTAACTCCTCCTCTTCGAATTGATTTTTTAATATCGATTTTTTCTTTCCCTTTGGAATTGATTTTTTTATATAGTTTTTTTTTCTAAAATTTAATTTTCCGCTAGAAAAAAATGTATATGAAATTCTAATTACGAAATGTATTTTCGTAAAAGTATTTTTTTCTTGGAAATTGTTTTCGAAAATATTTGTAATTTTAGGATAGTTGAAATTTTCTTGAATATTTAAAAAGAGTGAATATGAAATTTTAATTACGAAAGATGTTTTTCGAGGGGATATATATTTAGAATTTATTTTGTGAAGCACATTAATTTTTCTTGGGGAGCGTCTTTATGAAATTTTTATGGTTTTAGGATAATTTAATTTTTATGATGTTCCGATACAATGCTTATCGATGATTTGAATTATGGGGTTAATTTGTTTTTTTAACCATTTTTTTGAATATTTCGAAAATATATAAAATATTTAAAGTGTATATAAATATATATTTAGGAAAGGTCGTTTTTAAGGGGATAAATTATTATGTCGAATATTGTGTTTTTGTTTTTCGTGTCTTTTTCTTCTTAAGTTTTATTGTTTGTTTATTTTATTGCGAAAATATATAAGTTTTGGTTATTAATGAATTTAGATTATATTTATAGTTATTTAAAGATATTATATATTGATATTTATATTGATATTGATTTTTATATATATTTAATTTAATATATTGATTATATTTTTAGAATATTTAGCTTTTAGAATAATATTGTTTTTGGTTTTTTAGTGCTTTTGGTTTTGGTTTATATTAGCCCTATTCTTAATTTTTTTGGGAATTTTTTCTTCTTGGTTGGGGTTGCGGATGTTTTGGGTATAGATTTAATTATTAGTGTCCGTATTGTATTAATTGATATATTCGTATTTGTATTAATTTTGATTTCTATATATTTTTAATTGAATGTATTTATTATATGTTGAAAATATTTACGTTGTTTTTTGGGATAAAATATGTTTAATAATAAATGATACTAAATAAAAATTATATTTCGGCTAATTTTATTATTGTCGAGTTGTTCGTTTTTGTTTATATTTGTTATTTTAATTGGCACCAAACAAATGAAGGATTGCCGATTCTTTGGTTAATCTTTGCAATTTATCGATTATTTTTTATTGTTTTTTAGAAAGCATTATATTAATGTTGTTTGTAATTCCGTTATTTCGTGTATTATTTGTCGTAATACCTAAACAAAAGGTAGATGATATATTGATGTATTCGTATAATTTATATTAATTGAATATAAATTTTTTAAAGGCGTGATCGATTTTTTGAACCTAAGGAATAAAGACGTTATTAATGGCAATGGGGAAAAAGAATAGGAAGAATTTCAAGTTCGGAATGGTTATAATAAATAGAAACGATGTTTTTCTAGATGGCGTAATTTTTTTGCGACCTAATGAAATTTTGGCCTTGCCTGAAAAAAAAAAGAAAAACCTACCAATTGAATTATTTTCCAAACATGGAAGCATCCGTGTTCAGCAAGCCGGGGACCATTGCTCGTTTTGCATCGATATTGATTGGGTTTAGATTCGTTATTGTACGTAAGAAATATTTTTTAGTGGTTTCTTATATTCCGGGCCGTTTATTTTAGATTCGCTTGCATTTTTGTAGCCTAATGAATATGGTCATTATATATTAATAGGCCAGATATTTAATATGATGTCCGCCAAATATTTTCTAAAAACGATATATTTAGAGGCAATATTTCGCCTATCTATCCTAAAGGCATATAATCTTAATTTGCGGTGATTTTAATATACCTATAAATTATATTTTATATTTAGTATATATATGTTTTTTAGGTATGTTTAGATTTATTTGTTAAATTAATGCAGGATTTCGATTTAATTGCCATTTATTGTCGTAAAAAATTTCTTGTCATCTTTCATTACGGATTACATACTTAAGGCCGAGGGTAGGTGACGAAAGCTAGCAGGGGGTGCATCCGAATTAGTCGGATATCAAGCGGAGTGAGGCAAATGCTCATAAAGTAAAACGTTGTGAATATATAAGACACACGAACAACAATAACACAACCAACCTTAGAATTAAAATTTCCGATAATTAAGGAAGCGTGGCTAGATGTTGCCACACTGTTCGATGCATCCGATGTATTCACGAACCTGTGAGCTTATTAAATCTGTTGCACCGTATCCCGGAAGAATTAAGCCAAAGTAGATGCCATAAGAAATGCCCGAAAAATGTCCTAGAGGCGTCCGAAGGGGGAGGTAAAGGCGGGGGGGAGGGGGGGGGGGGGGGAGGTGTTTAGTAGGGTCCTAAGTCCCCCCTAGGCGTGTCTACGTTATAGTTGTGAAGTACCTGTCCTTGTATATATATATTAATCTGTAATTCTTCAATCCGCTTTCGACATAATTTATTTGGCTCAAGACTTAGCAGCCCAGTACTGCGTTCACTGCGATAGAAAAGGTGTGCTTCGCCGCAGCTCGCACACCGACCGCACTTGTTTGCTTGCTTGGTGTTTCGATCAGGTCCAGTTATCCAATTGCCACTTCTAGGGGAATTCACCCCTCAAAGTGGTAGCGGAGCTTGTGTCTCCTGCTTCGCATTAATCGATTTTGCCTTTGTGCCGAATCGTCCGATATTCCGGACAGGGGACAACCAAGTAAGTTACTTGTCATCAAATAGCCCATAGTTCAGATCTTTAATATAAATACGGACGAAGAGCATAATAGCGACCTATCTAAAGTAACAGATCCAGAAGAAGCTTTCGCAGCTCAAGGTTCGCGTCATCGCCAACAGCATAGAGGGTCCTCGAGTTCGACATACCGGACGTACGAGGTACAGCCATCAATAGGTATTCGATGGACAATTACCCTGGTTCGAGTTTGAAGATTTGATTGATGACTAGGTGAATATCACCACATTAAGTGCCGAAAAATTAGGCTCTAACCGGAAACGCCGAATACTACAAGAAAATGCTCGACAATGAACAGCTTCGTCATGAAAGAAACGGTATTACGTATTTCAAGGAGACGTTGCGCCCATATTTTGTCAAAGGAGCAAATCATGTTTTTCTTTGGCGTTTCATGCAGCTCTTCAGGACCTGGCGCGGAAACGGGGAATTTGTCAGTTGGATCGCTCGTTTTGAAGTCGCTAGCAAGAAAGTCATGGAAGCCTTCATGGGCTTGTTAGATCTTTCGATTGTTCCACAGCCTAATGATTTCAACTTTACTGATATCCTCTCGCAACAGCAGTACATGCTACTTCAAGGACTTCAAGATCCCGCAGAAAGAAGAGAAGCTACAGAAAGAATCCATACTGAACACATTGATGCCTTGAAACAAGCACATCCTAACTCCTTTCCATTGTCTGACAACTTGATGTCACTTATTTTCCTAGTTCAATCGGATCTCAACGAACAACAGAGAGAAAGGTTTGTAGCCAGCATGGCCTTGCGTCAGATCAACATGAACAACTACACATACCTAGGTGTCAAAGGCTTATTCCTTGATCTCTTTTGCGGAACCGCCACAGGAATTGCCGATCCTTCGATCCGCAGGCAAAGAAGATCCACTTTCCTTGTCCTCGATGAAAGAGACTTGGAAGAAGAATCCGGATATTGGGTGATGGATCAAGAAACTGGCGAAGAAGGATTTGTGAGTTTGTTCCCAGAGTCCGAATTTTGGGTGTTAGCAGCCAAAGGAGGATACACCCGTAGAAGAATCCATGGTAGAAGATTCAGAAAACCATCCAAAGGCGGCAAAGGAAAAGACCGCGGAAAAGGCAGAAGACCCGGCTTTGTCAACCGTAGAGGCAAAGGTGCAGGGGCACATTATGCAGAATACCCTGACAATTCAGGTTTCTATAGAAAAGGCAAGAAAGGAAAGAAAGGTGGAAAGAAAGGATTCAAGGGAAAAGATGCATTCAAAGGCAAAGGAAAAAAGCAACCAACAGAATTCCTTTCAACAATCCAATGCTGCAACCACCGAAGAGCCTTCATCAGCTCAACCATCCATTAATGCCGAAGAAACCTGGAGTGCACATGAAGCAAATTGGTCATGGGACTCGTATGGATATCACACAGACCAATACTATCCTAAAGATGTCTAGCAGGCAAATAAAGCCACTTGGCAACAATGAACATACTTTGCGGACGGACAGACGGACAGACCGCAAGATGAAGAGCGCCATAGCTCAGAGCCAAGGCCTGGCCAGATGAACCAGTCAGTAGATTTCCGGTATTGCGGAACACATGCAGAAGAAATGACTGGTGCAGAACATGTTTCACAGCCGTATCACCTAAACCCTGCCGGAAGCAATACAGACTACCGACATTCCGGTTGTTCTGAAGTGATTGATCCCCGCTTCTGTTCTTCATTTATCAGTTTTGACGATGGATTTCACCATGCTTTACTTTCTGAATACATCGACTTGAGGTACAACCCGACCTACGTGATCATTGACAGCGGCTGTACGAGAGCAATGGGTTCAAGGACCGCCATCATGCGTCTAGTGAAGGTATGTAAAAGACACTACAATGCATCTAAGATTGATTTCTCTTTTGAACCTTCATCAAATCGATTCTCATTCAGAACGACCAGTCACCCACAGGGTGGATCACAACAGCGATAGATATCTTAGACCAAGGCGACATTCCGATCCTTTTCAGCGTTGAGCAGCTCAGGAACTTTCACATGTCTATTGAGCATACCCAATAGACCAGGTTAGACTATTTTTTGTCTAAGATCTATTTTGTAAAAAAATTATCTATTAGACAACTTTTTTGTTGCCTAAGACAACATGATTTTTGGCTAAGACAACTTTTCAAAATTTGTCTAAGTCTATTTTGAAGAAACAGTTTTAGACTATTTTTGGCTGTGTCTGAAACATTTTTTTTTGTCTCAGACAAATCAAAACTTCCTCAAAACTACCACAGGCACTGAGGAAGTTTACTTGCAGTTTCATCATAGGCATGAGGAAGTTTATGTTACAAAATTTGCATATTATTGCAGTTTCAGTCCATGTGCATGACAAACTTCCATACTTGCAGGTTGAAACTGCCCACAAGCTTCCATCAAATTACCTCCAAACTGCCACAAAAAGAAAGGAAATTTGAAGGAAGTTTTGAAAAACAGACGAGGTAGTTTCGAGGAAATTTCCTTGAAATTTTGCAGCCGCGAAAACTTGTCTAAGACAGCAGATTTTTGTCTATTAGACAACTTTTGTTTTGTCTATTAGATAACTTTTCGTCACATAAAGTTGTCTAAGACAAATCACAAAAATTTATCTAATAGACAAAATTTAAGAAAGTTGTCTATTAGACAATTTTTTGTTTAACCTGGTCTATTGGGTACTCCAGTCGGTGACTATCTGACTTGTCCTTTGTTCGGTCTAAAGCGATTTTCGCTGCCAGTAAGCACTTCGAATCATAATGTCTTGGACATCAGGATGTTTGCCAGCTCAGTTCGTAAGCCGAACCACAATTTTACTGCAATCAATCCTTCGTATGGAGCCTGTCCTGCCTGCAGCGGAAAGCATCGCAAGCACACATACAAAGATGGATGCAAGAAGGCAAAGACATCCGAAGTAAAGGAAAACAAATCGGCAGCCGATATTCCGGCTAAGGAGCCAAATAAGCACATTGCAAATGGAGATGCCAAAGTCGATCCGCCATCGAAGGTCATTTCGATGCCTCCACCGGCTAAGAAGGTGACACCTCCGATATACCGGAAGACAGAAAAATCGCCTGATTTTGGTACGCCATTTGAACATTCGAAAATTCCAAGTTCAAACTCAGGAGCCGAGAAGCCTGACGTACCTCCAGCAGAACCTGACATGCCGGGGAAGCCTAATCCTCAGGAAGAATCCAAGGAAGACGTGAAATCAATACCAACAACAGTGCATCGAGAGAAGAAAGCTCCTAAACTTTCAATAACATTGCCGTTAGCATTGCAGAGAATCCATGAAAAGCTATCTCATCCAATTGAATTCTTGAAACTGCATTTGAAGCACTACCACATGTCAATTGAGCAATTCAAGAAACGTACATCAGTTTTGAAGATTCCTGCTAAGATCTATGAAGAGTATGAAAAGGTAGTCAAGCAGTGTGACACATGTCAGAAGTCCAAGATTGCACCTTCGAGATCAAGAATTTCAGGTATGAGAAGTGAAACGTTTAGAGAATTCACCTTTGTTGATTATGGTGAACTAGCTATCAATGACAAGTCCAAACTTCTTTTCCTGATTATCTATGACGGTACTACTTCTATGACCACTGCTTACGTGTGTAACGACAAGACTGAAGCAGAAACGATTGGCCATCTTTTGGAGTATTTGGAGACATACCAATTAAATCCTAAGTATCTTGTCGGTGATCAAGGTTTCATGGGTACTGAACTTGAAGCTTTTTACAACAGAAAGAATATCCGACCGATCACTTTAGGACCTGGTACTCCATGGCCAAATAGAGCAGAAGCAGCTGTTCGCATGTACAAAAAGCAGATCACCCTTAGGCTGGTTCAAATCATTCTAAAAAGTGATGCTTACAAGGTATGTTGGGAGCATGCCCGGGCACCACTCCCAGGGCGGACCCTAGGGCAGATCAAGGGTTCAAGGGAAGATTTGGGTCCCAGCCCCCGCAGCGTGCTGAGTTCATGCGCAGCTTTCTTTTACTGCTTTGCAGTAGGCAGTAGTGCCAGAGAGCTTGCGTCTCGGCCTAGGCGAATGGCACGGGACATCAGGGAATAAGAGTCACTAGGGTAGTAGGCACTAGGGTTGCAGGGTTGCATCACAAAGAAGCCAGGAAGCCGTGCAAACCACATGAAAACCACGTGCAGTTCTTTCCACTTGTGTCCTGTTTCTGTGCTTTGTTGTGCGCCACTTACAGCCCAGCACATTGACCAAGCTGCCACGCACCCTATCAAATTGGCATTTTACCAATTTGAAGATCCAAAAGCGACAACAAGCCCCATGCATGACCGCCACTGGATCTCTGAAAGGCTAATGATCATGGCTGAACCATGACTCAACGCTCTAAGGAAAAGACCTTGAACAAAACCAAGGCCACCGACAAGCGCCAAAACCAACGAAGCAGTTTGGAAAGAACTCAAACAAAGCAACCAAGAAACCGCTTTGTGAATGTTATGTAACCCGGTAACCCTATTTGGAAGGATAGATTGGAAGGAGCTTTAAGTGAGTTTTGTTGTTTTACTTTCCTAGTCCAAGTTTTTTCTTTGGTGCTTATGCCTGCTGCCTCGGGTGGCTGTGATCACAAGTCACAGGCACAGGTGACAAGTACAAGTACAATGTTCTTTGTTGTGACAGTGTATGTAAACTATAGTTAAAGTAATCATATCAGATCATATATCATACCAATCATATAGCAATATAGCAAAGATGACTGAGATCACTTCACCAAATGATTTAATTCCCGAGGCACTTTCAGTGCTGGGCTCAAAATATCAACAGCACTGGCGGCAGCAGCTTTACACTTGGCATTCACCAAGTCCAACGCACCACGACATTTCACTTGGTCTGCACACTCTGGTTCTTCCCCTTCAGGAGGCTGAGCAACGTTAACCTCATCGTCATCAGCCTTGCGCTTCTTTGCTTTGAATTTTTCACCAGGCCTCAATTTGCTCAATATCTAAGTCAAGCCAGATCTAAGGTAAATTATAACAACTTGTACAGCCATACACCCTCAAAAGCCCTAAAAAGCAAAAGGAAAAGTGAAAAGTGCCAGACAATTAAGAACACAGTCGGGGTACAAAAGTCCGCGTTTCAGCACAGCATAGTGCTTGTCGTTCATGGTCACCGCAGGGCATAAACCCTTGTCAGGAACGAGCGTGCCAATCTCCAGCGTCAAATTGAAGGATTCCCCTTTCAATGCAATAGTTTGAGTCTTCCATACGAGTGCTGGTGTGGCTGCCTCGTTTGGAACTATCGGCACCAACCAAGCAGTTGATGGGGCTGCGCAATCCAAAGATCCATATGCAGAGCCATCGATGCACATCTCGATGTTTCCTTAACACTATTCTTGCAGAATTTTGTATGTTTTTAAATATGATGTTTAGTTCCCATTTTTGTTCAACCAACAAAAACTTGTCCCCTCAAAAATATAATCAATAGTCCAGGTTTCCAAATTCTGCGGTGTCGGTGTCTTCTTCCTTGCGTATCTTCACAGGCACTGATGTGATAGGCTTCCCTGGCCCCCGCTGGTTTTGCGCTCTAGAACGGTTGTTGGTGGTCACTTCCGGAACGAACTCACCTGCGCATGTTTCATCATCAGCCAAGAGTTTCATCAACTTGTCAAACCAGGCCATCCAAATTCAGAAGAAAGGAAAGGTGAACAATGAACAACTACAAAAAGAATAAGTGCATCCAACATTAAACATTGAACATCAAAGAAAACAGAGAAAACATATCCAATTGATCCTTGTTATAGATGTTTCCGAAAAACACCAGGACAAAATCATCAGGCAAGGGAAAGTGCTTTGCACCACCACAAGAGGATCTGCAATCGAACAACTCTTGTTCCGACAGCTCGTACATGACCACTTCTTTGGAAATACTGGCTGTAGAACTCCTTTTTGATGATCCAGTTTCCCCAGGTGAAATCTGCACCTTCACCTTCTCACGCCACTTCTTCTCCTGTGAGCTTGCTTCCATCAGGATCGCGGCTTGCATCTGCAACTGCAAGTGAAGCAGGGAATCAGACGATGCGACATCCTTGGAATATCCAAAAAGTGAGCAAGTCTTTCATTGAGAAAATGCCGCCGCCAGCATCGCCTGAGCCATCTGCGCTGTCCTCCAGATGCCCTGTTGATGTCACCCACAGAACTGCCCAAAAGACTTCTGCTGTACTTGTTTGTTGGCGCGGCGCCCACCTGAAGCAGAACAGTCTTGGGGTCAAAGCTACCACGGGCACCGATTGCAGTCAACGCTTCAGTCCATCCTGAACACATGAACTCCAGAGACAAGAGGCATGAGTCCAAATCCGATAGCTGCTGCAAAAGTGATGGTGTCTCTTTGAAGGCAGTGAACATGCCCGCCAAGTTCTGTGCTAAAGACGATGCCAAAGTAATGAGAAGCTGAATGACATACTGCGCACGGACTTTCATCAGCACATCCACATCCGCCGGTTGCAAGGCAAGCTCTTTGAGCTCTGGCGGTTCACTTGGCACCACCCATCCTGTCCAGGTTTAAAGTTTGTCTGTTTGTTTTGGCTCTAATTGATTTGTGTGGCCTTCAGGGGCCTCAAAGTTAAAAGATCTTCAATCTTCAATAATATCAAATGAATCAAATGAATCCAAATGCCAAATGTCAAACAATCAGCAAACAACAGATAGCCTGCCTGCAGTTGTCTCTTGTGCCAAAAGATTTGCCAAGGCCATGAACTGATCACCAAACACTTCATGAACTTGGCGCGTCACTTGCCAAACAATGTCTGGCAACGTCACAGCCTTTGCATGAAGGCTGCATGCGCTGGCATCTGGACCCGGCGCAGTTGTACCATTCAATGTTGAACACGTGCAGGAGTCATAAATGATCTTGGCCTTGATCTTGCCGAAAGCTGCATGCTGCGCCACTGAAAGAGGAGATGTGTGCCGGAGTGGGTTTGAAGTCTCTCCACGAACCCAAGTTGCTAGCGCCGGCACCCATGTCTTCAACTTCTCTTGGGTCGATAGTTTGGCGGCGTCCTCAAGCAACCCATCACTGTGTAAAGACACGGCAGCCTCCAAATTCTGCAATCCACTAGCAGCGCCGCCAGCCGCATCAGCCTTCAACGCTAACTCCATGCAGCCCTTCATGTCCTGCAAGACGTTGCAATGAATCGCAAATTGTTCAAAAAGACTAACAGTAAATTCAATTGGACAGTTAAACTTGTAAAACAATGAACAATGATTGACATCAAACATCTTTGCTCCACTATACTTTTTGCAATGTGTTCCACAGAGAGCAATAAAACTATAAAACTTAGAACATGTTTTGTTGAAACCCCTCAGACCTGCGACAGCTGCCACATCGCCCATTCCTTGAGGACAGGGCGAAGCACACTCCACTTGCGGTAGGTCTTTGAGCCACGAGCAGTAGTGAGTCTGATGCTGCCATTGAAGCAAAACATAAGCCCCTGCCGGATCATTTTGCTCTTGAGCTCCTGCAAGTTCGATTTCGCTGCTGCCGCACACAATGTTGATACATGATCAATGATGTGAGAGCAACAATTCAGCAAATCATCCACCCACAGCTTTGCTCTGACACCGACTTTGCATGAAACAACAGTTGCTTTGATGTCTGACTCTTCCGGCAGCTGCAGGGACACTATCTCCGCACCAGGCTTCGTCTTCGCTTTCGCCTTCGCCTTCCTTTTTGGTTTCTCATTCTCCTTGTCACCAGTGCGGGCACGCTTGCTCGACTGCTGGCCCGAAGTCACAACTGAACCTGTCATTGTAGCGAAGAGCTTCGTCACCAGTGACTTCTTGGCCAAGGAATCAAACACCCATGTATTCTCGCCGTTTTCCTCAAGCAAAGGCACCTGAACACTCAGCACTGAACACCAGACCACTGACCACGCAAAAACATTTCACAAATCTCACACCAAACTTTTGAGTTTGGATCAGGTGATCAATAGTCATAGTCATTGGAAAGGGATACAAAGAAACTATCTATCTAAAAAACCGAGGCACACAAAGCTTTGACCGCTCTACAATGAGCATTTGCATATCAGCATCCGGAACTCCGTCCCACAATGTTGTGGAGACCGCGTTGGTCACGTGCTGAATCGACTGGAGGATGATGCTGTTGTTGACGCGAGGATGAAGAAAATCACACTGCTCTGACATCACCTTTGTAAAGGGTCCTTGGTCGACACCATTCAAAGTTGTTGGAGACGGGTTGGTCAGCACATTCCACTTCTTGGATAGCATGTTGTAGCAGGCGCGAGCTGATTCGTACAAGCGCCACTCGCCAAACAATTCTCCAAATTCTGCGTGGCTTCGAATGAACTCTGCACCTACAGACAGTTGACAAGTTGACAACTGCTGCTTGCTACAGGACTCCAGGATGGAATTAATCATTCTTATTCAATTCAGAAAATACAAATTTCAAAACAATATATTTTGCCTGATTGTCCAAGTGACACTTCGATTCATAGTTCTTTGAATTCCAAGTGATGCCATTATCCTTCTTCCACACAGTCAACGCAGTTTCCACCTCATGATTCCCACTTCACACTTCGCCGTTTTGTCATCATCAAAAATCAATCATGTTTATAAAAATGTTTTGCAGACACAACGCGTGTAATATTGACACATATGAACTTGTCGACAACAACAACCTGCATTGCACTGCAAGTCAAACAAAAAACTTAGTGACTTAGTGCACGGTCAAGGTACATCGGGGACCAGCCACATGAGTTCAATGAACGATGTTGATGAGCCTGTGTGAAAAGAATTGTGGTAGTTGATGAGGAACTTCAAAACCGATGGCGGCGTTTTGTGATGCAGAATGCGGGCCTCAAGACCCCGACCCAAGCTCAGCTGCAGGTTTGGATTGCTGGGTTCATCCTCAATCGCTTGGTAAAAACTTTCGCATAGACTAGCGAATGACAGGGCCAAGAAAGGCCCTTTTCGCTCACCCATGTCGTTGGGAGTTGGTGCCATCATCCAAGCTTCCCCCCGCACGCCCTCTACTATGCCACGGATTTTGACGCTGGAAACATATTGTTGCTTCACTCCACTTTGCTGTCTGGCATTCAAAGGATGACGCTTGATGTTTGGCTGCCTCATCCCATCGATCTCAGCAAAGAAGCGCACTCGTGTCTTTTCTGCAGATCCACCACCCACCTATAATAGGGCAGTAAGTTCAAAATCAACAGTAACAGTAACACAAACACACACCAGTCACCACTGTAGCTCATACACTCATACACACACATGACACACTTATGTATTCGCAACTTGATTTAATCAAAATGCTGCCCAACCCTCACCCTCACCTGATAGGTATTCCAAATGGCTTCTACCAGTGTTCTTCCTTTGATGGACCCAAATATATCACAGAGTGAAGCCGATTCATCATAGATACTCGCTCCGTCCCTTGCTTTTGCAAGATCCATAGCTATAGCTGCAGGCTGCTGAGCAAGTTGCACGTCACTTCAGCTGTTGTCCGGCTGCCCCACGCTAGAAAACACTGAATGAGAGCGCAAGTCTCAATTGCTCAGGCCTAAATGCTTGAAAATAGTGAGTGGGTTCAACGGTTCTATACACTCTGTGTGACACTGTGTGTGTCTTGCAACAGTCACAATGTCGCAAGATGATGTTGGAATCTAAAGGCGTCATAGGTCATGTGTCATAGGATCTATGCAGCATATAATTTATATAAACATCTGTAGATTTCATTTCTATGGATGTTTTGTTTCGTGGCATGGCGGCGGTCGCCTGATGCTTAGCATCATGTTCGAGCCCTGGATGAAGGGATGCCGAACACCAGCGCTGACAGCAGCAAAAATACAAATACAATGTTAGAATGTTCTGAAGCTCTGCGTTACCGATGTAGTTGTTTCCATGTTTCGTATTTACAGTAATTCAAAAGTATGCACAGGATAAAGAAAAGCCAGTGCTGCAAATGCTCATGAAATTGTCAGACATGTCAGACATGACTCTAGTTGTTTGTTTGACAGGACTGTCAAGAAAGTCAAGCATGAGCACATGACCTCCCAGCACTGAGCAGTCCAAGTCCACTGATTTTGAGGCAGCGGCCCACACACAGCTCCAAAGCTGTCACGCCGACAGCAGCACGGAGTCATGACCTCAGAACGCCGGCTCTGCATTTGACACAGGTGTTGTCGGATGGGTCGGATGGGTGTGGGTCGGGGCCGGTTGGCCAGATTCAGAAATGTAAAAAAGAAAAGTAAAAGAACCACTAAACACCAAACCCAACCCAACGACGATGGACGATGAAACGGCCCCAACAGCTAACAGCCCAACGGCAGTTGTTGCTTCATTTAACCTCCTCACAGCGTGGTGCATGACACAGTGCGCATTCGGTTCGTGCGTTGACAGAACCTGATTGATGATGATGATGCAGCCACGGCAGGCCTCTTCTAAGATTCTAAGACTAGTTCCCTGGTCATTCATGATAATAGGTTAGTTGATGGGCTGATGTCTCATGTTCTTTCTGAACAAATAAGCATGGAGTCACTAGTTCAGCCTGCGCCGACTGGAAGCTGGTTCAACCTCATCATTAGCATCAACATCGCGTGAGGCGCCCAATGGAAGAGCGGCATGTTGCACACCGGCTCGGACGCCAAGATCCAAATTCAAATTTCTCTTGAGGATAGATCGCTGGAGAGACACCATTCCGTTGTCCAAAATGGTTTGTGTCATACCGTACATGAGGACTGCCCCAGCTACAGTCACATGCATCGCGTTCCCCGCTTGAGTACATGTCGCTTGACGCCCTGGCCAAGGATGGTAGTCTAAACCCAGTGACTTGTTCAGCCACCTCAATGCAAAGGAGCTAGTGGCAACCCCTCCTGTGTCTTTTGTATCCACTGGAAACCCTTGTAGCCCAAGCATTTCACATCTCGTCAGCCACCGACGATGAGTTGAGCTCATGATCAACGACGCGCTTGCGGTCAAAGTCATCATGGCCTGACAGTAAGCTGTCGGATGGCTGTCGACTGTCGAATATTAAAATGATTTACAGTCCGGTCTTCAGTCTTATGTCGTCTATCATCAATCTACAAAACCAGGACATCAGGCATGTTGTTTGTGAACTCACGTTATATGTTATAAGTTAATGATTAACATTTAACATTTGCAAGTTGAA
>CAXAMN010022151.1:48968-64226 GCA_963970005.1 Durusdinium trenchii
CCTTGTATGTAAAACCCCAAACAAACAGCAATAAAATGTATAATGTCAACACTGAGCTTCTCCTTTGCAGAAGCCAGCTCCTCCCATGATTTGACACCCAATCGCTTGAACTGCTTCAGGGTAATTGCCATGTTGCCACTGCCCGACCCATATGCTACCACTTGTAGGTCTGACCTGCGTCGACAAACGTGTTCCTTGAACCTTCAATCATTAAACCTGGCTCGCTCTTGAAAAGAACAACGGTGTATGAATGAATTCCACAGTAAGTAGAAGTACAAGATCTGTTTGCTTTGTTGCTGCAACACACGCAGCCATTGAATGCCACCACCACTACAACAGCAGCATGTGGCACACAAACAGCCAGCACAGCACAGCTATTAATAAAACAGAAACATGAGTAATCTGAGGTGAGCTGAGATAAGCTGAGATACATTGATTTCATTGTTGTAAAGGCTGATGTGTACTCCTCCCTGGAAAGAGCAGCCCAGTTGGTCATGAATGATGAGGAAAGCAACATTCCTTGTAACTTCTGCCGTTTCCAAATACTACTGTTGGTGGCGTCGCCACACCAGAAAGTAGATCCAATGCTGAATGGAACTCTGCCATCATCGCCAGTAGAGGATACCATCGCTTCTTGCGGCAATATGGCTTCCCAGTAGAGGCATCCCCAAGTCTGCACAGATAGAATCATCATGTGACCTGCATATTTCCTCCTGACCCTCATGCTCTGAATGCTGTACCATAGCGTACCCTGTTTCAGGCACACCAGCAGGGCCATCACCGCGAAGATGATTGGATTGCTGTGCTGACCCAAGTTGTTTCAGAAGCAAATAGCCAATCCTGTGGAAGAACCATGAACGGGAAATGAGCAAAGAACCTGTAACCACTTCGCTTCTCAATACAGTCGACTTTGAAACAGACAGGAGTGCTGCTTGTGGAAACGAAGAAGCTGACACAATCGACATTGCTTTGCGAAGTCCCAGCGACACATGCCCACGCCATGTCAATTTCGTACTGCTAGTTCTGAAAACCTCCAGATCAGTAACATCAGGAGCTTTTGCCAGTTGTAGTTTCTCTTTGGTTGTGTCCAAGCGGGTCTGCAATCGTCGTATGGGGTTGATGTAAAACAAGCGCTCGTGGATCTTGATCCTGGCCTGGACCCATCCTCACTGTTTGCAAAGGTTGGTCCCAAACAAGCCCCTTTTCCATTGATCTTCGGTCACAACCCCCAGAGAGATGCATTGATTCGGATGTGGAACCACTGGAACCATGACCCGCAGCCCGCGCTGAGGTAGAGAAATCAACTTGAGAGCTGGCATCCGTAGCCAAAGCTGAAGACTCTTCCAGCTCATGTGACTCTATGTTTGATTCAGCACCACTACCACCACCTGATGCGTCGATGGGACGCTTCTTTGCACACCGTCTGGCGATTTCATTGGACATGCACTCTGACCAAGAAGTCAAAATCATTGATGCTGACACTGCCACTCCAGCATCCGAAAGGACATCGGTGATGCATTTCAAGTCGTACAAGGGGCTTGATGAAGTGGGAATTCGTACCTAGTTCATTTAGCGCCCGCTTAGACTTTATTGTGTGCCAAGCTGTGATACCAACAATAAAACAGCATGACACAGTGCAATGAAAAGACCCAAATAATTAAACAAATAACCATCTTGAGCAACTGCCGAGCTTCAGCCTCCTGGTTCGATAGTGGCTTTGCCAGTTTCACACCGCGAGGCAGCACCTTCTCCAAAGAGAGCAACCTGATGGCCGCTCAAGAAGGAAAATGAAGACAGCCCTCTCTGACAGTCTAAAAAGGTTCCAACTCAACCCTGATTCTAGAGTGACCCAAACATTTTCTTCTGTCAAAAACAGAACTCGGCTATGGGCCTCATGAGTCTTAGTATGTCTTAGTGTTTACTTTTTTTGACACGAAACTGGATTGTTTCACATATATATAGTCATACAGTAACAGTAGCAAAAAACATCAAGCTGTTCAATAGCAAGTATGTAAATACTCCAAGTATCTTATCTCTGCTAGCCAAAAGCTTGCCATCGCAGAGCCATGATGTATGGAGGATGTTCCGCAGCACAGATGAAATTGTTTGGGCTGCAGGCCCCGACATCCCTCCTACATTCCCACAGTGGCTACCGGCTATCGGTGTCACTGAAAGCCCCAGTTTCAGGGCTTGATCAGAGGTTGCGCCCGCATGGGATCAACCTGATTCTCGTTGGATCAACCTTGAATGTTCGCTGAAGGGAAAGTGGTTGTGGTGATTCCCATTGATGCATCCATTCCCTCGGTTTGCCTAAAATCTTGGGTTTGCTTTGTCAAGCAATCAAAGGGCAGCAGCCCTGTGTGTGAGATTGGATCAGGGCGCCCTGAAGTGTTTCCCCCTCGTGTTTGGATGTGTCAACACCCAGCCAATCTCTATCTTCTAGTTTGGAAGGTGGTCTATCCTCATTTCGTGTGCAAAAACAAAGACTTCTTGCCTTGAAAAATCTTATAGTTGCACTTCGGAGATGCCCATCATGCTAGTGCCGGGCGGCCAAAAACTATGTTTTGCATTGCCAAAAAAGTGGTTCTGGCAGACAAAAAAAGTTATGTTACATGTTTTTTTGTCATAAATAAGTTTTTTTGGTCATGATCATGGTTTCTGTCCATCGTGTTTGCATATTCCCTCCTGCCGGCGCGATATAAAGTTGCACTTTCCGAAGGTGTGGTTCATGGTTTCCTCCCTTCACCAACCCATACTGTGCCCTAGGCTCATCTCATTTTGGTGAGCCCGCGGAGCCAACCCCCAAGCATCAACTTCAAGCTTGATTTGATACACCCTAGATCACCCTGATGCTTAATCCAGATACGAGATCACGTACCGTCAACTCCTCAGACAAGCATCACTTGCCAGGAACTCCATGGTTACTTTTGGTGGAGTATCTCCATTGGAGATGGCATTTGGACGGCGACCTGCAGATCTTTTGTACCCAGAGAACATGACACCAGAACAGCTTACATCTTCACTTCCTTCTCCCGAGAAAAATATAGATGCCCTCAGAACACTTGCCATGAAGTCTTATCTAGAAGCAAAACAATCAGACGACTTGAGAAGAGACATTTCTGCAAGACTTCAGTTGAGTGATGGTCCATTTTTCCCTGGTGATAAGATCTACTATTGGACAGAAGATAAATCCAAGGTAAAGTCTGATGGAACCCACAGTGGCAAATGGATCAAAGGCAAGGTCATTAGTTCTGACGGCAGTATGGTTGGTATCGATTTAGGCACCAGAATTTTAAAGGTCAACATCAGCAAGGTCCGTAAGGACATCAATCCGATCGAAGATGTTGAGGTGCCACTCGACCCGGTTGCACTACTGAGTTCTGAGAGTGCACGGACCGATATTCCGGTCACTGACCACGCAAGCTCTCTAGTCCAGAGCGACGGAGCCCAGATCGGTGTGGAAGGCTTCACATATTCCTCTTATGCATGGCAACCTGTCATAACTGGCAAGATTGATTTCTTAGAACTGTTCGCAGGTTCAGCACGGTTGAGCCAAGTTGCTGCCATGAATGGTTTGCGTGTTGGACAACCTATTGATTTGACATCTTGACCAGCGACGGTCGTAAGAGGACGATGGACATCGTCGAGAAACAGAAGCCTAGAGTCATCTTTATGGCGCCGCACTGTGCTCCTTGGAGTCAGATGACCAATATCCATGATCGCGCAGCACGAGATCAGCGCAGACAGAAGTTTCTTCCAATGTTGGAATTTTGTTGTCGTGTTGCCATATTTCAGATTGAACACGGAGGCCATTTCATCATTGAGAATCCTGCCTCATCAGCTCTTTGGTACACCAGATGTTTCCAACGTCTTTTGTCACAACGTGGTGTTACCTATGGCACTCTTGATATGTGTTCATTTGGAATGAAAGACCCTAACGGCTATTACTCCAACAAGCCAACTTCTCTTTTACACAATTTTGATGAAGGAGTTTTAGCGCCTGTGTTCAAGAGATGTAGTAATAAGCTCGGGGGTGAACAACACCAACATCAACCATTGGAAGGCTCAGCACCTGGCTTTGGAAGCAGAACCAAGTTAGCTCAGGTATATCCTTATCGTTTTTGTTCCAAGCTTGTTCGCTGTATTCTGCCGCTGGGAAGCCATCATGGATTGTTTCACGCACAGACTACCGTAGCTGTAGATCTGCTTGGAGAACTCGATATTCCGGGTCTCGAATCACTCCAGCTCTTCCTGATGGAAAATACGGATCGAGAATATGTTCACTTCAGTGAATCTGACAGTGTAACTGTGAAGGACTTTTATGTTCGACGTCTTATGAACAAAGTGAACTCACTCCCTAAGAGACATGAGTATATTCCTTGGTCTGAGTCATTGCATATCGCACATGATGTTTCACATATGCGCCAGATTTTTGCACCTACCGTGGCATTTGAGAACGCCACAATTTTGCGCGGTACTTTTGAACAACTGAAGGTCAGGTACCGTCACACCGCAAGTGTATTGTTTTTATGGCGTAAGAAGGATACAACTAAGTTGTATATCCAATCACATCCTTTTGACGACTTGTCGAAGTTGGTGGAGTCAAATCGGAGCTGTGTCTTTTTCTGGAACTCTGATGGTAGCGTTCCGTCCAAACCTGTTCACACACCTGTCACACCTAACACTGTTGGTGCACCACCTGCACCACCTCCTGGTTTGGATCCTGACACGTACATGACACCAACTGGTCCTGACATGCCTGGCGACATCCCTAGTGACCCATTCACACCGGGTGATTTCTTTACACCTGGAGACAGTCCAGAACCAACATTTACACCTTCTCCAAGCCAACCACCGCCAGACAATCCGTTTCCACCGTTTCCAGGCCAATCACCACCGTCACAACCTAACACACACATGCCTGGAGAACTTCCGGATACACCACCTTCAGGACCACAACCACCATCACAGTTTCCACCTTCCACTCCTGCAGCCACAGTTCCACCTATTCCTAATTCATTTTTGCCATTGACTCCTGTGCAACCAGACACTCCTGTAGTTCCTATTCTTGTCGTTCCACCGTCTATTCCAGACGAGCCGATGATTTTTGGTGAGAAACGACCTACTCCTTCTCCTGTGTCTGACCGCCCTTCGACGAAAGCTCGTCCTACGAGACCTGTACAGATGCCTGTCTCGCCTTCACCTCCTACGGTTCCACCGAGCAACCATCTGGGGGGTGATGATCGACTCGTCTTTTCGCCGCTGGTCGTCCGAACACCAGTGAAGAAACGCAAACCGGAAGATGACATCGACGATATACCAGAATTTCCGGAAGACAAGGACGCCGGTGATCCAGATGCTCAGCCATCCGGACCAAGTTTGCCTATCGCAGGCGACGATGATGAACAGCCAGTGTCACCTGAATCTCCTGAAGCTGTAATCGTCGACTCCGATATTCCGGACGACGTAGCAGTAGATGTTGAGGAAGAAGAAGATGACGTTGACTCAGATGAAACCATCGATTACAATGACCTGTTCGTGGACGAAAACAGCTGGAGCTGGCTATCAGCTGAACAGAAGCTTTGCAGCAATACTGGTTCGTTCACAGTACCACGGTACATCGATGGTTCACCTGTAGATCTTAAGACAGTTCCGTCCTACGCTGACTTTGTCACACCGTCTTCGTACATGGCACAGAAGAAACGTCAGCTACTTCGCAAGAACTATGCCGACATCAGAGAAGTCTACTCCGGTATTACGGAGGAGGACAAGGCCTTCCTGACTTTATATCCATCACAGGAAGATAAGTTCTCTTATCTTGTCGGTAAGAAGCGTAAGGAAGCAACCCAGCAAGAAAAGCGTCAATTTGCCAAGCAATTCCTGGAAGCCAAGCAAGCCGAATGCAAATCATGGTTCGACAATGACGTCTTCGAGCTTGTGGACATGCGTAAGCTAAAGATCAGGAACTATGTTGCTGGACGCTGGGTCCTTACCATCAAGAAGGACAAGGACGGTAACTTCCTAAAGTGTAAGGCACGTTGGGCGCTAAAGGGTTTCCAAGATCGACAGAAGGATACCCAACAAACCGACAGTCCTGCAGCCAGTCGTTCAGGTTTTCGATGTGCAACACAGTTTGCAGCTAACTGTCAATGGGATCTGTATCATATGGACCTGAAGACCGCCTTCCTGCAAGGCGAAGCATATGATGAAACTAGAGACATCATTTGCCAGATCCCGTCCGAATGCGGATATCCGCCACACACAGGAGCGAAAATGAAGAAGTCCGCATACGGTCTGAACGATGCACCACGCAGATGGTGGCAGGTTGTCGATATGGACTTGTGCCAACAAGAGCTGATCGATGCACATATATTTTGTACGGCGACAAGATGTCATCTAAAGACACCTCGTTGTCCAAGTCATTCCGGAAGACGTCTACGTCCAATGATCCTGTCCAAGATGCAACCGACATGTTGCTGGATCCTGTAGCACAGAATAATGCACAAGGCCGGAGACCACATGGTTTCATTTGTCTTCATGTCGATGACTTGTTCATGGCCGGAGACAAGGTCTTCGCAGATAAAGTGCTTGCCAGCATTCGTAAAGACTTTAACGTAGGCTCGGAAGACAAGAATGACATCATGTTTGTTGGTCAGCGCATCAAGTGGAAGACTCATGACGAGCAAGGACCTTACATCTCTTGTGACCAAAAGCTTGCAGTAGATGCTGTAGAAGAAATCAAGTTTGATAAACATCTAAAGGACAACATTGCTTGTAATCCTCAGATGCATACAGCATATCGTTCTGTTTTAGGCCAGCTTAATTGGCTACAGAGTCGAACGCAGGTTCACCTGTGTTACAAGTTTTCTAGATGTGCGTCTGCCGCTTCGAGTCCGACCATTGTTGACGTGCGTGAGATCAACAAGGTTGTTCGTACAATGAAGAGCCAATATGTAGATGCTCGATTCTGGCCTCTCAAAGGCAGTCAGCGCATCCTTGGCTTTCCTGATGCATCGTACCGAAACAACAGTGACAAGTCTAGTCAACGTGCACATGTCATCTATCTAGCTGAAGAAAGACAGCCATATAACTCTCGATATTCCGAGAAGAAAGATAGCTCAGCCACACGTGGATCTATCATAGACTATGAGAGTCATAAGATTATTACTACTACTCAGTCTACCACTGTTGCTGAACTTCAAGCCTTGATGAGGTGTTTTGGAACATGTCTTTTCCTTCGTGCGTTGTGGGCTGATGTCAGTGGCCAGATTCTTCGTATCCACTTGCGAACAGACGCAAACAACCTGGTCACCACTGCACAAACCACACATCTCCCAGAGCAAAAGGAAACACATCACCTCATCCAGATGCTCAGACACGAGAGCAACACTGGCAACATAGATGACTTAAGTCATGTCGCAAGTGAATTCTGTCTCGCTGATCCTTTAACAAAACACACCGCCAAACCGGACGAACTTGTAAGAAGCATAGAGACAGGAACACTCCGTCAGGTTGATGTACACCCACCTTTCCGTACACTTGTGAAACACAAGGCTTTTATAACTGAGTGGGTCATTAATAACCTGCCGGATCCACAGTTTGTTCTCACATTCTTTGCTGAAGACATATCAGGCTGTGTGTATTCACTTATGTATGCTTCATGACATTTTTCTTGTGAATTTTTGTCTCAAGAAAATTTGTGTCTGCGACTGCATTTTCTGGTTCAAGCGCACTACTACGGACGAAGACAAGCTTGAGCATATTTAGTCTCTGTGATCATCATGGGCCGCAAAGTTCCAGCGCCTGCTGCCGAGACTCCAGTGGCGCCTTCTCAGGCGCCGGCAGCCAAGTCCAGGCCTCGATCACCGAGTCAGCCCTCCACTGCGCGATCGGTATTACGGTCCAGACGCAGTGTGAGTCTTTCGCGTCAGAGTGAATCGCCGTCTGAGGCGGCACCATCCGCACCTCGCTTCATCGATGTCGTTCGCGCATCTTTGTCGCCTGATGCAGCACGTAAAGGTAGCGGCCGACATTCCGGCCAGGATCAATCGAAAGGCAGAGGAAAAGGCACGCGCTCGCCATCTCGTGAAGAGCGCGCGCCAGCTGTCGAATTGACACCCCGTGAGAGCATTCGACCAAGCCAGCCTTCCGAACGCCGACATTCCGGCGGGAAGGGCAAACGACCAGAGTCGCGCGATGCCGAACGCCGACATTCCGGCGGAAAAGGCAAGGGCAAGAGCAAGGACACTTCCCGTGACGCCGGTCCACGCCCTAGCGCAATGGACTCTGCGTTCGAACGCCCCGAATACGGCGTTAGCTCAGCCTTCGTCTACTGTTTGTGGATGATTTGGTCCGGATTTTTCAAGTTCAGCGAAGAAGCCTTGAACCGGATCTACGAGAGCGAGCTCTACGATAAGATTTCTCGTGAGCTAAGCTGGATCCTCCGACATTCCGGATGGACACATGCTGACCAGTCGCTCTCAATTTTTGAGCTAATGGCCGGGGCTCGTTTTAGGAAGATGCTCAGCGTTTGGGCTCACACCTGCCATGCCAAGGAAGACCTTGCCTTCCCGGCTGTGCAAAAGGCTCAGATTCAGCCATGGTGTGAAGCATCTGCCGAGCGCATAAACCTGCTGCTACCGCTTGCCATCACCATTATGTATAATCAGAAAGGCAGGTACCAGGTTGGCATTCTGAGCACTTCCGATCATCAGAAGGGTGAAAGGTTTGTTAGTAACCCTTCTCAATGGATCCATCCAGCCGGTATGACGGCTGAGGATCGCAAGGAGCTTGCCCAGTTATATAAGCAGTTCAGGGCAGCTCATGTTTTTGCGCAAGCCGTTTCCAGCCATTCGGGAGGCGCCGAAGCTCCATTAACCGGCCTTAAGATCCCGAAGCGCCAGCTCTCCGATATGCCGGACACGCTGGTTCACATGACTGAGTATCGCCACGTCCGCTCGATTATGCAGTACGGTCTCCTTCCCGGAGGCGTCAGTACAGCCGGCAATAAGCAGCGTAACATGAACCACTTCCTGCCGATCGACGGACTTCTGGTCTCTTATGAACACATTCGACCAACGGCCAATGTGATACTCGTCTTGTCTAAGGCACTGGAAAAGCATCCACAGCTCATGGAAGATTTTAGGCTGAGCAAGAATGGATACTTTTTGACCAAGGCCGTTATTCCGGTCTTTTCAGTCTTGCATGGGACATCCGGAACAATTGCTGTGTGTCAACTAAGCTGTGGGATGTCCCAGACTCCACTCCAGCCACGTCAGTCCCCGATGAGCCGTACTTGCGTTTTGATTCTCAGCTCTATTGCGAGGTACTGAGGTTGGTAGGCAAAGGCCACGATAAGTTCAAGACTGAAACAAGGCGGCTTGCATTTAAGAATATTAAGATTCGCGAGGTCGAGGCATGGCGTGAGGAGGCCGAGGAGAAACTTGATCGCCATCAGCTCCACGGCATGTCCAAGATCCACACTGAGACATGGCTGAATTTTCTCTCCCTCGACGACGACTGGAAGGATGAAGCCACCAACATGCGTCGTCTCAAGAAACGCTCGTTGTCGGAAACGACCGAGGAAGAGGGAGATGACCTGATTGATGTCGATGATGACGACGACATGGAGGTCGATGCCGACATTCCGGCAGACGACGATGATGAAGTTCAGGTCATAAGTAATTTAGATGCAGCCATGGTGGACGACCTCGCAGAAGCATGCCAGAAAGGCACCTGGGTCAAGAAAGGCACTGTGAAGAAGGAAGAGTCCGATATGCCGGACGATCCTTCAGCAGCAGCCTCATCGACTGCAGCAGTCAAGAAAGAAGAGAAGCAGAGCACAAGGGTCTGGTCCTCCCGTGCACGGTCACGAACCCCGTCTCGTATTGTCCTTAAGAAGGCTGACCATGCGCCGGGAGCCGCCCGCACTCCATCCGAGGGTCGCAGAGTTTCGTTTTCCGATATTCCGGAAAGCAACATCCAAGAAGCGTGCGACATCGCGGGCGCGGGAGGTCATCAGCGATGCAAGGAAAGCGCAGAAAGCACCAACTAAGTTCCATCATCGCCCAGATGAGATGACCTGTTTGACCTGTGCAAATGCTGAAGTACTCTTCTTCTGCAGAGCATGTCGACATGGAACATGCCTTGACTGCCACCACGATGTAAGTAACCATTGTTCCTGCAACAGCATTTATCTCTGTTCGACCGTCCCAGACGCCGAAATTCCGGCACCGCTGGGTGAGCACGAGCGCGAAGAGATCACTGCAGAAATTGATTTCACGATTCCCTTCGCAGCCGAATCCGAGGGTTGGCACCCGGACGACCGTCATGTCGGTCGATTGCACCGTTTGCAAGAAATCAAGGATCTTGTTCTCGGTGGCGGCTCAACAGGTTATGCCGCGATGGATCGAATTGTCCTTGAAGGAGTCAGCAAATACCATTACACGAACCATCCAACCTACAAGAGCCGCACTAACATTGGGACGAACAGTCTGATGTGGCACCATACCCAATCATTCGGCCAAGCTGCTATTACGACTCCAATCGCCGATATACCGGCGCGGAGATGCGACAGATTGTCGAGTTAAGCCGTTCGTACATGCAGGGATATCGCGCGAACCAGGGAGTTTTTGACCTCGATGAAGCACGACTTCTCCGGTCGACTGAACACGTCAGTGTCTTGCTTCTCAACTTCGGCGATATCAATCGTACACCTCACTTCAACGGTAGGCAGCCACTATCCAGGGATCTCGCCGCAACCGATCAATGCGCTGTGCTTCCACATTACCTTGTCAGGAACACAGCCCATATCACAATCCTTCTTGAAGCCAACGGCATCGAGCGTCATCGAGAGCTCTTTTACCAATACAAATGCCTGTGCGTGTTGGCTACATCGGATGGCGAATCTCCTGCTATCGCAGCAGTCTGCTCCAGTGATCCACTTGGCACTTCAAGGCTGGAGCTCATCCGTAGGATTGAACTTGAAGGCGAACGATTAGCTTGGGTAGCCCATGCCGACATTCCGCGTGCTCTGGGGAAAGGTCGAAGAATCCACAGATGGAGGCATCACCGATGACCGTGGAGTCCGAAAGAACCTCCGTGTTGCCCTTGAAGAAGGCGCTGATCCAGATAACATGGAGGCAACAGTCTGCCCTGACACCTTAGCTGTAGCACAAGCATCCACCACTTACATTGAATCTTCGCCAGTGGATGCAGAGGCATTGTTCCACGAGTGTCCGACATTCCGGACCGGGAGCCTGAATGACTGCAAGCGCATGCACATGCCTGAACTTCGAGTCTGCGCTTTCCACATCAATGCTCATGCCTTTCAGTCAGGTATTACGGCCGGTAAGAACGCCATCATGAAGATTTTGATCACGGCCGTAGCAGACCAGGTGGACGTCATCGCGTGCGATGCTAATCAGTTCACGAACCGCAACTGCCGGTGCGATCGACGTGCCGATCCAGGAACCGGAGCTGTCCTGACCATCCTTGACCAGATTCTTGTTTCTGCGAACAAGAAGCGCGAGCCGAGCAAGCGCATCACCTATAACTGGGAGGTCTCAACCCTCGCCAGTGAGCAGCTCGCTGCTTTGGAAGGTCTGGATGCCGATTGCGACTGCCTGTTGCAGATCGCCTTAAATTACGGCAAGGACATGCATACGTTGCGGTCAAGGACATCCGATATTCCGGACGATCGTGGACGTGTCGGATATGAGCAGCCTCCACGCCAGAAGGAGACTACCATTAAGGTCAACGAACTCCTTAAGCACTTGAATCACCTTGATCTGTGTCTGAAGAGCAGCGATTTGGGTTACCACCACCCATTTCAGTGCAATTTTTCACTTGCCAGCCGACGCAAGATCAGAGTTCGTGGCCAGCCTTCCGCCGAGAAACGTGGCGAGAAGAATGCCGAGCGGCTTGAGCGTTTGAAAGAACAATCTCGGCAGAAGAAACAAGCTCGCCAAGCTGGCTGGCACCAGCCCTGGTCCTCGGGAGCGTCAAGCTCATGGTGGTACACCGGTTCCTCTTCGTCATCTTGGAATCCCGGTTACCGAGGCTACAGGGACTGGTAGGTAGTCTCTGCTCCAAGAAGCCGACATACCGGCCAGAGCACAGCCGAGGCAATAGTCTGGAAAAGCCGATATTCCGGCCGACTACAGGTAAATGCCACAAAGCTAAATGCAGTTTAAATGACCCAGATATATCTAAACTAAAGGCTTTATAGATTTGACTTCAACTTGATGATTTGACTTGAGAAAGAAGATTTCCGACATTCCGGAACGTTCGATGCAGCAAGTATGCCTTTCGTAGATTTGTAAAGATTATCTGACGCAACCTAGATGAGCCAGAATGGCACCTACGGTCGAGTTCTGCGAAGTCAGAACTTTTCGAATTCATTTGCATCCTTTTGCGAACCTTTTGTACTTTAGAGATCGTAAGCTTCGACACGAAGAAAATTTGTGTCTGTTTTGTGTTTAGTAGGGTCCTAAGTCCCCCTAGGCGTGTCTACGCTATACTTGTGTAGCACCTGTCCTTGTATACATATATTAGTCTGTAGCTCTTCAGTCCGCTTTCGACATAATTCATTTGGCTCAAGACTTAGCAGCCCAATACTGCATTCACTGCCATAGAAAAGGTGTGCTTCGCCGCAGCTCGCACACCGACCGCACTTGTTTGACTGCTTGGTGTTTCGATCAGGTCCAGTTATCCAACTGCCACTTCTGGGGGAACTCAGGGGGGGCCCCCCCTACATATGAAGTTTTCACGTGATTCGGCGATCCCGAGGATTCCAGCCCCTCACTTGCTAAAGCAAGGACAACTCCAGCTAGCTGGTGCTAGCTTTCGTGATATCTAGGATCGATTTTGTCTTGATGCGTCGATCCCAATTCCGGTGGCCTTTGATGGACCCGTATATGCTTTATGATTTTGAATTCAATTTTGAATAATTTGGACCTAGATACATTCTATTGCGCTGATCTATTTCCAAATGGTTTCCTAGTCCGACCTCGCCCGATTATTTAGTTCGATCGCTTTCGCATTCGACAGGAGATGAAGCAGAGCTCGATCAGAAGACAAGGTTTTTTTTTGGGAGGCTAGAACATACCTGTCATCACAAGGTGTCACGATTTTATGTTCTGTTCCGGAATTTAAAATTGAATTCATTATTTTGGATCGTACTTGATTTCCTAGAGTCCAGCCCGCCGACTCCACATTGACCTCTTTGATAGCAAACATGTGGCAGGCTCGCAAAGCAGCTCGCGCGTGATTGTTTCTTGAGTTCTGTTTTTGCAGGGTGGAAATACCTGGTAAGGTTCCGACGCCTTCATAAATTTATTCGTAAATATAGTCGACAGAACAAGAAATAGAAATTTGAGGATTTCCTCCAGGAAGGGCAGGGGCGGAATTGGGCTTACGTCACTAGATATTTGATTGGCTCAGACGTGTGCGTAAATTGCGCCCGAAGTAGAAGCCGTAGAGAACGCAATTGTTCAATCATCATGGACAGCCGATATTGCCACCGCAGGATGGCTCCACCTAATTTCCAACCCTGGTAAACCCAATACACAACCTTATTTTCTCTGTGATTGCCATGCGTGAGAACGTTTCACAAGAAAACACGTTTGTTCATAGCAAGACTCACACGCGCAACTCTTTTTCCTCTGTCTGGGATCGGACACGAAATTCGTCGCGCTTTCACGACGGTCGGATTAGGCATCGGACTGCATCGAAGGAATCGAAATGCATCGAACTAGGCTTCGAGGAAGTGAAGCACCGCAAAACCGCTTGATTGAGCGGTGTGGCTTGCAACATGAACTCATACTTGCGCAATAGACGGATCAAGAGCTCTCGACGAGGCTAATGCCGGATCAAGTCGCCTGACTTGAAATGGAGCCACTCTGAGGTCCAATGACAAAAGGAAATAAGATGATCAAATTGCCAAGGTAAACGAAGTCGAGACTGCTCTGGCGCCGTCGAAAAAAAAAGAGAGCTTGGCGCAACGTGTCGAGATCAACACAAATTGCGTCACTGTTAGGTTGCAAGCCCCATGCAACTACATGAAGCATCACAGGACGCCGCAGGGTCCAGGAAAGCACCTGAGAAAAAGGGTCGAAACGTTCGAAGGATGTGACCTACTTCGCTCCAAGTAACACAAATCAAGGGGATCAAAGGAAACGTCTCGCAATGTCATGGCCGGAAGCAAGGAGCTTGAAAAACAACAATCCGGTTTGGGTAATATTGCACTTGCATATAGAGAAACTGCACACGCAGACTGAAAGGTGACCAACTTCGGTCCAAGTAAAAGAAATAGGTGGTGGTCAACACAAAATACTTTCAATGACTGGAAGTCATGACCTTTATATGGTATGCACTCGCACATGACTGCACTTGCGGAAAATAGGGTGGTAGAGGGTGGGTCGGAAAAGAGTCGTACCACAAGGACGGGTTAACTTAACCCTAGGTATATGTTGACCTAACTGACGTTATATTATAGTGTAACTGAGGTTATACATTTGTCTAAAACTGCGTAAGCTGCAGTAAGTGTTCGGCAGCACTTAAGCTTAGATACAGTGCACATGCTCTGTTTGTAAGTGTTTTATATCTTCTGAATCGAGATTTTGCAAAAACAACTTATTCTAACTTACTGCGCACTTAAGCATACTTACAAAACCTTGTTTTTTTTTGATGTTTGTTTTTGGTAAAGTATGTTTTTTTTTGGATGCTTTTCCTTGGTTTTTTGAATAGATTTTGTTTTTTTCTGATAAAAGTTCTTTTTGAATAGATTTTTGACTCGGTTCATTTTGATGGCTGTTTACATGCACTATCATTGAGTATAGTTAATTGTGTCAAAGGAGTTGCGCAGGTCATGTTGGCGGGGTGTCCGCTGTATAGGAAATCCCTGCCAAGCAGGATGTTTGCGAGACTGAAGGATAAACATTACTCATGCAACAACTCTTTCTGGAAAGAATTGTTGCTTTGTACATAGCAAGCTGTGTACAAGCTATCCTGCCAAGCAGGACGCTTCACAGACATTCGCCAGGACAAAGTTAAGACCAGGGCCTGATCTTTACTTTGCTGACTGTCCATTTGTACATAACAAGCTTGTACAGGATCCCTGCCAAGCAGGGTGTGATAATCTCTGTCTTGGAAGGAAAAGCTAAAATAGATGGGGTTGGCTGACATCCTCTGACATCATTCTGACGACGTGTGTAGTCAGAATGTAGTCGGGCCTGACTTCGTTCTGACGACGTATGT
>CAXAMN010022151.1:64236-78011 GCA_963970005.1 Durusdinium trenchii
TGACGACGTATGTAGTCAGAATGTAGTCGGGCCTGACTTCGTTCTGATGACGTATGTAGTCAGAATGTAGTTGGGCCTGACTTCGTTCTGATGACGTATGTAGTCAGAATGTAGTCGGGGTGTAGTCAGATGTAGTCGGGTCTTTTTTGGGATGGAGGGTCCAAGTCAATTTTCGAAAAACGGTGTACTTCCTGTGGAGCACCAATATTTACATATGTTGATATATATATATATAATGTATATAGACTCAGACATCTTCCTGTGACAGATTCTTCCTGTGGAGGCGGTGCGTCCGCTGTAGGTCTTGCTGTCTTGTTGAGGGCGGTGTCTCCGCTGTAGGTTCAATTCGGCGGTATACCTCCGCTGTAGGATTGTTGGCGGTTCCTCCGCTGTAGGATTGCTTGTGGCATGTGTAGCAACCAATACTTCAGTCTTGGCATGTGGTATAGAGCGTTCATTCAATAGCAGAAGGTTGAAGACGTGGCGGTGTGCCCGCTGTATACCATAGAAAACAAAGGTTTTCTGACGCCATTCCAAAAATGCGCAAAAATATAGGTTTTTTGAAAAATGATAAAAAAATTATTGAAACAAAAACCTAGAAAAACTTGAAAAACGTGAAAATCAAAAAAATGCAAAAACAAACTTTTCCAAAAACGCTGGTCAAACTTACACTAACTTATAAGTCAACTTATAAATCAGCTTAAATCTCACGAGATAAGTTCACGGTAAGTAGAATATGTATGATTTGTAAACAAAACAACATGAGCTAAGTTAACCCGTCCTTGTGGTAAGGGCTTACTTGAGCCCGACTTCACGTGAAGTGTGAGTCTGAGATCAAATGAAAACGAAACTCATGCAACACTTCGGCAATCCTCCGTTTAGCAAACACTTTAGGAAAAATAAAGCACTGTCACGCCACTTCGTTTCATGAGAGTTTACTTATTTTTCTCTGTGATTGCCATGCATGAGAACGTTTCACAAGAAAACACGTTTGTTCACAGCAAGACTCACACGCGCAACTCTTTTTCTCTCTGGGATCGGACACGAAATTCGTCGCGCTTTCACCCCAACTTGTGGACGAACTTGGAATGCCAACGTGCTAGGTCAAATGTGTCACACTTTCTTCCATGCCACACAGCCATTCTGCTTCGAGACAACTCATCCGCAGGGTTGCTTTGACTTGGGACCCGTTCGAACCAGAGTGCAATGCTTTGAGCTTCCTCGAACTCAAAGATGTCTTCCAGCACGAGATCTGCACCGTCATTGCGGCTCCAGCTCTTCAAGAGACTGCCACGCGTCGCCTCACTGTCGGTGAAAACGACCACTCTGCGACTCGTGAGAAGTTCCCTCCACACTTCAAGTCCCACGAAGATTGCCAGAGTTTCAAGCTCATGAATGACGACCGAGTCTTCGTTGTGTGAGAAAAGGTCAATGATTTCATGAATGACGACCGAGTCTTCGTTGTTTGAGAAAAGGTCAATGACTTCAGGAGGGACTTCCTCGCTGAAACATCTTAAGAGCTCACCTTCTCCAGACAAAAGCACGCCTCCGATGCCTTAGTAACCGGTTCGATCGAAAGAGGAATCTATATACATGTGCACATGCTCAGCCAAAGCCCTGGGGTGGTTTTCTTCGATCAAGGATCTCATCTCTTCCAACTTCTCCTTTGTGGATTCAGAGAGAGAACTTCTGCCCGACATTATGTCACTGGTGAGGGCTCTGAGACACCTATTCATGCGACGGCCAAACATCTGGCACGATGCAAACTGAAGTCTTCCACGAAGTCTCTCTGCAGGGTGCTTCTTCAGAAGTTTGGTCGCAATCACGGCATCAAGCTCATCCAAAAATTCCTTTCTGCGATCTTCCGTGTTCTGAAAAAGCCCCTGCCATAACTTGGTGTCTCCAAAGTCAAGCTCTACACCCAAAACCCCGCAACAAGTGCTAAAGGGGATTAACTTGTGATCGGAGATTTCCCACCCAAGGGCTTGGGAGAGGACACTCACGCACAAATCTGTGTGTTTGCTGAGAGCGTCGCTGGTGACGCAAAGGAAGTCGTCGAAGTATGCTGACCAAACCAGGTCTAGCAACCTTGTGCCAATGGTCCACAAACCCAAAGCGCACCTCAAAAAAGACGTCGCCGAAGCTATTGCACCAAAGGGCAGAACCCTCTGTTTATAGATTTCCGGCCTCTAGGTGGCTGGGTTGTAAACCACTAGAAAGGCTCCATACTCAAACGACTCTTCAGATATCGGAACCTGTTTGTACGCGTCAGCCAAATCCCAGCACTTGGAAACCAGCTGCACGGATTGGTCTTGGCCATGAAGAGCTTTCAACCAATAGCTAACCATGGCGGAAATGTGGTCAATTGTGTAGATGGACACAGCTTCCGGCTGGGTCATTGCACTGTTTACCATCGAGGCTCGATATTCATCGATAGGCCTGATCTTATTTTTCTGCCGCACAGGGAACCTTTTGGTCAGGGAAGTTGCTTCAAGCACATCACAAAAACTCACAGGGCCTTCAATGAACCCTTTACGCACCTCTTTGACAGTGGCATCGTAGAGCGCCTTGTCCATTTCATCGTCCCCTGCACTCTTGCAGCTAATCAAGAAAAAGGATCTGGCTACTTTTGCAAATTCCCTCAGACTGCTTTTGGAAATCGAGGCCGGCCTAAACTTCTGTTTAAACACTCCCGATTCAGGCAGTCTGCCTGTCAAGTCAAAACCTTTGCACAAATCTGTGACTAGGTCGTCTGGGTGATTTGCTTCTTCGAGAAGGGTCTTAAACAGAACCAAGCGTTTTGCCTTTAAAACTTCCGCAATCCTTGTGGGCAGGCTACTCTTTAGCTCAACCTCTTTGTGTTCAAGCTCTCCAATCAAACTGATCCACTTCTTGATGACTTCTGTCCTGTGTACCGCGGTCTAGGCTTCGTCTCTACCTACACAACACCAACTTGCTCTCCTCACGTCGACAGGGAAGATGTCTTCTACCAGTATGGGGTGCCCTACTTCCAAAGCCTTCTCTATGAACTCTTGAGGAGACCAGTGAATTCCAATTTTCACTTTTTGACTCTCTGTATTTGACCCACTCACGGAGGACCACAACACAGGAGTGGACAGTTTGCAAGCCAAGGAAGGCATGGGGGTATCAAGGGGATGCTCTATGACACAAGCAAACTCGGAAACCGTAGGCGGTAAATGCTTTCTAGGTTGAATGTCGGTGGCGGCTCGAAGTGATTGCAAAGATGCTTCCTGCAAGGCATAAGATGGGGTCTTACATATAGCTCCCAAGTCTTGCATACACAAGGCAAGCGACTGGGCCAGCGCACGGCACAAGGGCCAAGGATAGGCTGTCTCCAGAGCCGTGGCCCACTGATGATCCTGATAGCCCCAAGGCTCGTGCTCATGCGAATTGTCACAAAGTTTGTCAAGGGCTAGGAAAGTAGGGATGTTGAGGACTAAGCGAGTGAGCTTACGCCTAGCCGATCCATACTGGCAGTGATGAAAGAAAGTGTCAAAGTGTGTGTGCGCCTGCAAAAACTCGGCCACGTCACCGGTAAGCCACATATAAGAGCGTCCATGTGCCAGAGGATGATTTCCCAATAAGGAACCCAAGGATGTACCTCATACATGGAATCCATGACTAGTGAGGCCACCGTTTCGACCGGTGCCATCTGCTCAGGGATTCGGCTGAAGGCAGCACCTTGCAATTGATGAAAATCTCTTTGTTCCTCTGTGGGGAGAATGCCAATGGCTTGTTAAAACATTGTTCGGAGGTCCGCAGTGGGTTCTTCATGCACTACCGGAATGCCCATGTGCTGAGCAACCTCCTGCCATGGCACATATAGCGCCGGCGTGGTTGATTGTGGATTGTTCGGTCGCTGACAGGGCAGCTCTGCAGCCGGCAATCTCTCTGGCAAACGTGACCCGGACTCGCGGGAGTTCTGGTCGGTGGCTGCCGTTAAAAGCGTGCGCTCAAGAAAATCCTGATCAGGCTCTGATAGGGTGCGGGCTGACTCGACATCAGTATCCTCCTCACCGCATACACCTGGGAAAAGTGCCGTCGGGGGAGTTGCAATTGCATGCCATTGCAGCATAAGGCAGAAGCGAAAGGCGCTGTTGCGGGTAAGTGCCACTGGTCCGCCAGTAAAGCAACACCCTCCAATCGGCTTCCATGACTCAAAGGACCATGCGGCTGGACAGTGCGGCATGCCTAAGAGGGCTATGGGCAGGGTTTCCCAGCCTTGGCGAGCTAGTCGATCAAGTTGGAGCGGCGCATCTAGCTTCGCTTTTCCAAAGGCATGAAAAATGATCGGTCGCATTCTGTCCGGGACAATTCGACTGGCTTGGAAGAGATGTTCACCTGGCAACGACATCGCTTTACAGGGTCCTTCCAGGTGAGGCAATACTGACAGGCATCCTTGTTCGAAGGTGGCACGTGCCCAGCTTGTGAGCCAAGGTGTGCGTTCTTGGCCAGCTTGAGTAAGAGCACCAGGATGAGCCCGTTTAGGCCACTTAACCGGCGCTGGTTCCGCGTCACCACCATTGTCCATGTTCCCTCTGCAAGGCATCGGCCAGAAGTTGTGACACATGTATGTGCCGTATAGAGCCCACACGACTGCAAGATCAAGCGGGTTCTCCATAGGAACCCCTATGAGCGGGGTAAATAAAGACCCCCCTTGAGAAGCGTCCGTCGGACATTCTGGCGGAGTCGCCATGGCCAAGAGTTGATGTCGATAATCAGCAAGCTCCTCAGCTAGGCATTCTGCAGTGGAAGTGGTTTCAACTGGACTAGGGCGGCCTGTACTACCAATGGAGATTACAAGACCGGCATTATATTCAAGGTGTGCTTCTGTGAACAGTAGCATGCCCAGCTTGCTGCAGGCAAGATCCGGGTCAGTGTAGTGCCCTACCAAGTCAGGCCATCGAAACTGGCTTTCCGCTAGAGCGACTAGGTCTTGCACTTCAAACAGCGTGACAGGAACACAGTCATTGTCAATGAGTCCAAAATGCACCTTTGGGAATAGAAACCTGGCAGCCTCGAGCGCAAAAACCCCAGCCCAGTAGTAAGGGACTGCACGCAGGCCATTAGCATGACTTGCCTGGGTCCACAGGGCATCTGTCTTTTCTTGCTGCGGTCCGACAAGCGCACGACGCGCAGACCACCATCGTGCAAAGGCAGGTCAATGTTCCACTGCTTCTGGGCCACGGTTGTCCACAATTAAGTAGACCATGCCACATGATTCTATGATCTCCCTGTGTTGGAGTAGGCATTCAACAATGGTGACGGTGTTGGGGCCCTGACCAGACAGCTCCGAACGTCCGATATTCGACAGGGACCCATGTCAGTATCAAGACCGAGGAAGGACTGGGCTACGGTTGGTGTACGAAGGGCCTGATATGCTTGGGCCTTAGCCTGGTGCTCAGTATGGGGACATCCATGCAAGAAAGCGTGCGTTTTCTGCTGGGTAATCCACCCTGGGCTGGAATGCAGGTAGGGAGCAGTACGGACACGCTCGTCTTCTGAAACATCCATGATATCTAAGTCGTGCCCTAACATATCAACATCTCCACCATGGTCACTTATCGCCCATGGATCCTCTACATTGTACGCCATGAAGTTGGCTGGCGACTATGCACTGGGCGACTAGGTGGAGGCCACCAACACGGGTTGGCTGCCTGAGTTAGTAGGCTTGAAACACGACCAAGGCAACAATTGCGACTACAAGCCAATGAACAACTTCAACACAACTCGAGGTGCCCTCCACACGGGTGGATTGCACTGGCGCGCACCGGCTCCTGGAGAAGTGACTGCGGCTGCTGGGAGCCAAAGGGGCTGCAGGTTCACTGACGTCGACCTTGCCATTGCTGTTGCCTGTCCCGCTACAGTTGGGAGGCAGCGCTTTCAAATCGGCTCTCAAATTGACTCACAGGACGAGAAAAATGAGAAATATGAGTTTCTTCCTATAGCGGGGGTAACACAACAAAACAGAAAACTCGTCCGCCTATTCTGAACAGGACCTCCGCCCACAAAAGGTGGAACCAAACGGAAAGAAAGATCAATGAAAGATCAAAGGGCCCTAGACAGCTCATAGAGGTCCCCTAATGTGCGAATTGAAACCAGAAAGGCTATTTCACTAGTTGAGGATGGTCCGGACGGGGTTGTCACGACGCAGCAGGCTGGGCTCTGGTTATTCAGCCAACATGCAACTTAGCCAATATCAAAATCGTCAGAGTTCGGATACACACTGGCGAGAAGATAGGCGGTAAACAGAAGGCCATTAAGGTCCGCATGCGCCGTAGCCAGTGGGAGCACCATGCGCCGTTGGACAGGTCCAGGCATCAGCGGCAGGAGGTGTTCTACATCCCGTAGCGACGCAATCATAGCTTGGACTCTGTTAAAGAGAGCCGTGTCGACACGGTAGTGCTCTCTTGCAGTGAAGCGCTGTCCCGACGCTTCCCCAAGGTCCCCAAGGTCCTGCGTGGGGTCACCATCTCGTTGGGCCCAGCATCCCATCTGTCGAGGAGAGACTCCTTGCGGACGCGCCCAGGACCACGTGACCGGTGGATGACCAATTGGTGTCCGTGACAAGGCCGCTACCCTAGTTTCAAAGAGTTCCAAAAGCTGTCGCTCGTGGTAGAGAATGTGACGAACCAAGCGCCAGCGGTACCCCTTGTTTGAGCCATAGACGCTAATGCCTCTGTCGTTAACTGCAACGCAGTGTGGTACACAGACATTAATCGAGCGTTCTTGGTACCGCGCAATCATTTTGGCAAGCGCCGGAGGAAAGTCGAAATTGTCCATCCACCCAGGGACAACTGCCGCGCATTTTGGATAGTTTTCTGCAAGCGCGAAACAATGTAGGAGGTACACACTTGTGTGACGCCCTTCATGCTGGAAACTGACTTGGATATCCAGAACCCCATAATCGATATCATTGTGTCCAGTTTCAAAACGGACATAAGGGGTAACATCAACGAAACAGTCGATATCAAGGGATACCGGCTCTGGCGTGTTTCCAACAGCCCACGGCGGCACTGGAGGCATCATTGTTCCAGAACGGCAGGGCAACTACAAATCCTATTGAAGGTGCCTGAGCCACTTGCGGCAGCGCTGGTGTGGGAAAGATGTTGTCGCTTCATTTGGTGTCCTCTGAGACAAGCAGTTTACCAGGTTTCCCGTATTCAACCGGTTTGGGGCGACCTTGGGTGACATTGCACCAAAGGGAAATGTCAGGGGGATTGAGCCTGCGGTTGCTGAACGAACCAACGGGCCCTACTGGACCGGACACTTCTTTGGGTGTGCAAAGGGCCGAGGCGGAGGGTGGTGTTCATCTGCAGAGTCGTTTTGGTGCCTGCCTTCCTTCCCTTCCGACCTCATCTCCTGTGGCTGGGCTGTTACCGACTTTGCCTTCGCCGGGGAGAAGAGCGGACCCTTGGCTTGTGCGGGGGGCGGACTGAGCTTAACTTCTTTATCCGGTCGCTTCCTGACAGGAACACTTGCCTTGGGCTGACTTGGGGGGGTGCCTTACGATACCTTGGCACAGCTTGGTCAGACAGGGCCCATAGCAGTTGCGCCTGTTCTTCAAACTGGGAGTCACTCGTTGGCCACTCTCCTTGCCAGTCTCCCGAGGGCACCGGGCAGGGTTCCCAGGTTTGCCGGAAGTCCTGCTCCCATTGGCTACACGATGGTTGCCAGTCAGATGAGCAGCTTCCTTGAGGCAGATTAGCCTGACACACGGTTGTTTTCCCCGCCTTAGAACTGACCGGATCTCTACGCCCTGCACCATTACTCGGACCTTTGGTTGGGGGGCGTTGCGGCTTGCCAGCCTGCACTTGCGCCGGCGGGGCCAGTTGGCTGAGCATGTGAAGAAGCTCTACTACCGGGAGGCTGACCCGGAGAGACAGTTCGAGGAGTGGTTGCTTATTATCATGATCATAAATAAGCTCACAGCGGTTCGGGCCAATCAGTACTGGCAGGGCCATGTCAAGGTAGTTGTACCTTTGCTCCTCTGTCTATAGCTTTCTAAGATTTTCGAGCCAATGGTCTGCAAATTGCGCACAAAACAACCAACACAGCGAGTGACGCTCCAAGGTGAATGACAAATCGCGGAAACACATGAGAAGGAATGCTGAGACCTTGAGAAACCAAGGGGCTTCAAACAAGGTAGGAGTGCAGACAGGAATACGAGCCAAGGCGACACAGCACAAACTGTCACTTCTTCCTTTTCTGACAAGGCTGCCGTGCCCGGCTGCTGCAATGCAGGGAGATTGTCTCCCTCATGATATTTGTCCGAGGGCCTCCTCAAGCGTTTCCATCTCTGTGTAGATTGAGTGACACGCCCGTGCTCCATTTTGGTGGGCATGGCTGTGGCCAGCCAAGGGGTTGTTCTGCACAATGTCAAGCAGTGTGAGGGCAGCTTCCTTGATAGCACTCACTCTGCGCGCTGCATCTTGGATAAGGCTCGGGAAGGGCAACAAGTGCTGCGACCCCTCCTGCCCGTGTGCCTGCGGGCTACTACGCGCTGCCTCGTGCGCAGGCCTGGAAGCTTGCGAGGCGTAAACACCCGGTTGACCGATTGGGTCCTCTTGAAAGATGCGAAAGGTAGGGGGCAATGGCTGCGCTGGTGGAGAGGTTGGCTGAGGCGAGATCAAATTGGCAGCTCTGCGCTTTGCCGGGGGCGGCGCGGCTTGCAACGTAAGGTGCTCGAGCGAGTGAAAGTTGAAGATTTGGACCGGGCTACCATTCTCATACTGCCACTCTAAGCGTTCGCGAACATAAGGGGCTACATTGCTTGGGATTTCCCGCTGGAGTAGGAAGCGATAAACCCTGGCCCGAATCTCGGAGTTGGAACCATGTAGGATAAAACCCTCTTGGGTGATATGAGGGTCATCAGCAAAAGGATATAATGTGAGGCCGCTGGGCATATCCACACTGCATCTGTCGAGGATACTTGGAACCTGCCGTAGTGGCCATGCAGGTATGCCTCCAAGGCGCGGTCGCGCGTGAGGGCGTAGACCACTCGCAGCAACCAGACAAAGAGGAAAGGTGAGCTGGTGCACCGTGACCGACAGGCGGACGAGGCTCACTTCCAAATGTTCCTGCAAACAGATTGCTTGTGCATAGTCCGTGAGCGATACGCCATGTGTGCTAATCTCCAGGGGTGCGTTCGCAGTTCTCTTTGCCATGAGAGAGGGAAGGCTCGGGCACCAATTGCTACAAGGACCAGCACACGGGTGCCAGCCCCACAAGCAAATGCCACACTTGGCAGGGGCAGAAAGCTCCTTACTCTATTCTTACTCTCCTGGGAGATTGACCTCCCTTGAGCCAACTGCAAACAAAAAACGAAACACAGTGAAAAGCATAGAATCTACAAGGTAACCCACTTTAGTTGGTTAGGTGGTACGCCAAGTGTCCTTTGGGTATACACCCGCGGATGGGGACAGATGGTCGGTGCACCTTTATTGCTGTCGAAATGTGCGTGGGGATTGACGCCCAACCCAGTTCCGTGAAGGCGTACAACAAAGATGCCAGGGCGCCCCTTGCCTTAGGAGGGGCGACTCGAAGTTCTGTACTGCTGCTCTGCACACTTGGTCGGCTGCTGCTGGCCCCCATCTCTGTGCCCTGTGTTGGTCCGGTCCAACTGGCATGGTTACAGAGAGAGGGCATTGCCAGTTGCGCTTGCAAGGGACTAGGCTGCTGCACAGGCCCAGGTGGCCACCCGCACAGACGACTAGCCAGTAGTCGGCCCATAAGCCAGATGCCAGCTACCGCTGGCATGGCTCTACCAATCGCAGAGGCAGCCAGTTGAGAGAAGAAATTCAGGTTCCCTTCGGTGGTCGTGAGGATAACCGTGGACGTGGATCTCGAAATTCTTCCCATTCACTGAGGGACATGACGGGCTCCTCTTCAAAGGCCCAACTGGTGTTCGGCACTGGTATGGCAAGCAGCTCGGCCGGGAGAACGACCAATGAGTGAAAGGGGAGGACATGAGTATTCAGCGGTCCCTCTTGGAGATGCCCCGCCCACTGCAACATTGGTGCGGTCGGTCCCGCAAGGCCGAGATTGAACAAGTGTTGATGCAGGACGTACCGTTGATCAACTGTGTTTCCAACGAAGATGATGCCACTCCGTGAGAGGAACACTCCATCTCTGTCAGAAGCAAAAGGATATACAGTAGTGTTATCCTGCAAGTGAGCAGCCACACGACGAAGGATCTGCGGTATGTGCACAAGGCGATAACATGAGGGGTCAATCGCACGATAGCGACCCAACATCTTGTTCCTCGCAGGCAACAATCCGGCAATGCGGAGATGATAGTATTGGCCTTGAAGCCGGAACGCGCAACGAATGAGGTAAAGACGATGACGTCTGGTAGCTATTTCCTGAAGATGCTCCGTAATGTTCAAAACAATTCAGGATCACATTCCACCACTCGGGTCCACGGCGGCAGTATGTGCAATGAGAGGAAAGGCGACTGGCACGCCTGCTCTGACATGTGAGTCGCAGATGCAAGTATCCGTTGGCCAACTGTCACGAGAACTGCTCCTAGATGTACAGTTGGCTCGAGCCAAATGGCCTCTGATGCCAAGAAGCAACCCCATCACGCTGAGAATACTGTTTGACACGAGGCAACAAGCCGTTTCAAGCAACAAGCAACAAGAATGCAATTCTAGGAACACAAGTAGCCTATCAGTTAGAAGGAGCCAGGGTCACTGAGCTAATTGAGGCGTCGCCTTTTAGCAGAGCTGACAATTCTGGCCCGCTTAGCAAGCCGCTCTTCTAACAGCCGTTGAGCCTGAATGCCGTCCGCCTGATAGGTACGCTTCCGGCGGAGGGCAGCATGTGGCGGGAGCGGATGTTGGCAGGGAGTGCCCGCGGTAAGCTTACATCGCTTATGAAACGACACAGACAGAGCGACAAGTTCTCTCTTAAAGGCCTCACTCTTAGGCCGTAATGATTCACAGCGAAAGAGCGGAGGGTCATGTGGAGAGAGACTATAGCGATCACAAAGGAGACGATGCAATTGTGTAAAGTGCTCTTCCGCAGGGCAAGGTGCGGCCCAGAAGCCATCATGCAACCATATACTGAGCGGAATCCAACCAAAGGCTGGAGAAAGTTATAGGCAGCCCAGGCTAGTTGCTGCTCCAAGGTTTCATAGAAGCGAAACGGGGCAGCTCGGCTCCGGTCTATCACACGGACAGGACACCAGGACGGTGGGCGGTGCGTGACATACCTACTAGCGGCATGGAGCTCATATGCAAACCGCGTGAGTTCGGGCGGTAGGTGGCCAAGTAGATAGGGTAGCTGACGTGGGAGGAAGGCAAGCGCTTCTTGTGGAGAGTCGCTGTTAATGACAATGAGGGGCCATCTCTTGATAAACGCATCAAAGTCATCCGGGATAGCTTGGCTTTCGGTAGGCATTGGCACAGTTCGCAGCCAGTCCCTAACGAGATGAATGGGACGCAGGGAAGCATGAACTCCCGCTTGGGCGCACTATCTCCGTGTAAGTTCATAATGTGCTCCACTAATATCAATTTCGCAGTGGTCATCGCCAAACAAGAGAAGCCTGGCTTGACGGGGGAGCTGCTGAGCTGCTGATCCGATAGCATAAAATCGTCCACACCCATCATCAGAGGATGGTTTGTAGCCTATGGCTAGTCCACCTTCACTGCATCTAGCAGTGGCAAGGTAGTCTTGGACCACACGTATGTTGTGTATCATCTGAGAGAGCAGCACAGCTAGCTCCTCAGGTGCAACTGTCGGACATTCAGTGAGCACAAGAGCAGGCATTGGTTGAAGAATGCCATGTTCTATCACGAAACCAAGTTTCTGAGCTAGGTGATATGGCGGCAGCGCCCGATGGGTAGAGACAACAAGCGGCTGGTCGACATGCAACTTTGCTTTCGCACTCGCTACCCCAGCAAAGTGGTCAGCAAGTTTGTTGCATTCGCGAGGCAGATATACCAACTGGAAAATGAAAGGGGCACAAGAGAGTAGCCGCTAGCAGTCCTCTAATATGCGAACTACAGCAAGCCGTTTAACTCTTCCTTTGCCTTGTAGGTAATTGAGGAGTGGAAGGATATCACCCTGTATTACAATTCCATCTTGTGACATTCCTCGCTCCAGGCAATGTCTGTCATACTCAATGGCAAGTTGTACCGCTGCTAAGCATGCGTGAGCCTCTGCCATGACATTATCCGCACATGGAACAAGCGGTATGGATTTCCATCGGACCAGGGTTGTGGCTTCTTGTGTGACCTGCAGGAGGCTAACTCCGGCCCCTCCTGTCTGAGTGCGCTTATGAGCCGAGCCATCGAACTGAACCAGGGAGCCTCTCCAATCCAAGGCTTCGCCAAGGAGGAGAATAGCATTGTCTGGGATATCGTCCGTGGCTTGTAGCTTCATATGCGTGGCTCCACAATGACAAGTATATGGAGCCAGGGCGGCAGTGGCGGCAGGAAAGGGGAGCCGTCTGTATTGCGTGAGGAGCAGGCGCAGTCGCACATCCGCCGACCCAAAAGTGGCAATGGTGTCATGTTTGCTAAAGGCACGATTTGTACAAAGCCCTTTGTCAGGGAGTAGGGCAGAATCAATTTGCGTTTGAGGGAACCTCTGCACCCGGACCTGGGTGGTGCTAGTGCACGGCAAGTCCTGGTGTACAGGTGGTGCCCGAAAAAAGGGCAAGAGGGTGGCCGGCAAGGAATGATAAATTCGCTAACACAAATCCACAACATGTCGCTGGGCAGAACGTACTTTAAGACACTCAATAGTCGGTCGGAGGCCCCCATGTTCTGTAACGATACGTCGTGTGTGGAAGAGCAGATAGCATAATGCAACTCCTGTGCGCCGTTCCGGTGTCCGCCGCCAATCAATAGGTGGCGGGCAACCTTTCCAGAGCACTAACCAAGCACTTTGTACCACCGGACAATACGAGAGCCAGCGATCAATAGCATTGGCTCCTTCTTGACACAGGACACAGGGAATGGGGGCTAATTGACTCAGCGGACCCTCGGAGGAGAGCAGTTTGGAAGCAATAGGAGCGGATAGGCCATCAGAGCTGACAGAGCCACTGCTCCTAGCCGAGGCGTGCAAATTCATGAGACTAAGAAGTTCATCTGACAAAGGAGACAGGGGTCCTAGGCTATTTCCTGTACAGATAAAGCACAGGCCACACCATACACAGGAGGAAGTACGACTAACGCGTTTCATAAAGATTATTAAGCTCATTTAACTTTCAAGATTCCTCAACAACATTTTTTTTCACTCATACCTCCAAAGCAATAAAACACATAGAAATACGCCAGGATAGCGAATGCCAGCAAGCGCTTTATAACCATTAATTCATTACGCCAAACCTCAAAGACCGATTTAAGCGGCGGAGTGGCCGTCCTCCTTTCCAATTTCGTCCATTTCGAGACGTCCAAAGAAAGTAGAGCGACAAGTTTATGCTAAAAACGATTTAAAGCCGGCATCGCCGGTTAATCTTAATACCAATATTCAATTTCGATTATCATTTTTTTCCCACCACGCGTCCGAGGTAACTATGAAATCGGCAACCACTAGTTGTATAAGTAGAAGCCAATCTCCAAGCTAAAGTTACGAAGTGTTACCTTATATACTCCCCAAAGCTAAGAACTCAGCCACTTAGCGAATCACTTCAACACCTTTTATTTTGCACTGGCTATCATGCCCTTCAAAAAATCTATCGTTAAAGGAATTTTATACTTTCAACAAGCAAAGCCACAACCTCCATCTATTAGATTTCTAATGAA
>CAXAMN010022151.1:105216-136397 GCA_963970005.1 Durusdinium trenchii
TTGCCAGCACCAAGCAAAAAGGCTTGGCAAGATGCCAGGTACCAAATGTTGGAGCTGCAGAAAAAGGGCAAAGGGAGCCTGAAGAAGGCATTCGAAGTTTGCAAAAGCCAAGAACAAAAGAGAGAGTTTTACTATAATGTGTTTTTACTTTCTCCAGATGTGGCCAAAAAAAAGAGGTCCACAAAGAGAGCCTGCAAAAGGCAGCCACTGTGTCTGGTTCTGAAGAGGGCTGGCTTACAAAGTGGGATGTGGCCAAGAAAGAGGGTGTGCATGAGAGCCACCCTGACTTCGATGCCTTGGCCAATGATGCTGTCAAGGGTTTGCAAGAGAGGGACCATGAAAACCCTTTGTGGGCAGCCAAGGGCATCAAGCAATACTACTACTATGGAAACCTCATGACCCAGAAGGTGCACACCAATGAGAGCCTGACTAAGGCAAAGCAGACAGTGGATGATCTAGATGATGACCACTTCAGCAAGGTGGAGTCAGCCCTCAGGGTCGATCAGCCTCAGCAGCTGACTGTGGGGAGAAAGGTCCCCAAGCCTTTGCCAGCACCCCCACCTGAGCCTGAACAAGGCACAGACCTGGGCTTGGAATTTAAGAAGGCTTTTCAGGGCCTGAAAAAGGCTTTTTCTTCTTTGAGCTCAGGCTTGGACAAGCTCCAAATGTTCAGGGCAAGCCTGCGCAAGGCTGAAAAGAATCAGCTTTTGGTCCCTCAAAATGTGCTCCAATCAGTGCAGAAGACCATCGAAGAATGGACTGATGAAAAGGAGAAATGGATGGACAAGGTCATGAACCAACACTCCAGCATGCCTGAGGTGGAGCCTGAAGAAGGCGCAACACTCATCCAGAAGATGGAAGAGGACAAGAAAGGAATTGAGGACTATATGAAGGCTGCCAACAAGAAAGTTGGACCCAGCAAGCTTTGGGCAAGAAATGAAGGCATCTCTAGCTGACGGCCTGCGCAAGGCAATTGACTCTTGCCTGTGAGAGCCTGTGCAAGGCTAACATCGCTTTTTTGGATGATATGGAGCCAAGTGTGCCCATACTGTTTTTGAAAAAACTGCACAGCTGTTAGGGGGTAGTGCTGTTGGGATTATCTGGTGTGAGTTTGTATCTGTTGAGCAGCAGCTTTTTGGATTATCAGCCCACCAGTACCCAATGTGGTATAGGACATGCATATGGTGCCTATGTTTTCTGGGGGGCCTGCGCAAGGCAATGTCAGCACCAAAACGAAAGAAGGAGCCATTTGAGGTGCCCGCCTCCCAAGTTTTGATCAAAAAGAAAAAAGAAGATATCTTTGGAACATCTCTCATGAGATTACAAAACACAAACACACTAAATTCAAAAGAATCTCGAAAATTGATGGAGCAAGCAACAGAGGCAGGCCTGGACTTCAAGCATCCATTCCAACACAGTGCCACTCAAGATGAGCCTGAGGAAGGCAAAGCTTATTTCAACGCAGCCAGGTCATTCAGAAGGTGGCAGAGGCAAAGCCAAGTTTGGGGTGAATTGTATTGGGCAACCATTCCTGTTTGGAATAGGAAGAAAAAGGAAACAGAAACTGCATTAATTCCATTTTTGCTGCCACACCAGGTCATGAGCCAGTATTTGGCACTAGAAGGCACTTGGAATGAAGGCATGCCTGCACCAGGTACTTTTTTGTATGCAGAATTGTCGAAGGTGTGTGCAGCCTGGAAGGAGCCTGTGCAAGGCATGTTCCCTTTGGCCATCCATGGGGATGGAGTGCCTGTGCAAGGCAGGACGAACCAATCCACATTAGATTTTCTAACTTTCAATCTGCCTGGAAGCCTGAAGAAGGCAAGTGTCAGGATCCCAATATGCTGCCTTGATGCCCAATACAATTGTGGTGCAGAGACCATTGAAGCCATCTGGTCCATCATTGCATGGTCCCTAGAGAGCCTGGGGAAAGGCAAACACCCCTGCACCAGGCATGATGGCTCCCCCTTTTCTCCCAAGGAGAAAACTAGCCTGGATAAGGCAGGTCAAAACATGCCAGGTAAATGTGCCCTAGTGCACATCAGAGGTGACTGGGATTTCTTTTGCAAATGGCTGGGGGTGCCTCAGTTCAATGTGTTGGAAGGCATGTGCTGGAGGTGCTCCTGTCGACCTAACCAGTGGAAGGAATGGGGCAGGGGAGACAGGATGGAAAAGAGCCTGAGCAAGGCACAATTTTTGGAATCAGTGCGATCCAGGGGCAAGGTGCAAGCTGCAATCTTCAGGCTGCCTGGCTTTACCAACCACAATGTTCATCCTGATTGGATGCACACTGTGGATGAGGGCTTTGGCGCACTCATCTGGCCAGGTCCTCTCCCACCTTCTGCCAGAGTATGGCAAAAACAAAGATGAGCAAATTAAGAACTTATGGAAGGACATCCAGGAACTCTATACAAAATTCCAAGTTCCTTGGGATAAGCGCTTAGCCAAGCTAACTCTTTTGGACACCAAAAAGCCAAAAAGAGTGGCTGAGCTGGATGCCAAAGCCAATGATATCAGACACTTTGCCTTGTGGCTGGAGAGCCTGTGCAAGGCAAAGAGCCTGCGCAAAGGCAACATGTTGCAAAAGGCGGTGTGCAATGTTGCCAGATTTTGTACAGAAATGTACAAAGCATTGGAAAACTTTGACCCACCAGGCCTGGTTGCCAATGGTGAGAAATTATTGAGCCAGTACATGGCACTGGAAGCTTGCTTTGCTGCAGCAGATGATGACCAAAGCTGGCATTCCAAAACCAAAGTGCCACCTTCTGCAGCACATTTTAGACGATGTGCACACCAAAGGATTGTGTCCAAAGGACACCTGGACCTATAGAGATGAGACCTTTGGGTCCACCCTCCAAGGATTCTATACCAGGAGAGGTGGTCACCGAAATGTAGGACTGGAATCTGAAAGAGTCCTGCTAGCTTTCATGAGCACACAGCCATGGCTTGGCGCTCACACAGCCTGAGCAAGGCAGCCATTTAGCCTGTGCAAGGCAGGCAGGCACCTCAAAGGCATGTAAGGCAGCTTTTCACCTAAGTTTCACACCTTCACACACCATGCCATGGTGAAAAACAGCTGGGCTTTGAACTTCAAGAAGCTCTTCTTGGAGCTCCAAGAAGCGCTTCTTTGATTTCCAAGAAGTGCTTCTTGGAGTTCCTGGAAGCTAGTTTTTTGCAAGATCCAAGAAGCCATGTTTTAGAGGCTTCCAGGTGTGCTTCCCAAAACTAGCTTCCCAAAACAAGCTTCCAGGATCTTGAGGGTATGGTCTGCCCACACACTACAAGCAATCCTATCACTCGATACCGCCAATCATCCCGCTCACCAGCGACACGCCGCGTTTACACCAGCGTGTTTCGCGCTCCCCAGTGGCACGGCGCCACGCAAACGCGCTTTCCACCAATGCCGCGCAAATCCGCGTGGCACTGCGACATCACGGACGTAATTTCGCCACACAGTCTGCCCACACACTAGAAGCAATCATGATCCTATCGCACGATACCGCCAATCACCCCGCTCACCAGCGACACGCCGTGTTTACGCCAGCATGTTTCGCGCTCCCCAGTGGCACGGCGCCACGCAAACGTACTTCCCACCAAGGCCGCGCAAATCCGCGTGGCACCGCGACATCACGGACGTAAATTCGCCACACGATCTGCCCACACCATTATAGAAGCAATCCCATGACACGATACCGCCAAGCATCCTTGCTGTTGTTAAGTGGCTTTTTGGTTGCATTTTGGTTGCATTTTGGTTGCCACTGGTTGCATTTTGGTTGCCACTGGTTGCATTTTGGTTGCCAATTGGTTGCATTTTGGTTGCCACTGGTTGCATTTTGTTTGCCACTGGTTGCATCTGGTTGCCAATTGGTTGCATTTTTGGTTGCCAGCGGTTGCATTTTGGTTGCCAATTGGTTGCATTTGGTTGCCACTGGTTGCATTTTGGTCGCCACTGATTGCATTTTGGTTGTGGCTGGTTGCATTTTGGTTGTCAATTTTTGGTTGGCTTGGTTGCATTTTGGTTGCCTTTGGTTGCATTTTGTCGCCATTGGTCTTTAATATTGGTTGCTTATTATTTGATTAATCCAGCGCCCTGCTTTCGGTTCCCCTGGTTCCCACACACTGTCGGTCCACCTGCCCGCAAATTTGACAGTGGCGCGTGCCCGGCGCGCCCGCGAATACATTTTCAATTGCCGGGCGCGTGCCATGGCGCGCCTACGAATACATTTAATTTTCAATTGCCGGGCGCGCGCCTACATTTTTCAATTGCGGGCGCGCGCCGGGCGCGATGTAGCATCATTATTTAATTACACTTGCTCGTGCTTAGCTGGGAATGAGGGAATGAAGTGGGAACCTGGGCATTTATAGATTCCCTGAGATCTTGTGCAGGGACTTACCACTTGAGCAAGTCCAACTCTTGCTGTCTGTTGGAAAATTTCGAAGTGAATGCAATTGCAATCACGCTTGATTTGGGAATACAAACTCGCTGATTTAAAAAAGAAGTACGCTGTAAGAGTGTGCTTTTGCATTTTTTGGTTTTTGAAAAATGTCACCGGAATTTTAAGATAGGCAATAAACAAAAACTTGATTTAAAAAAGTATCAGAGACGAGAGCGTGCTTGGCAGCAAATCACAAATTGATGGCTCAAACGGAAATCACGCTGTAAGAGTGTGATTTGTGTTTTGATCATGTGTATCGTTCTCTTGGAGGGAGCCCAACATTGAGGAATCAATGTCGTGAGGTCGTTGTTCTGAGCATGGTTTTCCATCAAAGTTCACAAGTTCAGTGACTTTTGCATGATCACTGGCAATAAAGAACAGGCCAGGGGGGGGCAGGGCGACTCAATAAAAACCAACACTGTGAGACACAGGTTGAGCATAGTGACGCAGGTTGAACAGATCAATTGCGTGGCAATTGCATTACTGTAGATAAGTGAGGAAGTGTGTGAATGGAAGAGTTGCTCCATGGTTGTTTTGGTTCAGATGTTTTTTTCCTTGTCCGCCCTATTTTTTGGTTCTTTATGACTTCTTTCCAAGTGACATTATCCCACTGCTCAATTGGCCTAGTGCCATGGTTCCAAGATTATCGTTGCTCGATTAGCTTTGGTTATAGTACGGCGCTGTAAAGTGCCAAACAGTTTGATTGGTGCGCTCAAAAGCTTTCCGCCAGGTTCACCTGAACTCTGGCCCAATGCTCAGAGTTTTGACTTTAGCACGGCGCTGTAGAGTGCCAAACATGTGTTTCGTGTGGTCATCAGCTTCGGCCAGGTTCACCTGCACTCTGGCCCAACTCTGAGAGTTTCCAATGCACCAAGCTTCCAGGGCAGTTAACTTTCCTATACTTTTTCAAGAACTTATATTGTCTATCTACAGGCGTGAGAATCTCATTCAAAGCCAACTGCCTTGCTAAAAGCAAAGCAGTTCTTTGGATAGACAGGAGGGTTTTAACGCACATGCCATGTATATTATTGTGGTTTGACGCTTCTAATGTTTGCCGCTGTGAGAGTGGCTGTGAAACTATACTGCTCGTTCAAAACTGTCAGCTCAGGCATGTTGAGACTCACCTGGAGAGCGTTAGAGCGTCTTGACTGCAGCATGAGGTGTGGCCCTCAGGGGCTGTCCAAAGCTGTAAAGTTTTGTTCAGCCCGGCGCTGGAAAGCGCCAATGACGCTGTAACAGTGTCATGGCGCTGTAATAGTGCCTGGACCTACAGCATGACCTTCAAAGAGAACAAGAGCCCGGGGCCTTCAGGGACTTTCTCAGTGAGATCACTTGGAGGCGGGTCTTTTCAGGCAGGAATATGCATACAGCTGTAGACGATATGGCCTGTAGAATGTATATATACACGTTTGATTTGGAGACATATATATACATATATATATATATCAAATTTGTTGTGATATCAATTCAGAGGTGGCCTTTTGCCGTTGTCTAGTGACATTGTAGACGTATGTACATATAAATATCGACGCTGTCATTTGTTGATATACACATATATGTAACAACAGGCATGTGTACACGGTAAAGTGTCCAAAAAGTGTCCAGCGCTGTTTTTCAAACCTCCTAGTAAACAAGTGAAGCCATTAAAAAAAGCTGCGGAAGCGTCAACATTGCTGCACCCTGCAACAGAGCGCCGGCTGAGAACTTAAGCTTTTTTTGAACATGTCATGTCACAGTTTTGACACTGTAAAGTGTCATACCAGGATATAGGCATAGGGCTGCGTGTCACTGCCTCTGCCCTTTTTCGACGATGACTCTTTTTGAAATGACAGGTTCCAGGATTGAGGATTGGAAAACCTAAGACACGCAAACAAGACATGAAAGATGAACATGGAGGAACATCTACTTATTGGAGTGACTGTTTTGGCGCCAATGTTATGAATAAGTAGGAGAGTAAGATCACATGGTTGACAAGCTGTTTAACATTATTTAGCATGGCGCTGTAAAGTGCCAAACCTTTGAGACGCTACTCGTCAACAACTTTCCGCCAGGCTGACAGAACAGTTTGAAAGCGCCAGACTCAAAGTTTCAAAACGCCAGACTTCCGCGCCGTCTTACAGGCCAACTAGCTTCCAAAGGTCAGATGCCCCACACACTGCAAAGAGATTTGCCGCTGTAATAGTGGCCTTCTGGTTATGTCTTGTCTGCCTGGGGAGATTCTTTGCGCAAGGCGCGATGCCACAATACTTGGACAGCCCCTTGTTTGCACCATGAGGTATGGCCCTCAGGGGCTCTCCAAAGCTGTAAAGTTTTGTTCAGCCCGGCGCTGGAAAGTGCCAACGACGCTGTAACAGTGTCATGGCGCTGTAATAGTGCCTGGACCTACAGCATGACCTTCAAAGAGAAAAAGAGCCCGGAGCCTTCAGGGACTTTTTTGAACCAGATCACTTGGACGCAGGGGTTTCCAGGCGCGGATAAAAGTACAATGATCTGCCTATGGCCGAGACCTTTGTTTGTTTTAATGTATAGGTATGTCTATGTATTTGGTTTCCGACATCTTCAAGTATAATATGAGGATTTTCACATGTTCCTTTGGAAAGCATCACTGGCCCGATTCACTTGTGCGTTTGTGCGATCTGGAGAGACGATACACGGGGATGAAAGAGAAGGAACGAGAACGAATGAGCAAGCTTGATAGCAAGGCGAGCGAATGAGCAAGCTTGATAGCAAGGCTTTGGTAACCAGCTCACTTGGTGCGTTTGTGGTCTTGCGTGCTCTTTAGGTCTCTCTTCACCATCAGAGAACCGACCAGGAGGGTGGGACGCCCCACTGTTCCGGCCTTTACAGCTTTCGTGGCCGTAAAGGGCCTTACGGGGCCAAACAAAAAACCCCCCGAGCCTCTACGCGAAAGACCAGCCGTAAGGACCCTTACAGTCGTGAAATGTGCAGAGGTTTGGGAGCCCTCTGCATTTTGAACATAAAGGGGCCTTACGGGGTACAAATAGAGCCCTTACTGGCGGTGCCAGCAGCTGTGGTTTTTATTGGGTTTTGCAGGTTTGAGAGCTCGGACGCCAGAGAGCTCAGGCGTAAGGACCCTTACGGCCATGTAATGGACTGTGTCTCCGGGGCCTCTGGTGGTTTTGGGAACTTTAAGGGACCCTTACGGGGTTGAAGTGGGGTCCTTCTGCCGATGCTATTCTTTTCAGGTTTGGGGGCTGGGAAGCCAGAGACCGGGCGTAAGGCCCCTTACGGCCATGACATTTTCCGATTTTGTAGGGACCTTTGCTACCTTGCGGGGTGGTCGTGGAATCCTTCCACCAGGGCCACCAGCAGTGGTCTCCATCCATTGGGCATTGCAGGTTTGAGAGCTGGGTTGCCACAGAGCTCAGGTGTAAGGACCCTTACTGCCCTGATTTGAAGAGTGTTGTGGGGCTCACTCTTGCTTTCTGGACCGTAAAGGGCCCTTACGGGGTTGAACTCTCGTCCTGGCGCCGGTGCCCGCAGCAGTGGACCCTTACAGCCATGATATGAACAATGTTTTCGGGCCCACCGATGGTTTTGGGAACGTATGGGCCCTTACGGGGTTGAAGCAGGGTCTTTCTGCCGGTGCCTCCTGCAGCGGTCTCGGTGCCTCCGGCGGTCTTTGATATTGTGCCGGTTTGGGAGCCTGGCATAGCCTTGTGGGTCCAACGCTGTCACTGTTGGTGAGACCGTAAGGGGCCTTCCGGGGGAGGTTGCGGCGGAGTCCTTCTATCAGCTGAAGCGAACAAGGAAGCATAAAAGTTGCCACACATCCAAGATGCATTGCTTGCGTTCTTTCACTGATGCGGTTCCACGATCTGGAAAGAGGACGCTGGAGGATAGCCAAGCGGCAAGCTGTAAGGGGCCTTCCGCCGGTCTTGAAATCATACCAGCGGTGGCTTCTGTGCGCAGCGTAAGGGCCCTTACAGTCCAGAAACGGTGCCAGTTGGGATGGCCAGCGTTGTGGGGCCCACTGACTGTGGGGGTCTTCTCGTGTATGGCGGTGGCTTCTGTGCGCAGCGTAAGGGCCCTTACAGCCCAGAAACGGTTCCAGTTGGGATGGCCAGCGTTGTGAGGCCCACTGAGTGTGGATTCTTCCAGTGTATGCCCGTTTAACTTGGGATGACCAATGTAGTGCGGCCCACTGCCTGGTGATTTTTTCACTGTATGTGGCCTTACGCTGTTCAAAAAGACGGTGCTGGAACAGTGCAGCAGGATTTGGAGCTCGTGAAGGCTACCTGGGGAGCGCTTGGCTCGAAGCAAGCCCAGAGCATTGGCATGGGCTCTTACGCCACCAAGGCAGGGGGCAGCGCGTAAGGGGGCATACGGCGCCTTGTCAAACTCATTCCCTCTTAAGCACGAGCTTCCTTACATCAGGGACTGCGCTCCCCCCTTCAGTTAAGAGTCTCTCATTCTCTCATTCCCCTTATGGTGTGAGGATGTTTTTCACCAAGTTGTTGTAAGAAGGGGGTACTGATACCCCTTTGCTGCATCAGGGGGGGCCCCCACTGATGTAAGAGTAGGGGTCTTAGAGGGTACTGATACCCCTTTCTTACGCAACACCATACCCGTCTCTTTCAACCTTAAGCAAAATTTTCTTGGCCAGGGTTCCTTCAGAGCGGAAGCAGCTGATCTGGCTTTGGGAAATGTCAGTCAGTATGACTGTGGAGGGAACATGTTCTGGATCGACTTTGCTTTCTCTGCTGTGCCCACTTTTGTCAGCCAGCATGCAATCGAAGTGTTGCGCAAAGACTACTTCTCGGAGCCGTGTGCTTGGCCAGCGGAACTGCCCGTGGTGATGGCAGTTCAGCCTGCCTGGAAAGCCAAAGACATTCAGAAGCATTTCGGCAGTTTGCACAGGGTCTCGCCGGAAGAGATAGACGCAGCTTTCATCAAGGCTGTTGCTGAGGAGATACGGGCCGGCGCAGCTGAGGATACCCTCAAGCCGCTGGACTGAACGAGATTGATCAGAGTTTCCGTTCAAGCAGTGGTGCTCCTTTTTTGTGATTTGCTGAACAGAGTGCCATTGAATAGTGAGCGGGAGCCCGCTTTTGTGCGACCCCCAGCCAGTTCGACACACATCGGTCACTAAGGCGCTGGATGGACATGGCCTTGTCGGTCAACTTCAGCTCTCAGATAATGGACGGGCCATAAGAGCCATTTCTCTTCGAGAGAAAGCGGTCACCAACTTCGAAGCCTTGGCTCGGAGCTGCAAAAGGTTCAATCGGAGCTCAAAAGCAAGGCGCACAGTTGCTTCACATAAACACGCTGTGTCAAAGCCCTTTCACTGTGACTGTAGCCTGCTGACGCTGCACAAGTGTCATTGCAGTTTTTTCTCTTTACGAAGGAGATGCTGTTGCCATTCGCATCAGGACGCCGAGCTGCAGAGGACCCAAGAAAAGCTTCACAGCTGCAAGAAGCGTCTTGCTCCAGTGGAAGGCTGGCCAGCTGGACATGCCAAACTTGCACCAGCTGCACCTTCCCCTGTGCTAGACTTGCCAGGCGGAGGGTCAGGGCGCTCAAACGAAGGCAAAAGCACAAAAGAAGCAAGCCGCTCCTGATGAAGGCTTTCCCGAAACAGGAAATCTTGTCGCACCGTGTGTAAACTGCTAAACACCCACAGATGGTTGTGAGGCGGGAAGAAGCCCGCCGCAAAGAAAAGAAAGAAGCCGCCAAGCTCCAGCAGTGAGAGCAGCAGTGACAGCAGCAGTGATTCGTAGCTGAGCCGGGCAAAGCATGGCATCGGCCTCACTTGAGCCCTCACCGTCACAGAAGCCGTGTTCTGGTGTAAATAGCAGCTGACTTAGCAACCGCCATCACTAACCCTTCAATGAAGATCAATGAAGTATACGAACGGAACTGGGAGGCTTCTTTGACGGTGTGCCTGTACTTGGCTTTTTGATTTGCTGGCACAGAATGCCACGGAAGCAACGACCTCCTCAAATGAGGATTGGAAAAGACACCGTCGCCACCACTCTTTTCTTGCATGGGGTTTGCTCGTTCTTGGGTTAGACTATGCCAACAGTAAAATTAGGACGCTGTAAAGTGTCCCATTGCGCAAACCTTTTGAATTTGGCCTGTTCAGCATGAAAGCGAGAGCATTGAATGCCAAGGTGCAACTTCCAAGACATCCTTCTGCGGCCACTGCCTCAGGCTGTAGGGGCCAAACTTGAACATACTGTATCGAACTGCCACTATTACAGCGGCGAGTGATGCACAAGCTGTTTGCTGGAGGGTGTTTCGTTCGCACTCATGCACTGAGGTCAGGGCAGCGCGTCAGACCCCAAATTTCAAAATAAATAAGCTCCAAAATGCTGGAGACAATATTTTAATATATTTGGAGTTGTCGGACATATGTGGAAACAAACGATTGCCAACCAGACCGATTACCCATTTAGATTTCGTTGCAAGTTCCTGGCCGGACCGATTACCCACTTAGATTTTGTTGCAAGTTCCTGGCCGGATTAAAAACTTAACTGGCAACGCACTTACTCAGCCTGACGCTTTCCAAAGGAACATGTGAAAATCCTCATATTATACTTGAAGATGTCGGAAACCAAATACTTAGACATACCTATACATTAAAATTAGAATGAACTTGGGGAGCCAAAGATTGAAAATCACAAAAACTTTAGTTTGTCGTTTGTTTGTTGTTTTTTGTCATTTGGAATTGTTGTTTTTTTGTCATGTGGGATTTGCTATTGTCATTTGTGAGTCATTTTGGTGTCATTTTGTTGTCCTTTGTGTGTGCTTTGGGAAATCCTTTAGCTGGCTTTGTTTGTATCCAAAGTTGTCATTTGTTTGTCATTTTCTTGTCATTTGCTTGGCCGTGCTGCCATTGGTTTGTAGTTGTAAGATGTTTTAAAGCATGGTGGTTTTGGTTAACTCCTCCAGAACTTGGGGGGGCGGCTTTTGGGTTGCTGCGTTGCTTTTGGCATTGAGATTGCTTGTTGCTGCACTGGACTGTACAAATTAATGCACTGGTGAAACAAGGATGTGAAGGCTTGGACTTGGAGTGTGCAGTTTGACTCTAAACTCTTAGACTTTACTACTAGTTACTGGTTACAGTTACTAGTTACTATGTGTTTGAAGGCATCACTTCCAACACAAATGCAACCAATGCAATGCAATCTCTGGGTCACCACTGACAACGCTAAGACGCTGAGACTGCTGAGACTGCCCGGCTGTTTTTTTCCAATAAGCCGCCCATCACTGTCCTTTATCGATGGGCGAAACTCATCAGTAAGTCTGCTGCTAGTTGCTAGCTAGCTTGCAGCTTGCTGCCCTGTGCTGCTGCAACTTTTCTCGGCTTCGATTCAGAACAGGGCCACTACCAGGAAACAGTTCATGGGGGTGTCAGTACTCAGTATAGTATAGTATAGTATAGTAAAGTATATACTAACAGTAAGCTGTCAAAGCTAGGTTTGTAGTCCCACAAATCTCTCATCAGAAGCTTCACTTCACTAACTAAAGTTATTACTAAAGGTCGCCGATGTCACAGCTGGCAGTTGGCTGCTAGTACAGTAAGTCTCGCGCTGACTGCTGCTGCTAAAGAATCGCAGTGTCACAAATGACCTAAATGGAAAATATGACTGACTGCCTCAACACGAAACAACAACATTATACAATTTGTATATATAATATATGATCAACACAATTCCTAAATCTGTCAGGTCCTGTATCGTACCATATTGTATTGTATGACTGGTATTGGTTGCTGCTGAAGCACACTGCCAGTCAGGCAAAACTCAGGCATCTCAGGCTGTCAAGGGCATTTCTCCTTGGCCAGCTTAAGCAGAGGACCAAAGACGTCTTCCGGCGTGATGTGCAAAGGTGTAGAGGAAGCCAAGAACACCTCGACCGATTTGATGACCTTTGCAGCCTTATCCGTTGCTTTCTTGCGTGCAGAAGCCGAAGCTGGGCCTTGCTCTTTGAACTGCTGGAGTGCTTTCAGCAAAGAGCACTCTAGCACTATGACCTTGCCATCTTTGGCATCCTGCAAGCCCTTTGATTCCACGCACTGCCGCAATTTCTCAACCATCTCAGTGGCTGTTTCGCTATTGACATGGTCGCCCACAGATGTCAGCAGCTGGTTTGCCACTCCCAAGTCCTGCAAGTTTGCCATTTGCTAGTTTATGAAAATAGATTAAGTACTGAACTGTATTCAATTCAAGTATTCTTGAAATCGTGCTCCAGAACTACTATTACAATAATTACAACTACTACTAACTACTACCACTACCACCTCCTAGTCCTACTCCTACTCAGGCCCTACTCCTACTCCTACGTACTACTTACTACTGCTGCTGCTACTACTACTACTGTGACTATTACTAGTTACTACAGTAATACAGTAATGCTGCCGCTAATTATTCCTTAGGCTCGGCTTGCGGCTTGTGGCCAGCACTGTAACAATGTAACACAGGAGTTCAGTGTCCTCAGCATGTCAATCATGCGAAGGCAGTCCTCAATGATTTGGGTGGTCTCGTCCTTGAGCTTGTTACCCTCCAATTTGTCCAAGTGATCCTCATAGATTTTGAGCATAGCATCCTCAGTAGTGCTGTCAGCGTCCAAGCCCTTCTTCCATGATTTGTCACCATGGAGATGTTGTCCTTGGCAAAGATCGACAATTGCACCGTCTCCAGCAACTTGTGGGCTGCCTTGGTCACAAAGTCGTCCCACACTGGCCGTTTCAAATGCTTCTCATCGTTGAAGGCAGCAGCAGTGTCCAGCTGCACCAGCTGGCCTAGAGGAGACTCATCGTCCGCACTAATGGTGGACTCCTCCAAAGCTTTGTCAAGCTCCAAGCAAGCCTTCTGAAAGCGCCCCAAGCCACCACCAATGGCTTGAAGTGTTGCCATGTCGCTGAGAGCATTGTATCCAGGAGGAGGATTGTGTTCATTTTTCTCCAGCCTTTGCAGGCCAGACAGCACGAAGACGCTGTAGGACTGGATCGCCAAATGACAGTCAACAAGCTTGACAACCATGGACCATACTGAATCGCTTTGGGCAAAGCATGTTCCGAGATGCTTTGCAAGATCTTTGGTTGTCCCCATCGCCATCTTCAGGAGTTGTGTGTCAAGGTTGAACAAAGCCTGCGCAAAATCAGCAATAACTTTGTTCAACAAGAGAACCAGAACCTGAAAGGTATACATCACTGGCCATGAGTCACATTCCCAAGTCACTGCATAGAATCTCTCAGTCGAGGTTAGTGATTGCATACATACGGCATACCCGGCATACTACAGCCACTGCAGCACACACACACTAACACTAACTGACTAGCTTCACTACACTACACTACACTGCACTGCACTACACTTGCATCACTACTATACTACTATTATGTCATAGGTGTGTATATATAAAATATAACTGGTAACAGTCGTTTGCCCAAAGTGTTCCTAAAGCGCCTTGTGTGAGATGCCCTTGATCATTTTCAGCAGAGCACTCTGTGACATGGCCTGGTATTTGGGATCCAACTCTGCTGGGAACTTGGCTGCCTTGTCCAACAACCGTTTGACGTCACTGAAGTCAATCTGATCAGGCTGAACCTTGTCAGAAGAGATGCGCTCCAGAATGTAGGCCAAATCACATTTCACGATGTCTTTGGCTTTCTTGTTGACCCATGTAAGCAAAGTCTCTGACGTGCTCATTGCCCCCTCGAACTGCTGAAAGAGAGAAAGACCATCAGTCAGTAAGTCAATCACCTTTGTCGACAGAGCAATGCTGGACTTGCCATCAACAATCTCCCTGGCAGCTCCAATGAACTTGTCACACAAGGCCTTGGCATAGCCTTGCAGCTGAAACTTTCGAATCTTGCCGTCCAAAGCCTTGTATGCATTCAGTGAATCCCCCAGCAGCTCAAGCGAATCCAGCTTCTTCTCCAACAAAGCCTTCATGAGCTCCACATCTTTCTTGGCCATCAAAGTTTGTGAAGCCGTTGAAAGCACTTCATTCACTTGATCTTTCCACCAGCTGCCATCTTTCATCAGAATTGATTTCCAAGTGCGTTCAAGCAAATGGCCTTTGCTAGAGGTCTCTGTGAGAGCAACCACGTAGGCGTAGGCTGGGTCCCCCTCTTCATCCGCTGTCTCCACACCAATGATGCAAAGCATGCACTTCATCAAGGACTTGATTCTTAGCCAAATCCCACCCACTTCATACACATCTTCAATGGTCTGAGATACGCAGCGCCTCTGAAACTCAACTCCTTCTGCTGATTTCATGGAACGAAGAATGCCTTGACCCAGCTCTTGCAGGAAAACACAAGCCTTCTCGCCCAGGTTCAAAATGCGGAGCATGGGGTCGCTGGAGAAGATTTGGAAAAATACTTCTCAAAGTCCTGCAGATTCCTATGATTCTCATGATTCCTGTATCTCGTTATCAATATTATATATACATATCTATATGACTGTAGTAGTGACTAGACAATAAGGTCCTAGGTGTTGGACCCTGGTGCTCAGGAAACATTATAAACTATTGTAACTATATAGTGTTTTTTTGACCCGCTACTCAACACAAAACTACAAACTACAACAAGGAACTGCAGAAAAGTGTCTTGGGACTTTTGACATATGGCGTATGGCTTTGGCTACTGACGGCTACTGAGCAACCGATATAGTCATATGATAATGAATGTAAACTCTGCGTCAGTCTTACCAAGTTTCATTGGACAACCGCTGTCCTCCATGTCATGTTTGAACTGCACCTGTTGCGTGTTCAGCTCGCTGCTCTTCTCTCCCTTTGAGATGACCTCGCAAATATCCAAGCAAAACTCACCTTCTGATCCTCCCCTGGTAGTAGTTGTAGAGCTTGCTTGCCCTGGCTTGCCATCGATGATGTCCAGCATCAGGCTGAGGGTGTTTCCAAACAATAGGCTTTCTCCATCAAAGGTCCTCAATTCGTTGACCAGTTTGTTGTCCTCTGCCACCACCAAGCTGAGGGCATCAACCAAGAAGTCCATTGACTTCTTCATGTCATCAGGCCACCTGCATGCAGGCATCTCAGGATGATTGCTGTACTGCTGGACGAACTTGTTCAGCTCATGAATGGCGCGAACCGAGCACAGCTTCTGCTGCAGTGGAAATGGATAGGCCCCCCACAGCACTCTGGTGACTTCAATGTGCCCTACCACATCCTCGAAAGGTGTTTGGAAGAATTCACATTCCCGAAGAATCTGTGCTGATTCACACTCTGTGATCCTCTCTGTCAACAGTGCGTGAGCTCCTTCAAAATTGTTTGTCTTGAGCTTTGCCAGAATCTTCTTCGCCTCCCATCAGAAAGGCTAACAACATAAATTCCCAATGATCCTGTAGACTGTAAGAGTAGTTGTATGCTGATTATCTAGGACTACGAGTAATGTAATGTAATGTATTGTTTCGTAGTTGTAATATATGTGGCCTGGTATGACGATTGATTGGCTGAAATTTATTCAACCTAAGAATCAAGTTCAATGTTCTCCTAATCTCTCAACTGTGTGACTTAGCTACCTGGTACCTGGTACCTCAAGTGAGGCAGTCTAGTCACGTCAAATTAGACCCCAGACTCAAGTTCTTTTCAGCACCCACCGCGCCCCATTCATGTGTGCAGCCATGGACTTCACGGTGAGTTCCGGGGTGCCAGAGTCTTCAGGTCCAAGTAGAAATATTTTGGAACGCAAATGCGCAAGGCATTTCACTGAGGAGCCACTGCCAAGTGATAGGTGCTTCTCGGCAACTTCAGTCATGTCCGTGTCCAATCCAGCAAAGAGTTTGTTCTTGGCACCCTTAGAACCCAATGATACTGCATCAGCCTCTTCATCCATGAGCGCCTTCGGTGTTTGGTCAACCGATGCAGAGGGCTTGGCAGATACGTTTGAGTACGCAGCGCTCTTCACTGATGCTGCCTTTGCCTGACTCTTCTTTCTCCTTTGGCCACCAGTAATCGATCCCACACCAACCTCTTTGGGGAAATCATCTTCTTCAGCTTCATCGTCACTGTCTGACTCATCAGAGTCACCCCCCAGCGTTTTCCGCTTCAGACGTGCAACCCTCTCTTCTGCCATTTGCAAGTCCTGCGCAGCCGCTTCATAGGCTTCCCTCAATTCCTCAATGGTCTTGGGTCGTTTTGCTAGAGGCCGGAGCTGCTGAGGCCTTTTCTCCAAGTGTTGTGTCAAGACAAACTTGAACATCTCTGCAGGCTGATCTTTGGTCAGTTGAGTCTGTGGTGACAAGAACTCTTCTGTAAGTCCAGCCCTGTTGTCGTAGTAGACATAGCAGCGGCGAAGGCTGAACAGAACGTTGAGAGGCATGTTGCGGAGGTCGATCAGGTACATGGTGTCATCCCTGCCAACGCCTGAAAATGGTGCCTTTGTTGGCTGAAGCTTGATGTCTTCAGGCAACCTCTCAAGAAGGCCTTCATACTCACTGGCGGTCACAAGAGCTTTCTCCTGGAAAATGAAGTATCCATAATTCTCTGAACTACAGACATGACCGGCAGGACGAAATGGGAGGTGGCTTGAGTCTTCTTCAAGAGCGTCTCTGCGGGCCTTGCCCTCATTGAAGTCAGAGACAAGGTTCTCATCCTTCTTCCGAGCACCGTTCTTGTTCAGCCAAATTGCCACGAGATCACCAAGAGTCATATTGGGCCGAATCCTGACTAGGATGTCTCCACATCCAAAGCAAATCTTCCAGATCAGGCCTTGCTCACCGGCTGCATTGCGTGCCTGATGGTGACAGTGGCAGAGGGAGCGGCCAGCAATGGATCAGTGACTAGACTACAGTGACTACAGGACATATATATATATATATATTATATACACACTATTTTTTGACTAACTAACTAATAGTCGATGTCTATTTATTAAATCTATTAGTGCCTATGCTACAAAAGTTGCTTGTCTCCGCTGCACTTTCTGTTCTAGCTGCCAGGTAGCGGTGGCAAATAACTGTTAGGTCCTAACAGTTAGGACTAGGACCTAGGACAGCCCAGAATCTACAACCCATCAATCTATCGATTCTATTCTATTCACAGAACCTATCCATCAGTCTGAAGCCAAGTCTAGGTCCCAGACCGGATAGAGCTTCTCACAAACGATGCAGGTGAAGGTCTTCTTGCCACCGCGGCCCTTGTCATCATTCCCGGCTTGGGTAGATGCCTTCTTGGGAATGGCAAGGGCGGTCGATTTGTCATCATCGTCCTCATCACTGATCAGCATGGCTTTAACCACAAAATGTTGATTGAATCCATAAGTTCAACCTAGAAGCAACCAAACGAGCTGCACACTACCTGGTACTACCTGACTACCTGGTGACTATCTGCTAGCTGCTAGCTGCAAGATTGAATCTAATACAATATAATCTAATGATTACAAACAATCTCCACAAGACTTGTCAGACTGTCAGACGAGGCTCATTCTTCCTCTTCCCGCCCATTTGTGCGGATGAATCGATCACTGTTGAAGGCGTTGCTTAAGCCTGAAAAGCCTTACCCTTACCCGTTTTTAGCTCCATAAACATGATACATCACAGCGAATCAGCAAACAGCTGAGGTGACTCGCCCAAATTCACACAGGTTGTTTGGCTTGATTAGGTCCTACCCACCTCTTCTTAGTGTATACTGTAATGATAAAAGAACTGTGTACTGTACAGTGTACAGCGTTTGGTACTTTTTCTTCTGAGTTCCGTGGTCACGGTCTTTGTACATCGTCCTGTCCAAAAAAGGTTCTGCACTGCTGTTGCTCGCTGGTTCGCAGCTTGCAGCTTGCTATGACATGAATTCAGAGCAGCTAGCTCACAACTGGTAGCTAGCAGCTAGCATAAGGCAAAAAAAGTGCAGCCATGCAACACCGTGCTGAGCTGCGCTGAGCAGCACAATGTGTGTTTATGAACACACTGCACACACACACTTGCTTGGGAAACTGTTCAGTAAGCAATCCCAATTGCTTTGGACTTTGGACTGGCTTGCCTTCAGTAAGCCTTCCCATATTAACTACTATGTATATATATATACACAGAGTATACTGTATATATATACATACAAACATACGATTCCTACAGTGGAACTGATATGTTGTTTTTGGAATCCCCCATATATATGTATATATATGTACCTCCTCCAAACTTCAAACTATTAGAATTAAACATCATTTGGAAAAGGCTGAAGTCTTTACTCTTTGGTATCTCTACATAGAATCTATGGCATGTTGAAAGGGTTCCATTTCATACCGTATATCAACCAAAAACACCAGTCATTAGACTCCAAATCAGAATCAATGAATCGTATCTAGAGCCTAGCCACTAGTCACTAGTTGCAGTTACTAAGTCAGCACACTAGTTCACTAGTCGCTAGGTCCAGTCCAGTCCTAGTCCTAGATCGACGTTCTGGGATTGAGACACGCCAGGCCGGGCATACACTTGCTCTTCAACAGGGCAAACAAAATCACTCCAAGACATGGAAGGCATATGCCTTCACCGGCCAGTGCACTTGCACTACCCCGCGACATTTCCGGAGGAATTGCAGTCGCCCGGCTATGTCCCTGTAAGAAGAACAACTCAATGGGCAACAAAAACCTTTGCAGCCCAAAGCTGTAAATCTCACTGCCGGTTGTCAAGCACTTTGAAACTCCTTGCTTGTTCGTCCAAGACAGTCGGCAGGGATTAGGGATTCTGACTGACATCTACATACATGTCATCCACAGCGTTGCGAATCCCAGTCCAATCGTTTTTCTCAACCATCTCTTTAGCAGCTGGACCTAGCCTTGCCAAAACAGCCAAATCCAACAAACACTTCTCACGCGCACTCAGAGATGCAGTATCTGTACCTGGCACGCTTGTCCATGGTGAAACGTGTAGGTCAAGATTCCATTCTCTCCGGAGCTTCACATCTTGCTGAGCCCACTGAGGAACTCTCTTGGAGTCCTGGGCAGAGCGAACGACGAACAACGAATGAGAGCACGAGAGAGAGAGAGAGACGGAGAGAGTGAGTAAGCGAGTAAGAAGTTAGTGAGTGAGGGAGGGAGAGGGAGGGAAGGAGGGAGTGAGTGAGTGAGTTCGTGTGAGAGTGAGAGTGTGGGTGAGAGTGAAAGTGAAAGTGAAAGTGAGTGTGAGTGTCAGTCAGATTGAGACGAGTGTGAGAGAGAGAGAGTGAGTGAGTGAGTGAGTGAGGGAGGGAGGGAGGGAGGGAGTGAGAGAGAGTGGGAGTGACTGGGGCTTGTACCTGGTAGTGACCTGGTAGTGATGCTGACAATGTGGTGACGTAGTGTAGTGAGCATTTGAGTATCAGTATGGGTTGAATGATTGCGCGAGTGGAGTAGAGTAGAGAGTAGAGAGTGAGAGAGAGAGAGAGAGTGAGTAAGTAAGAGAATGAGAGTTGAGAGAGAGAGAGAGTGAGTGAGTGAGTGAGTGAGTAGGAATGCAGCCCTGACTGGGTGAGTGATTGAAATAAGGATAGATTGGTCATGGGATGCACATATGACATATGTATATATATATGTGTGTGTATATGTTTGTAGTTATAACAGTGTATACTGTAACCGTGTAACAGTGTAACATGATATGTGTATTTAAAATAAATATATACATAATATATATATATATGCCATGCCATACGTCGCCGTATGCCATACGTGTTTTTTGCGGTATATTTATACGCGTTTTCTCCTTACAGCCGCGCCCGTTTTGGGCATGTTGCTTTGCTCACTGCTGTGCTAGCTGCTAGCTGCTAGTCACTAGTAGTCACTAGTGACAAGTCGAAAAACTATTACTGTATCTAACCTTGTGCCATCGTGCACAACCTGGCTCGGCAACCGGCAACCATTGTTTGAGCACACACACGCGCACACCCACACACACACACTCTCACACGCTAGTCACTAGTCACTAGGCTTAGGCCCTAGGACCTAGGAATCTGGAACATACACCTAAAAGTTAGAATACACCCAAAAGCATCATAATCACGAATGCACTGCGCGCTGCCAGGCAGCCAATCTCCTGAATGACAACAGATTGAAGCAAAACAATATAAACAGCTTAGTACAGCTGAATGTTAAAGAAAGGATGAGTGGGTTCTTGAACCTTGCAACGTACATAGGGCACAGGGAATCTTGCTGCTCAACCCCACACTGGCCGGTACTTCCACAGCGGGGTGGGCAAGAAGGGCCCTACTTAGCCATTAGCCGCTAGCCAACAGCCAAGCGAGCTTTAGTATTGAAATTGAAGATAATATTTCAGCAATTAAATATAAGTCAATTACAGTGCTTTAAACAGGCAACCCAATGAAAGAAATGGAGGCACCAAATCTGCTAACTAACACCTGAGAACATACATACAATGTCTCATGCGAGAGTTTTGCGCACGTTGATTGTTGAATTTGTCCTGGTCATATGATTGTTTGTTTCATGTTTGTTCATGAGAAACGGTTCTACCTCTACCTACCTGGCTACCTCTTATTGATAGTCTTGAATGTACTCTTGATTACTTTGGTGGTTCTAGTGATTCTAGTGAATCCTGGATCCTGGAAAGGTTTTTTGATTTATACAGGTTATGTGAGACTGGAGCCCGGAGTCATGGTGCATTGTTGGGCGTTGTCATTTTTTTGTCATTTTCCTCGATTTTTGTCATTTTGTTGTCATTTTTTGTCATTTTCCTCGATTTGTCATTTTTGTCATTTTTTGTCATGTTGCAGAACCCTTGTCATTTGTTTGTCATTTTGTAGAACCCTTGTCATTTTTTGTCATTCTGCACAACCCTTGTTATTTTTTTGTTATTTTTGCAAACTCTCTGTCATGTTGTTGTAAATTGTAATGCAATGTGTTCAAACATGTCCAATTTTGTTGTTCTGTTAGTGTTTCAATTTACACCGGTCCTGGTCCTATTCTTGATTTCACCCTGTCCTGTCCAAATAGACCTGGACCTGGGGTGGAGTCTAGACTCAGACCTAGACGCAGACCTAGACTAGACTAGACCTAGCCACGTGTCCTGGTTTGCTTCTTTTCAGCAAAAGTTCTACTCTGACTCTACCTACCTACCTATACCGGTACCGAGTTTTTCAATCTGGGTTCCTGCTACAGCTAACTGCGAGTTGCCCTGTTGTCCCTTTCTAGCACTTTGCTGAGCAAGCTTCCTGCGACGAGTTTTGCACTCGCTTCATCCGCTGGAACCTAGCCATGTTGCTTTGAAAGTCCTCTCCGCCTTCTGGTAGAAGTAGGCTCTTCACTTCAACTGGTGAGAAGTTCTCCTGAAGAGACTTCATCAGATCCTGCAAAATCCACAAAGCCAGAGACAGGTTCACTAGAGTCCTCTCGATTCTATTCATTCGAAGACAAGGAAATGCAGCTCAGCTGATGTTTTCTGCAGTGAAAAGCTTAATAAAAAAACTTACTAAGTAGAAAGTAAGTAGTATATTGTATGTTGTATGTGTCGGTGTCCCAGACTTGGGGCGCAGGTTGCGAGTCAGGTTGAGGTCCTCCACTGCAAGTTTGAACTGCTTGAACTGCTCTTTTGTATATTTGTCCTTGCGCATCATAACGATGTAGCGCCTGTCATGTTTCACCAACATATAATATGTATTCCCTGACTATTTAGATTCCGTATTCGTATTGAATACGGTCACTGTCTCAATTGAAACCAAAATGCAATGGCATACTCAGGCATACTCTTGCATGTATATATATAATGTAAAAATGGGCAGCTTGGGCTGCATTGCTGCATTTTCTCATGATTCACGTTCTTGCATGCCACTGTTTGACGGCAAGAAACTATGTCAATGTTCTCTTTTTGCTGAGTCGTTTGGCTTTGCCAAACAAAATTCCAATCACCTTATGTGCTCTGGCTCACTGTTCTCTCCATCTCTTTTGGCTCGTTCAAAATCATTTGAAAATTGAACAGCCCCTGCTTTTGCCTTCAGTTTCACTCTAGCTTGTTCCCTGAAGGCCCGGGTAGTCACAAACGAATGCAAATGCATTGCCTGGGTTGCAAAGTCTGTGGATTTGTCCAGCCAATCATACAACAAACCAAGCGGGCGACCTTGGCCCAAACTTTTGCCGCCTGATGCTTTGCTAGCCTTCGCCGTACGTGTGAGTCGGCAATCGCCATGACCGGGGTGGTTGCACACTGCAACAAATGCTTGCTGTAAAGGATTGTACCTGATCACTCCCATTGTGCCCAAGTCCAAAGAGTTTGTCTCTGCGCGTGAAGAAGAAACTGCCTTTGCCTTCGGTGTTGGCTTTGCCGCTGCCGTCGATTCCCGAGGGCCAGGTAGGCTCTCGATGATACTTGCGTTGCCACTGTTGCCATTGCCAGTGCCACTGATGCCAGCGCTGCCAGAAGAAGCTGCGCTTGCACCATCACCAGCAGCAGGAACATTTTGAGGTTCTTCATGGATTGCAGCAGGTGTCGCTGGTGGGCCAGCAGCACCATCATCGCTGCCCCCGTCCTCATCATCCAAATCAACCTCATCATCATCATCCACAGGATCAAAGTCAAATTCAAACAGACTGAAAGCATCACACACGTCCAAGCCGGAACCAATGTCTGAAGCATCCTGATCCTTGTCCTTGCCAATGGCCAGGTTCATCTCGTTCCCTGGGTTCTCTAACTCCGAAGCTGGAGCCACAGCTGCGGCCGCATCTGTATTCACTGTATTCGGAACAGAAGCTGCAAGAGCATCCATAAATGCCATATGGTCGTCCTTGGCATCATCAGAACCTTCAGCAGCTTCATCATCAAACATTGATTCGATAAGATCAAAGCTTGCCTCCAGCGAATCCAGCTGCTGTTCCCCATCTTGCACATTGCCCTGATCTGGCAAAGCTGGAAAAACCAAAGGATCTGAATTGTTTTGGAGCTTGTGACCCCTCTGCTTTTTCTGTCCTCCTGGAGCAATATTCATCGGTCCTGCTTTCCTTTTCCTGGAAGGCCGCCCTCTTCTGCCAGCTTCATTCAAAAGGCCAGCCCACACGAAAAACTGTTCACAATCACATGGCACAACAGGTACACAAGCAGAAGAGTTATCCATAGTCCAAAGTTCTTCTCGATCTGATATTTGCCAGAAGCTCCACATGAAATCAAAGTTCACCAAAGTTTTGAACAGTTTCACGTCATTCAGAACCCTGTCAGCAGCCTGCGAGTCAGTTCCCACATCAAGCATTTGGAATTTGTCAGATGCTGTTGCTGCCTTGGGACAGTCATTGGAACCAAACAGTTGCAAAGCTGCAAAGTGCCAATTGCCGTAATGCAAGAATGCAGGACAAAACCACAAGTCTTTTGGCAAGGTCTCTGGCAAAGAAGAATCAGCATGAACAGTGTCAGTGTCAATAGCCTCTAGCTCATGGTCCAAATCTGGTTGAGCTGCCTCAAACTGAACAACAATCCTTCGCTCTTCCAGCAATTTGCGCAGTGGTGATGGTTTTTTTTGCTTCTTCCAAAACCACTTCTTGAAGAACTGCTTGAGGTTCTCCCACAGCCAAAGGCTCTCTGGTGAAGACCCATCAGCCTTGCCACAAACACACATTCCAAGGTCGTGGCAAATGGATGTTTTTGCTTCGCCAGTGATCTTTTTTTGCTCCCGGTCATAATAGACAGAGTGGCGTTCCCTCCAAACCTGATCAAGATGCTTGGATGTGGCCAAGCCACGCCGAACTCCCTGTCCAGCATCGCGTAGAATGGCCTCAAGGGATTCTCCAAATAGTATTGAGTATGGTGGCTATGGTCTATGGCCCAACACACACGGCTACGGCTATGTCTACATAATCAACAGGAACAAAACGTATCAAGAGCCATCAGTACCATCAAAGACTTGACTACTTATCCCTTCGTTAGCTGCTAGCTGCTATTTCAGCTACTTACCTCAACCTGATGTTGATCCCTTCTTTGCCTGAACAGCTGGCGCAGTTGCTGGCTTCCATGTCATTCCATAAGTTGCTGGGTTTGACGACATGCCACAACGTTGAAGGCCATGGCCTGTGACCTGACCCATGCCATCCTGTGCATCATGGGGAATGGTGAAGGGCATCGAAGTGAGATCCACTTGCCACTGACTGTACTCATCTTGCTCCTCTGAGTCAGCAAGAGCTTGTCAACTTCTTGTTCCAAACCTCTCTTGAAGGTCAGGTAGCGGTCAGCAAAGGTTGGTCCACCATACTGGAGAATTTCCATCCGTGGATGTTCATCCAACGCAACCAAGGCACCTGTTGATGTCGTGGTGCCAGGCTGTGGAATGTCCCTCACAGTTGGAGTTGGAGTTGGAGCTGTATGTTTTCGGTCTCGAGGAAATGGTTTCAATCCACGTTGATGGGCAACTGTAGCTGCATGACCTGCCATGATGTAGAGCTCTTTTTCTTTTTCTGACAAAGCATGATACTGAGTTGCAAGCTCTCTTGAGAGCTCTGCATTTAGCTGCCTTCCAGCTGCTTTGTCATGCACAAATGCACGCCATGCTCCCCCTCCTCGAGCAATCTTGGCTTTTTTGGTGCGCTGATGTCCTTTCTTTGTGCACGTTTTGTTGCCCAAATCCTTCTTGGCAAGGGAGGAAAATCTGAGGCTGAACTTGGCACTTACAGCCTCCAGACTAGGGGTCCAACCTCTGGACCGCAACTTCCAAAATTCTCGTGTTGTACTGTGAGCTGCTTCAATGGAAGCAATGTCAATCTCATAGATTGCAGCCAGAGACTCAAGAATGGCACTGGTGTCAGCTGAAGCCAACTGTTCCAAAGTTGAACACCTTTTCTTCAGTGCTTCAGTGAGAGGATCACACAAGCAAAGGGGTGAATCAAACACTGCGCGTAGGGTCTGATCAATTTGAGCACGATCCTCTTTCTCAAGCAGCAAAAAAAGACGGTATGGAAATCCTTGCCGACTTACCCGCAAAAGTTGATGCAAAGCGCACAAGAAAGCGACCAACATGCGAAACCTGAGGCTTCTCATACCAGCTTTCACTAATTGCCCCATGGCAGTTGGCTGTTCTTGGAGAGCTGTCACCAATGACTTCATGGTAGCTTCAAGATCCTTCCCTTTTGCAGCTTCTAGAACTCTGAAAGAGCGTGGGTTTCCCTTGGCAGCTTCAGCCTCCTGTCGTGCATTCCACTTTGCACCAGAGTGCAAAAAGAATTTTGCAAAAAGGGAGTGCGATATGGCCAATACTTCTCGCAGGAGAACAAGATGTTGATAAGGATCACTGCATACCCATGATGCCATGTCAGTCTTGTTCTTCTCATTCCATTTGGCCCAGTCAGTAGTAGTGTTTTCAGCTTCAGCTTGCGATGGGTCAACTTCAGCACCATTTGTTGGACCATTTGGTTGACCATCATCACTGTCGCCATTTGCTTGCTCTTCTTGGACCATGTTCGAAAGGGGTTGCGGTTTTGTGCCATCAGCCATTGACTCACTATCTGAGGACCATCCAGTTCTCTTGTCATCCTTGATGGCGGTGGCTGGCTGCTGTTCCCCTGTACTAATCTGTTTCACTCTTTTGGTATATTTTTCCATGCCACGTAGCAAAAGATTGTGATGGGAGCAAAGAATGCCCACCCAATCAACTGCATCATCACTTTGCCTCCAATCCTTTCTGGAGTACACAGGACACTTGAAGGGAATCAATGCCCAGCATACAAATGACTTTACATCCCTCAAGGTGGTAAGTGCATCAGTGCAGCAGCCATAGGGGCAGAAATGCTTGATGGACTCACTTTGAAGGTCAGAGTTCAAGAACGTCTCCAAAATCAGCCGTCGCAAACGGTTTTATCGACGAACACGAGCATTGGAAGCACTGGAGCCAACTGGTAGGAAACGGTCATAAACTTGCTGCCTGTGGCATTTGGCATGCTCTGGCGGCTCATCATACACAATCTCCAGGGATTCTTCAAATATGCAGGCCAAAATGTTCCGAAGAGTCCTAGCGCTACCTGTGGATGCACAAGCCAGCCCAGTGGCTAGTACTCCACTGATATGTTCTTTATCCAGATCTAGAGCTGAGCCTAACGCAGTGGCCAGTCTGTGCACTGAACAAAAGACACGGTTCTTCACAAATGTTGGCATCAATTCTTGAAGACCATGCTCTGCTTTTGTGTTGGCAGCGTAGCCATCACTTACAGAATGACGAACTTGCAAAGGGAAAGGGGACCACAATCTTGGAGCTTCTGGCACGACCTTCCAGGGGCAGTTAAACAGCAAAGCCAATCAAACTTCCAAGTGCAGCATGTTTCAATATAAGTCTTATATATATATATAAATAAGCTTTCAAGCACTCCATGCCTGAATGGCATCCCATAGGCAAGATCGAATGCATTCAGCAGTGGTTCTCTCAACTACTTGTAGAGATGTTGGTAGCTGGCCATGCAAAAAAATATTTTTTCCTGAGATCTTGTGTTTGATCAGCATTGCCATCTCCATGCTGGTCTGCGTGACTTTCGCGTGTGTCGAAGTTTGCTTGTCAGAGCCGATGGCAGTGAGCTTTTGAAAGGTTTCCCAATCATCTCCGGTCAGAAAGTCCCCAGGAGACTTCCTGAGAATAGGTGACATGTACGTGGTCTCGGGCGTCTCGACAACTCCCACCTTGCTTGGTGTCTCATCATATTTCATTTTCACCACAAAGAGCAAGGCGTCAAACTGAGCAGATCCTCCTGTATACAACGAGGACAGCATAGTAACATTCCAAGTCCATAACCACCCTGCCAGCTGCAAAAGAGCACATGCAACATGCAGCAAGGTTCGCTGGACCTGCATCCTGTTGGAATTGATGAACTTAGCCAGAGCCAAAGCCGAGGTGGTCAAGCTGCAGGGTCTGACTCAAAGTTGCGCAAAGCAGCCTTTGCATCCTGTTTCCAAAAGAGGGTGCACCTATGTCTACGAGAGTTTTGGCACCTTGCTCAAATGAATGTTTTTCCATCTGCCTTTGATCAAATTTCAACTTCTTATGATGTCTTGCCCAGGCTGCTGTTCCTGGAACTGGGAGTGAGGCGCTCTTTTGTTCTACCTCCTTCTTTTCTCTATCAGCTTGGATGTCTTTCAGCCGGCTCCGTAAGGCATAGCTGCCTTTGGTTCCTTGTGGTCGACCCCGCTTCTTCTTGCTTGTTTCCGGTTCCTGATCAATGGGCTCGTTTGGAGCGCGCAGACCAGCTTCATTGCTGCTGCTGCAGCTGGCGCTTTCATTCTCCAAGTCCCAGCCAGACTTAGTGGCTGCCGATGCCGATGGTCGTGCTTCATCTTCACCGCTGGAACTGCTAAAGTTCCAGCCACCATCCATTGCTAGCTACCACTAGTCTACAGTGTACAGTAGCCGCTACAACTCTACATTCTACATTGCACACTACAATTGAATCTCTGAGCACTTCTGGCTAAACAAGAGTAACAAGAGAACAAGCAACCTGTGCACACACTGCACCCAGCGACTGCCATCCCATGCAAAGTCAACCTGCCTTGGACGAGATATCTTCATCCAAGAGGAAGCATCCAGCTGCAAAGTGGCTGCGAAATATCCACCATGCTGGAACTTGATTCGACTGAGCGCGGACAGGAACCTGACCAGAAGCGTTGCGAACGATGTCCTGGATTGCAGTGCCTATTCATATTTGTTTTCTATGTGGAACTGGAAGAAAGTGCAACAAACTTAGAAAATAATTGTACAATCTTGAGCGCGGCCATGAAACAGCTGATGAGGGGTTGTAGCAGAGCCGGATTCAATGGGCTGCATGAACCCACTGACTTGCTCCACTATGCCAATCACTGGCTCATATTTCTGGTACATGTCTACCACTGAGCAGAAAGTGGTACTATAAGCACTGTGGTCTTTGACTGAGCCACTAGAGAACCTTTTGGCACGTTGTGTTGAGAAGGGAGGACACAGTGAACCAGAAAGCATCAGGTCCACTTCCAATTCACACTTCGAATCACAACAAGACTCGTTTGGGTGAAATTTGCATGGAGCATCTCTTAGCTGGTCCTCCACAGTCTCGTACATGTGCTCGAACTTCTCTTGTCCATGGTTGTGTACGATGAAGCTTCTGTACTGCGCATTCGCTTCTGAAGCTGACAAGAACTTGTGGTCAATGCGTAAAGCCTTGGCCGTTTGCTTCATGGCAAAAAATAGGTCACCGCTGTGCCCCTGGCCTAGCCGCAGCCTACGGGCCTAGCCTCTCAAATTCTCAAACATCAACATTGCATCATTATCTAATCTTCTCCCTCAGTGACTGCCCCACCCTACAGCCCTAGTCACTATAGTCGCTATAGATTCTGAATGCTGCCACTACGTCACTACGTCACCACATCCTTCTTACATTGAACACTCTCCACACTCATTTGCACATGGTCGACTAGGCCATCATTTCATGGCGTGAAACGGGCGTGTTCAGCACGCTTCAGTAATCTCAGTGAGAGGCTCTGGACGCAAGCCACTGACCTAGCAGGTAGTCACTTGACTCGCTTGTCAAACACGCAAAGCATCTAGAATCTAGGGTCTCGTAGGTACTAGCTTCCAGAACACTTGGGCCTAGGGCACCAAATCAGATTGGCTAGGCCTAAGCCTAAGCAAAAATGGTAGATCTTGCTTGAGAAGCAACTGTTGCTGCCACACACTACACACCAATGTGAAAGAAAGGAAATCACGCCAGTCAATAGTCACAGTCAGTCACAAACAGACAGATTATATAAATATATAGATTCTATAGATGGTATTAGTCACTAGTCTGGTTCACCGTGTTAGTAACTGTTGCAGTGTAACCTGACAGCAACAGCCAGCACCATCAGACGCTATTCCGCACCACCCCGACCTCAAGCCCAAAACACATCAGCGCAAAAGCAAATCAGACCGAGCTTCATTGTCTAGTCTAGAGTCTAGAGTTTAATGAGTCTATCTAATGACCATGCTTTCCAACCGTGGACCAAGGACGGGGCAGTTGGTAGGTACTGTATTCAGTCTGAGGTGTCTTTGCTCCATTTCATGCTCAACAACATGATGCAACAGAACAAAGACCCCGATTCCAGCGATGTACTATTCTCACTCTCGCAACAGCTCTCCTGGCTCACTCAATGCGCAAGCGACGGTGATGATGGTGAACGTGGTTTCGGCATTGGGCTTTGCGCTTTGAGCCCCTTGGGTGATTTGATGAACTTGAACTCTGGCTGTGCATGGCGTCGGTATACGCCCACCAGAAGCACCAGTTACGGTTGTGGCTGCATCCATGGAATCCGAGGCATCACTAACCGAGTTGCGCTTGTGAGAGGTATATTTCATTGCTGGATGCTGGAATGCCGCTGACAGTTGTGCTTCTGGTGGTAGTAGTAGTAGTGGTGATGTTCTTGGTCCTGGTCCTTCTCGGAGTGGGTTCCACAAGCAGCAACCCTGTTCCTCCAAAAGGCTGAATAGTTTCTGAGCGTCTGCCTTGCTCAGGAAATCAAAGTCGAGTGTGAAGGGAGGATGGCGCTCATAGTTGGGGCCACATGGGTTTGATGGATTTGGGCATCCTATGTACCCAACCCGCTCTGCCCATGCCTGACTGGCAGCACGTTCAGCTGCCACATCAGCCATATTGGAATTGCTCATGATGCTCATGGTTCTAGTTCCCAATCACAGGAAACAGCAAACACTCTATGAAGGCACTACACTCACGCTCACTTGTCAGTGGATTCAGCCAAAAAGGACTGCGATGATAGCAGTGGGACTGCTACTGAGCTGATACTGAGATCTCCAGAGCTAGCTAGCTAGCGGAAGCTAGCGGCTAAGTCTAAGCCTATGCCTATGCCTAGACTCTAGGTCAAGTACTGTACCCGGTACCGGTACCCCCTGCAACGAGGCGCCATCCCAAATTATTGCGAGCAATCCCAGGAACGTTCATGCAGTCAAGAAACGGTCAGAACGTAAGCCTCTGCACAGCATCCACTGCACGCAGAGAGAACTGCAAGAGGCCTCTTAGGTCGTTTCACCTTTGTCAAAGTGGACAGGCGCTGCGCCCACCACACTGCTTTGAGACCTCTCTGACTGCTGGGCTCTGTGTCAGAGCTTGTCCTCAATTCATCTGCCTCTGACACGCTCTGAGACAGCAGATCAGACTCACCAGCTAGTTCATCAGTCGCTTCGTCCCAACCCATGGCCAAGAGTCACGCTTAGGGCTTAGGTGCTGGCAACAAATATGCATTCTTAGACTGTGTTATGAATATATATATATATAGTACTTAGTACACATTAACATAGTCAGTGTATGCCATAGTCATAGTTCAATCCAGATCCTTCACACTGTAGGCCCTAGGCTCTAGGCCTAGGCCCTAGGCCAAGCTGCCTCCCTGAGCCACAGCTTACACTGCCACTTCGCAATCACCACAAACCAAGAAAACACACAGCTACCAGCTACCACTGCTAGCTGCTAGCTAGTAACTAACACCAAGACAGTCAATTGAGGAAAGTGAAAAAACATTACAAACATATGACAAAAAATGACAAACATATGACAAAAGTAGTGACCAACAAATGATACACAATTGACAAAAATGACACACAAATGACAAACAAATAACACGTACAAATTCCAGACAACAAAAAATGACACTCCCTAATGACAAGTAAATGACAGATATATGACAAACTAAATATTTTGATGGCCTCAGTGTATGGCCGCAAGTGCCTTCTAACATTAAAACAAACAAAGGTCTTGGCCATAGGCAGATCATTGTACTTTTATCCGCGCCTGGAAACCCCTGCGTCCAAGTGGTCTGGTTCAAAAAGTCCCTGAAGGCTCCGGGCTCTTTTTCTCTTTGA